>CM053583.1:176404319-176422105 GCA_028627135.1 Pseudochirops cupreus | reverse complement strand
TCACTTTTCTGCTCTGGAGGCCTTCTGGCCAGACTGCTTATCTCCCCCTTTCACAAATCCCATTCACAGCTGGTGCTAATCTGCTCACCTGAAGCTTCTCAGCAATTCTCATCCAACCGCCCCTGGGGCACAGCCGGCTTCAGGCCAGGCTGGTTTCGGTTCACAGTGCTGATATGGTTCCTCGTAGCCGAGCTGACTTTAGTGGGAAGTATCTTTGTGTGCGTTTTGAAGTTCCAGGATTGGTTTAGAGTCCTATTTTATGGGTATTTTGGGGTGGCTATGTGAGAGCTGCGATATGTTGCTGCTTCTACGCCGCCATCTTGGCTCCGCCCCCTCTCCTATATACTTTCAATGTTCACATCGGCATGATTTTGGCTATAGCAAAAATCTCTACATAATCCTCCTTCTTTCTGCTCACCCTGATTATTCCTCACTGTCTTCTCATCTAGACTATAACAACAAACTCCTCCTAATTAGAATCTCAATGGAAAACCCAAATGTTGCATGGTGTCCAAAAGATATTAAAGAGCCAGAGGCAGGCTCCTGAAAATACAAAAATACATGGATACGAATGGCACAAGATAAGAAGACACTGATGTATTTGCCTACTACTCACATGGAAGAAGTACTTTCATCAGCAATATCACAGACTCAAACTCCCAGAGCTATTTCTAGATAGCTCCTTTAACCTGCCTTTTTTACTGTGTAGCTACATTCAAACCATCACAGTGCATGAATATCCAAATTATATGGTAAAAATAGATGATATTTGGCCTGACTCTCCTCTCCCATGTAGTATGTGTGTGTTGTGTGTGTCTTCACACACAACACACATGTTTTAAATAGGCAGCTAGGATATAATTTGAAACACATAATTTTAAAGAACATTCCCAAAAGACTGTTATAAACACTATGAGATCTCCTTCCCTTAACCCTTAGATTCAGGATTTCTTTAATCCAACTCCAAAGTGACAGCTGTTCAGTCATTTTTAGTCATGTGTGATTCTTCATGACCTCATTTGGAGTTTTCTTGGCAAAAAATACTGAAGTGGTTTGTCATCCCCTTCTCTGGCTCATTTTACAGAGAAGGAAACTGAGGCAAACATGGTAAAATGACTTGCCCAGGTTCACACAGCTAGTTGAACTCAGGAAGATGAATCTTCCAGGTCTGGCATTGTATCCACTGAGCCACACAGCTGCCTAATTGATTAGAATATGACTTTACTGCCCACATCTGTAGCTTCTGACCTAGAACACAAAGCATTTATAAAAATAATGGTCACCACCAAGGACAGCTTGAAGGGATAACATGGTAGCCTCTTGCTTGCTAACAGGCTCTCTTAGTTGAATCCGTTTGGCCATGCAGATTCCTGAGCCTCTCTGCCAAGATGACAAAGGTCAAGGAAAAGCACATCTCAAAATGATCCTCGAAGCAGAGTATAATGACAACTGCTCGGATCTGGGAATCTGCGTGTGACTTTCAGGAGTTGATTAAAGGAAGACAGGCAATGTTGACTAATGTGGTACTTTGAACACAACCCAAGGAAGCGGCAGCAGGGGGAAAGATGAAAAGGCAAAAAAAAAAAAAAAATAGTGTAAGGCATCAGGGAGGAAGGAAAGAAAGTCATACAGACTGAGCCTAAAGTGTTGGGGTAAAGGTGCAAATACCCATAATGACAAAAAAGATGACTGAATCAAGATCAAGGTACATGACAGGAGAGAGGAAATGGAGCACAAAAAGTTAATTGGCCGAATTAAGGGTGCAGGTGGTCAGATTTCCCACATCCAACCCCCCATCTGCCCCATCATTCAGGGGATACATGATGACTGCTCAGAAATCCTTTGACAGTTCCAGGGAGGAAATAGGTCTTCCTGGAAAAACTAGTTCCTTGGAGACCTCAACTCCTTTGGTATCAAGGGGAAAGTCATGGAGCTCTCCACCCTCGAGGAATTAAGCAGTTATCCTGAGGATGCTATCAGAGCTTCTGAAGGAGGACAGTTCTAGGCATAATGGATCCAGCAAAGGCAACACCCCCCAACTAAGAAAAGAAATATGTTCCCTTAAGCCTCAGTTTTTGCCTCACTGACTCCACCAAAAAGCTCCCCTAGAAAAAGTTTAACTTCTGCTAACTACTTCCTAGAATTCCTTCCCCTGTCAACCTCTCACTCTACTTCCTCCATGTCAAGTCTCCCTAGATCAGGGGTGGGGAACCAGCAACCTCAAGGCGACATATGACTCGGTCCTCAAGTATGGCCCTTTGATCAGTCAAATACTTCGATATATGAAAGGACTGCACTTGAGGACCTAGAGGGCCACAGGTTCCAAACCCCTACACCTAGTTGTATCACCAATGCAATATTCATAGTGAACAGCTATGAATATGCCGGCATGAGTCTGAATCACAAAATATAACAGACTCTCCACAGGGAAGACAGAACCAAAACAATTGTTCACACACCAGAAAGCCAAATCCCAACACCAGAAAGCCAAATCCATCATAGCAACAATATATACAATAACAATGAATGGGGCACCAAAAGCCCCAAGCCTTGCCCTTGCTAGGGCCTTCCCACAAACTAACGCTCACAGCTCACTGCCTATTTCCTTTCTCTCCCTCAGCTCTAACTACTCTGACCAACTTCCTCTGGGCTCTGCTCCACTCTTCCTGCTCCACACACTCAACAGGATCCTCCCATCACAGACTCAAGTGATTCAGGCTTCCATGGGACTCAGATAGGTCACATGGGCCTATTAATAGATGGGAAAGATCTTCCCATTAAGCAAAAATACATCACCATGACACTAGTCCATACCACAAATACCTGTAAGGCGAACTGGCCTCCCCACTGAGAGTAAATATAACACAACAGAAAGAGCCCACTCTTTCTGAGGTGGGAATATATCTGTTTATTCCTCAATACAATGAAAGAGTTAGTTTTTAAAGTCTCTTCCAGCCCTGAGCCTATGATTCTCCATTTATTTAAATAAAATCTTCTTCCTAGAACAAATGCCCATCCTGATCCTCTTGCAGTGACCAATCTACTAAAGAGTGTCGGGAGGGAAAAAACCAAGTCATAGGTAGAGGAAAATGACTGGAAGAAAACCAAAGAGAAGAAAAAGTTAATGAACCACTTCAAATGTCCATCAAATTATCCCTCTATTACATGAGGACTTACTGTCTACCATAAAAGGATAAATGTAGTCTTGTAAAAGCATCTGTGAGAGCATAACACCCCTTTGGAATGGAAAAGTAAATGCCTTTGATAACTATCATTTCTATTACCAGCAAAGCTGACATCCTCTACCTCACATGTCAAATGCTCCGATGAGCAAAACACTTCCCAATTAAATAACTACTGGGAAAAAGATCTGAAGTCAATGGTAGTCTACCATGTAACTGATTAATTACATGGCATTTCAAGTAACTGGGTCACTAAGAGGTCAACTACTCCTTTACATTCCTTTACTAATTAACTTTTCAAAATATGTAACTTCTAGAGAGATGTTGATACCAAGACTCCAGAAAATATTTTATTATTTTTGTGTTAAATTAAACATTATTTCCCTTAAAAAGAAATCTAATTTGCTTCAAAGTAAAAACTATCTCAAAATGCTAACCTAATTCTCTTAGATTTCTTCCAAAAATCTGTATCTATAATGAATCACAAATAAGTAAAAGTCTGAAAGTCAGCTAGGAACACACTTGAATCATTTCAGTATATTAAAGGTCAGCACGAAAGTGGTTTTTTTCATTTTAAACAAAAGACAAGGTATATTATTTGCCAAACTATTTTAATAAATGTCAGATCAAATTACCATATAAAATTTCCTACTCTTATATTTGTAAACGTGACATTTATCTTTTTCATTAGGCTTTAATTTTCATTATCTTTTTAATCAGTATAACTTTGAGTATCTTTAGGTAATTTCTAATAACCATATTATACAGCATGTCATTTTTACCCTCTATCTAGTTAAGGTCTGATGACAGCATGTTCTCAAATATAAATCCTCATTGTATTTTTTTTTAACAATCTAAGGAAGAAATATATCCCAGAAAACCACACAAACTCCACCAAAAATCTAGAAATAAACCCATGAAAATCTTATTTATGCTTTTCATGCTAGAGCAATCTTTCAAGATACAGCAACCAAATACAAAAAAATAAATAAACATGGAGGGTTAATCATCAGGCAGACAACATACTTTCTATTTGATTATGCCTCGGGGAACTGAGAATCCTGGCCACATCGGCTCATTTATGCCATCCGGTGCTGTACTGATAGACCTTGTTTTGTAGTCTCATGTTGGAATGGAATGGATCAGGTTCCCCCAATTTATTTTTCAGTAAACCTTTCCTAACCACCAATCACCTCTCTAGTCCTACATACCAATATATTCCCCATGGACCAGCTGCCAAATGGGATAAATGGCCTCTGAATTGGCCTGTGGGCCTAAGGGCTGAACACAATCATTTCTACAACTGCGATATTTAAAGAGTAGTTTTCTCTGAACTGAAGTATTATTATGTTTACCTGTGCACACTATAGAAAGAATGAACCAGAAATGCTACAACTGCCATCTTTCCCTTTGAGAAGATTGCAGTGAATTAGGGAAATTTTCTTACCTCTGCGGCTACAGTCTAAACCAAGTTCAAGGTTCAAGTGTCAGTGTTATGAATATACATACACACACGCACACACAGGCACACACACACACAGAGAGATACAGTAGAAGGAATATCTCAGGATAACTATCTGATAATGGGAAAATCCTGAACCCTTTCATCCCAGAAGGTAAGGAAGTCACCTCCTATAAAAACCCAAATCTTGTTGGCCAGATAAGGCCAACAAAAGCAGCAATAGTTATGCAAAAAATGGATTGCAACATTACACAATAGTCGGTGATCACCCTAGGGATGTTAGTACATTCATAATTTATAACATATGTAGTGAAAGAAAGCAGGATTTTATACCTGGACTAACTTCACCAATGCCTCTTCAAGAACAAATTTATTCCATATATAGGAAATATCATTATCTCAAACTCATCCAAATGAAAATATTACTCAACATCTTATAAAAGTGAATGTTGAAAACTAAAAATAAATAAATTTTTTAAAAATATTTTTAAAAGACTTAAGTTTTATTTTTCTTGGACTTTCTTCTTTATGGAACTTTAAAAATTAACGTAATCAGAATGACAGTTTTACGTCATAAAAAATGTTGTTTCCAGGTCCATGCTTCTAGTGTTGAAATAATTGTATTACAAGCATTAACTTTCTTTTATTAAATTACTTCCTGGATTGAAACAAAAAAAGTGAGAGGAAAGAAAAGGAACAATGTCTCAAAGGCAAGGGATATTCACGGTTATCATTTATATCACATGCTTTAAGGTTTGCTAAGTGGTTTATATACATTATCCCAATGGGTCCTTACAACAATCCTGGAAAGTAGGTGTTAGTATTATCTCCATTTTGCAGTTGAGGAGCCTGGGACAGAAAGTAGTTTAATGACTTTGCCCAGGATCTCAGAGTTAGGAGGCATCTCAGGCAATATCTGAATTCAAGTCTTCCTGATTCTAGTTCTCATGCCCTACCCACTGCACTACCTAGCTATCTACATAAGTACTATCTACATAAGTACTATACAGGTATATAAACATTACAGGCATGTAAACTTATATTAAAAAGTGAAATTCCTCTTCTGCATGATAAGTCACCAAATACTTGAGGACAAGTATGTCCCTTCTAAATAATCTCTCTCCAGGTAAAACAGCCATAGTTCCTTCCAGATATGCCATGATTTTGAGTCCCATGACCATTCTGATTGCCTTTCTCCAAAAACACTAGAGCTTTTCAACATCTTTCCCAATGCACGGCACCCAGAACTGAATACACACTCTAGAATATTCTCTGACCAGGGAAGAATACAGAGGGCTTATTATTTTGCATTCACTGGACATTCTCTCTCGCAATCACATTAGCTTTGTGACTTTCACAGCATGCTGTTCTAGCGGCTAGAGCTAGGGACCCGGAATCTCAAAGACCCAAGTCCAAAGTGCACCTCTGACATCTTCTAGCTCTATTCCCATGGACAAATCACTGAAACTCTACAATCCTCAGTCAACTCTCTATGGTGATACATTATAATAGACCAGGAGAAGAATCACTGGTTCCTGAATTATTCAACTCTTGCCTCATACGGAACTGGGAGTTCACTAAAACCATAAGGTCCTTTTTCAGTAGACCCACCAGGTTCATTAACATAGAAACCAAAATCTATCAAAACGATATTTAGCTCTGTTAAAAACTTAAGCACCAAAGACTGAGAAATGGTCAGAAAGGGGAAACTTTTTTTCTCTGATTGAGGCAGTTTAAGGTGGTAGAAGCTGGGTCTCAGCTTTGTCATGAAATTGCTGCATGACTCAATTCCTTTCTCAAAGCTTCAGTCTAATTAGACAGAAAGTCAAAAGGTTGAGCCCCATCTCTCGATGGTCTATTCTAGTTCTAAAAATCCATGATTTGATTTAAAAAAAAAAGATGGTCTTGGAATTTCACTTTTTTAATTACACAAAAAATAACATTCAAGCGTCATCCTTTGAAAAATTTAAGTCTCACCAAATGGAAACTTTTTAAATCTAAAGTAATACAAATCTAACCAGTTATATAAGTTATACAAGACACTTAAACCTCTTTGCCTCAGTTTCCTCATCTGTAAAATGAGCGGGAGCAGGAACTGACAAACCACTCCTGCATCCCTGGCCAAGAAAACCTTAAATGGAGTCACAAAGAGTCAGAACTGAAATGATTGAACAAAAAAAATTTATAATTTATATGCATATTTCAAATTACTTTTTCTATAGTAGGTTCTATCATTTAACTTGTATTGTTTCAGGAAACTTAGCCATTCAGATTTAATTCAGTGTTACTTCATCTATCATTTATCAGAATAGATGTTTAGATAAATATTATTTTATGAAACTAATTAAACAAATGTGTTTTTCTGTATATATTCAAGATTGAACTCAGAAAAAAAAATACTGAACTAATTAAATAAAAAAGAAGTCTGGTTCTTCTAATACCCAAATGTCTAGATGAGTGCATTTTCAACTGATTACCCTGTAAATCGGCATTTTTAAATTAGTATAAAAAGTGATTTCAAACAATTCATTAATCATACCTGCCTGCTATTGGTTAGGATACGTGATGTTATGCTGGCCTAAATTATGTTATTTGGTGATGAAGACAGAATTCTGTTATTGCAGGAAGACTAAGGAAATGTCACGTCTCTCATGCTTTCGGATTAAATATGAGAAGTATCTGTGATTTCATCAGTGTGAGTAATTCCTTGTGAGGAAATTCCCTCCACTTATGCAAATGGTAAATGTCAATGTTGATAAATCCTAAACAGTTGCCTGAGATCCACAAAGACTGAGTGACTTATCTAGAACACACAGATAGTGCCAAAGGCATATATGATCCCCAGCATTTCTGACTCCAAGCTTAGCACCCTGTCCTCTAGTGAGGCCAACGCTACATGACTCAAAAGCGATTGAAAAAGGAATTCAAAAACATCTTTTGCAAGTAAATTTTTCTTTACATCATTTCTGTAAGAGTACACGCAGTTTCATAAAGTTTAAGTGGAAATGGGGGACTTTTAAAAAAAATATCTAGTTAACTAAAGTAACATTCATGCTTCATGCTAAAAAAAAACCCTATTATTTGAGGGCTCTAAAGCTTTAGAAAACTACTTAGGATAGCATAGAGCAAGTCCAGATATCAGGATAGATTATTTAACTTTAACTACTCCCTTCTCAGAGCACTTAACTATATACAGAATTATTTTGTATATTTTTAAAAAGTAAGAGATAAGGATAGTATTTCCAAGATAGCTTTTCTTGAAATTTGGCCCAGAGGTACAAAGCATAAAGCTGTGGAAGAAAACCAAGCGGATACTGGAGAAAGTATGATGATAGCCACAGACTTAACATTTCGCTGTCAATTTTTAAAGATTTTACTACCTCTAAATCGGACTTTTTAATCTAGTGATCTTAATTCCTAAAACTTGCCTACTCCTTCCTATAAATAAACAAAATTGTAATTTTACATTACTAACCTCACGCTGTGTCTGAAAAGCTGTATTAATATGTCCCTCCAAAGCCTCATTGTGGTATGCTGGTGATTCACGGTTCCACACGCTGGAGACAAGTTCTGTCGGAGTGTGTCCAGCTAGAAGGCTTTGCATACAAGCCCACTGACAGACACGTATCTCTGGCATAGAAGGACCAGTCTAGTTAAATTCATAACAGCTCATCTTCAGGTTGAACACAAGGTGATGAATTTTTTGGCCAAAGTAACTTCAAAAGACATTATAGAAGGGTTGTAACATGCATCCATGAAAGGGCACAAACAAAATTGTAAGTCCTTGAAATAGTGTACTTCTCTCAATGGCATAACACAGCTTCTTCACCCAAAAATGATTTTGGGTAACTGAAAGCTAACTGAGTGAGGGTAGTTAAAAGGCAGTAAAGGGCAACTTAGAACATCTGCCTCGTTTTAAGCAGACCGAAGATCCTGTGATCCTTTTTATCTATGAGGGTCTGAGAATAAAACAATCTGGTGAAGTGAGTGTGCACTAAGCTATACATGGCTTATAATTTTCAGAGAAATAAAGAACAATGAAACACACCAAAAACTATACTCAAAGTAAAACCAACAAGCTAAGCTTTGATGACTTAAAAAACTCTTTGAGACACGTCTTCAGGTCAGTATTAGGAAATACCAATTATCACTGAATGTTACTTTAGATATAGATGGAACAGACTGAACGAAAGATATTTTGAAGTATGACATACACTAAAAATCACTTCCAAAAAAGAAATCCCTGATGACTTGTTTATTTCATGAGAATAATAATCACATCTGTAGAGTCCTTTAATCTTTTCAAAATATTTTCATATGCTTTTCTCGTTTGATCCTCAACAATCCTGGGGGACTGATAACGCCAATGGTTCATCGTCACACCCATTTTAAAATCAAGAAACTGAGGCTCAAAGTGATCAAGTTACTAGTAAAAATTTACACAACTTAGAAGTAGAAGACTTGGGTCAGGATTAGAACCAAGGTTTTCTGATTTTCCATCCAATTTATTATTATTACATTATGCTTTATGCTTATGTTATTATATATTATATATTAATATTATATTATTATATAATATATATCACTAAGATAATTTATTTATATTACTATTAAATCATACATGTCAATATGCATACTTATTAAAAATAGAGGAGTGTGTACACACACGCACAGACAATCTGGACTTTACCACCATGCCTAAGCTCCCTTTTCACCCTGGAAGTTTCCTTATCACCCTTGATCTCTCCTGGAACATTCCAGTCCCTGAAGATCCCTTCTCCCATTAGTGATTTTCTCTCGGAAAGCTTTTTGAAGAGCAGCCTGGACCAGCCATCTTTCCTTCCTCTCCTGGTTCTCCTTCTCATGCTCTGAAATTTACCACCAGACCATGAATGCACAGGTGCCTTCCCCACCATCATCCCCCACTGCTTTTGGCTTCCTTTTCATTTGCTGTCTTCCCCCATTAATGTGTAAGCACTTCGAGGACAGAGACTGATTTTCTTTGCTTCTATCTATATCCCCAGAACTTAGCACCATGCCAGACACATAATAAATGCTTGCTGACACACACTTAAATCTCTACATTCTAGATTAGCTACTGATATGTCTGAGTATAATAAGCTTACTACCTCATTAGATTAGATGTGTGTAACCTATTTAAGCTCAAAAGATCCTTATCCCCACTGACTCTCAGATCCCAGAGCAAGGCTAGGTCTGCCCCTCAGGACTCCAGATTGGAAGCCTGTGACCCATTCTCCCACAAGTACAAAGTCTAGAGTAGAGTAATCCCAAAGTGAGAGAACGCACGTGGCAAAAAGGTAACTACCTCCCACCTCCTGGTTGCTGGAAATCTTCTCCTGCCATTTGGGAGAGGGAGGGGGGTCAAGAATTTTTTCTTAAGGAAAGGTGGATCTAACGTCTATTGTTGACTCTGGGTGTAGACAATGCTTTCCATTTCCTGGGCAAGGAGCTTGGACACCAATGTTAAGATGGGAAGTACAAAATCTTTCATAAACTTTGAAGCTTTAAGAGTTAAAACAAAAGGAGACGAGGAGAGAAGGCTTATAGTCCTTTGCTTCTCCACAGTCCATTCCTTTTCATGGGCTTTTGCTGAATACCACACTTGCTCCAAACTTTCCAATGAATCTCTTCTCAACATTCATGATATTTACTGATGGCTCCTGGGTATGACCCAGTTTCCTCTGTGTATCTGAACACTGCTTCTTATACAAAATCATTTTAGCTTGAAGGACTTTTCAAACTTCACCAAAGCCCTATGACTGAAAATGATTAGTTGAATATCTTATTACCAACTTTAACTGATGTGAGGTTAAGTATAACAATCACTCAATCCTTACAGAAAAAATAAGTACTGAAAGACCTTGATGTAAGGCAATTTAATGTACAAAGCAGAATCATGAGTGCCATATATCCCTACTCTAATATTTTGAAAGGGGATCTTTTTCTTTCTCTCTTTAATTTTTCTAGATATGGACTATGTCTTTGGAAATCCCTATCCAAATTCATAGAATCAAAATTAGCTCTGGTATCACAGGGAATCTGTTTAGACCATAGCCAAGTGATGTATATTCACTATAAAATAAAGACTGCCTTTGAGGGATTTAAAATAGTATATAAAACAAGGAATTTTTAAAGGTATCCAAAATCATGAGGTAAAGCCATCAAGGACCAGAGGAATCCATCAAGAACCAGAATCATGAGACAAGTTACACATGGCTGCCAAGATGGTAGAGTTATTGTTTTAGCATGATTCTCTTAAGCCAATAACTTCAAAACAAACAAAATAAATTACATAAATTTATAGCAATTAAATATTTAATAGTAAGATGAGAAGACCCTGGACAAGTCAACATTTCTCTGTGCCTCTGTTATGTCACCTATAAAATGAGCGGGTTGAACTAAATGAACCCTGGCTCCCTTCCAGCTCTACATCTATGACCTTAGGATTTGGAGACAGAAACACTGTACATAGTAAAAGCCTTCTGAAATAACACTGCAGAGTTAAATTAATTAAAAATCCTCACTTGCCCTATGTAACCCTAGTCTTTTTCCAACTGTGAAAAGTGGCCAGCACAAACCTGATGATCACACCGCACCATGTGGCTGGTGCTCTATCCAGCCCTCTCACAACAATGACTTAGTCTGAACACATCCCATAATATGTGGAAAAGTCTGATCTTCCCCAGTCATGAAACAGAAAGTATGAGGTGTGGGGAGAAAATGTGGTAGCACAGAGCCAGTTAGAGGAAAAGGGGCTATTAAGTCTAAAAGAAATTAACTTAAAACCTTAGATTTAAGAAATCCCCTCCTGGCAGATTTTAAACAAAGCAAATACCTACATACCTTCAATGCAAGCCCCTACACACCTCCTAATCTAAAAGAATGATTTTGCTCCATTTTAGGGGTCTATGCAAGAGAAAATGTTTTCCATAGTGTGGGCAAATGGAAAGGGGGAAAGTGTGAGACAATTTATTTGGGTATACAGGAAAAAAGGCTGAAAAATTAAAGTCTCTATGAGAATAAGATTTGCTATGTGTCTTGATCCCAAACAGATAAACCAATGGTGACACTCACAAAGACAAAAGAAAAATGAGCATCATTTTTAAAAGACACAACAAATAAGTATTCCCTAAAGGAAAACGAATGGAAACTCCTGATGAAAAAGAGAACACGAAAATAAATTATGCAGTTTCTGAAGATCAGGTGACAATAGCAAGAAAGCACAAACAGTTCAAAAGAGAAATAGAACTTTTAAAAGAAGATATTAGAGTGGAAATCTGACAAAAAATTAGAGCCCTGAAAGAAGAACTATACAGAGAGAGATCAATTTAAAAAAACACACAACCATTATTTGGAACAGAGAACCATTTCCCCAAAGCAGAGGCTTTAAAGAAAGAGAATGACATATCTAGAACTAAAAAAATACAAAAGAAAAGGCTGAAAAATAAACAAAGTAAAACAACTCTAAAAGAACACATGAATTTTTTACTAGCGGAAGTGAATGACACTGAAGACAAGATGTACAAAATAATTTAAATACCCTAGGCTTTCATTAAAAATGTGAAAAATTTAAAAGCCTGAATGTCACACTTTAAGAAATGATGTTAAACATTCATGCAAAAAAATTAGAAAACAGACAGCAAAGTACTCATTGATAGAATCCATTCATGAAAACAGAGAAAACCCCACTTTAAAAACTCCAAGACATGCAGAAATTAACTATATAAAAGTTTAGTGAAAAACAACAAATTCTGAAGAAGTCAAGAGAAATGCCTCCAGCTAAAAAGGAAAATCAGTTTGAATAGCATAAGATTATTCTATATGTACAAGAAACCAGAGAAGAGGCTGGCATGTGAAATCTCAAAAATCAAAGAATCATAAAGATCCAGAGCTAAATGGCACACTAAAGTTCATCTAATCCAGCGGTTCTCAACCTGTGGGTCACAACCCCTTTGGGGGGTCGAACAACCCTTTCACAGGGGTCACAGTGGTTGCCTAAGACCATCAGAAAATATATTTCCAATGGTCTTGGGAAGCAAGACACCACTCCTCTATCCGTCTCCAGGCAAGTCCACCCACATGCAGATATGCCCACAAAGGAGTATTAAAGGGTCACCACATTAGGAAGGTTCAGAACCACTGATCTAATGCAAGCAGTTCATAGAAAAGATGAAAAGACTACTACCCAGAGATTTCAAAAGAGTAGTCCAAGGTAACCAAAAAAGGAGCAAAACCAAGATTCAGCTTCAGACCTTGTGACAACAAATTCCAATCCTCTTTCATCTTCAAGTTGCTTCATTGAGAGAAGAGTGCAGTCCAATGCATCATATCCTAAAAATCTGAGCCTATTCATCAAAAAACTATATATGGACCTAATACTCCAAGCAAAAGAAAGACAAGAATGGTAAATAAGTACAATTATCAAGAAAAAACTAAATAATTCAGTTGATTCTCTGTTGTATGCATAGTAAGACAACAATATTGTTTCTAAAAATCTGATCAAGGGTTAAAAGAAAGAGCAAATTACAACACTGATGGAATATATCTTATTATTACTCTTTAGAGCAGCAGTTCTCAACCTGTGGGTCACGATCCCTTTGGGGGTCGAACAACCTTTTCACATATTTCCAATGGTCTTAGGAACCAAGACCCGGCTCCTCTATCCGGTTCCAGGAGGGTCCGCCCACATGCAGATACGCCCATATACAAGTATTAAAGAGTCCCAGCATTAGGAAGGTTGAGAACCACTGCTTTAGAGACACAAAAATTCTTTTAAAAGCCATTTCTCTATTTAATGCCGACCATGTATGTACCAGGCACTGTGCTAAGTGCTTTATAAATATTATTTCATTTGATCCTTGTAACAACCCTTGGAGGTAGGTACTATTTTACAGATCTACATTTTACAATTGAGAAAACTCAAGGCAGACAGAATTTAATGACTTGGCCAGGGTCACAAAACTAGTAAAGTCTGATGTGAACTTTAAACTCAGATCTTTTTGACTACAGGCCCAGTACTCTATCTATCTAATGTACCATCTGACTACTTTGATCTAAAGGTACCTCATTCTACAATCCATCTTCGCTGTCCTATTTTCCTCAATTCACTGCTAGTTCTTTGTAGTGGTGGGGCAGTATTCTATTGTACTTTTCTCCTAGAACTGTAATTTCATGAAGTTGTCAATGTTACATGAGGACTCCTTCTATCCACTTCCCTCATAATGATTCCTCATCCCACTGAATTTAAGCATATCTTATCTCTGGATCTGAAAGTACAGTCTAGCACAGGAGTCCCTGAATTATCTGAGTAGCATAATTTTCCTTGGTTCTGATCACTGCCTGAGTAATCTACAGACTCAATTGAATATGACTGATTCTGTCATCCTTCTCAGTAAGTTACTTGTAGGATGATACTCAGTTTAGTCATGAATCTCTGGCGTTCCAAACTGTACTTCCAAAGACAATATCAAACCACAGTTAGTCATCAGTTAGGCTCAAACCACTGCTGATACTCACTTCAAAAATAGACCATAGGATGACAGCATCATCATATTGCAAAAAGTACAAACCAAGGACATTTCTCACTAACCAAGACTAGATGCATGCAACATTGCTAGATATACTAAATAAGCTAGGATTATAGTTACAACTTGAGTCATAACAAGACTATTTTTGTGCCCTTAGAAGATATTTTTTAAAATAATCCCTTACTTGCCTGAATAATAACTAGCTAATACTTCTTGTGTACTAACATTTCAAAAATCTTTTATACATACATACGTGTGTGTGTATTTAAAATCTCACTTAAGTCTTGTAGTATTCTATGAGATAGGTATCAAAGACATTATTACAACCCAATTCTACGGATACTGAACATGAGGGTCAGAAAAGTTAACAGATATGGTCATATAATGAGTTATCAGAAGCAGAATGGGAACCTATGGATTCCTACTTCCATTTCATCATGCTACCTACTCTGGTACCCTGGTACTTCTCACCTCCAAGTCCACCACAGGAAGAACAGGCTATAATATTTCACAAGTAAAACTGATGTGAAAGAAGAGATAGCCTCATTTAGGTTACCTTTTGTTTTAGTTCCAAGCACATATTTTGAACACAATTCTTCCCTACTAAGAAAGTTTCTTAAGTCTTTTCCTTATACTTCTATAAATCTAGGAAAGTACATGTTTTGGAGTGGGCACTATAAATAAGGTTACATAATTTGGATTAACTTGCTGTATTCCAATTCACTATTCCCTCAACTGTTGCTGGTGTGTTTCTCTCCCCTCTCCCTTCCTTTCTTTCTTAAATGGCTGAAATGTAAAAATATGCCATCCAGCCAACTGACGTAGACTTTTCAAGTCGTACACAAAGCCAGTACTGAAGTAGATTGGGGGATCTGGTACATTACACTGTAGTGTCTTTCTAAAACTGTGCATGGAGTCCAGCACGGAATGTTATGATTGGATTTGTTACAGGTTTCCAAATAAAAACCCATGTTTTCATTCCAGTCTTGTTTATGTAAAGGTTCTGAAGATTACAACTAGCAGGTTATTTCTAACTCCTGCCTTTTCTCCTACCTTTCCCTGTCTCAAGCTGCCCTTCCAGTCTAACCGTGACAACCTGTCGACTCTGGAGCCGTACAGTAGCAACTAGAGAAGCAAAGCTGTGTGCCTGCTATAGATTGTCGGTCTCATACCCTGTGGGTGGGCAGTGAGATTGTTAAATCACCATCAAGAGCACATTTATAAGGAAGAATGACAAATTGAGTTCCTGCACCATCATCCAGTTTCCAAAAGAAACAGTCCCAAAACTTGACTTAACTTTACCTCAATAGTATTTACAATAAATTACCCTGATCATGGCTCGGCTAATTTAAAACTGGAAAATTCATGTTACTTCAGCTTCCTGGAAAGGTGGTCCCATGAACGATTCCAGCCAAGGCAGGCTCTCTCTAGAACCAATTCAGGAACAGCAGGAAATGGTGCCAAATGAAGCAAAGGAATGAATAAATAGGAGATATGGGTTACAAGTAACACACGTTTAGTTTAGAAATGAGAAAACGACAAAAGACCACTCTGTAAGCTCCAGATTTGAGGCAAGTACACTGCTTATCCTTCTATATCTCTATCTAGAATTGTGTGAAGGAATGAGGACCAGGGATCAAGATTCCAACTTTTAAGGTCCTAATCTAGGAAACCTTGACACCCACTTTTCCAGTCCATCCATACTAAAAAAAAGTATGGGGCTCAATAAGCCCATTCAAAGTTGCCAAAGGGTTAGGACACAGGTTTGCCTTGCCATTTCAATCCAAAACTATGGCTGATGGAACGTTTCATATACTACCAGTATAAAAACTTGGGTGATCCACCCAACACTGTAGGAAAGGACAGAGCATAAGAAAAGGATTCTAAAAAGAAATGAATCATAAAGGACAGAATCTTCCTATGTGTGCCAAACAAGTTTTAAAAGCTCCCAGGATTAAATTTCATGAAGAGAAAATAAATTTTTAAGAATGGTAATTAGTTCCCAAGGAAAAAATACTAGATAGACTATAAGGTCTTCCACAATGGATGAGAGGCCTACTAGAAGAAATTAAGGAAGAAATCAAGAACTAAATTAGAGCTCATAAAGAAAAACAGGGGAAGAGAATAGTAATTGGAAAACTGTACTATCCTCTTAACCTGAGATCAGCACAAATAGAACCCCAAAATTCAATACTATGATAAGTATTAGAACAAAGTCAAAACACTGAGAAATTATTTCAAGTTCTAGTAAAAATGTAAGATATCTACTAGCATTAACAAAATGAAAAATAGTACAGGAAAAAAATAGGTTGATAATCTCTGAGCTCCCTAAAAACTACAATGAAACAAAAAAAAAATGTGAGTGTAATTTTTCAAGAATTTATCAATGAAAATCCTTTAGGACAAATTGCACCAGAGAGTAATATGCAAGGATGGAATCTCAAGATCAATCAGTATGTGAAAGAAACCCTAAATGTAAAATATCCAAAAACAGTACAGTCAAACTCTAGATATTCAAACTCAAAGAAAAAGCAGGCTGGAAGAAACAGGTCACAGTAAGGATAACATGAAATTATAGGAAATTTATATGGGAAAGATGGGCAAAATGGAATAAAAGATATAAAAGGGGAAAAAAACCTAAAAATCACAATTGCAAAAATAAATTATATAAATTCACCCATAAAATCAAAGAGAGTAGCAGAACGGATCAGAAAGTAATAGCCAACAGTACATCAAGTATTTCAAGAACTTTCAATGGATGATTCAACTGCCTTAGACATTCTTTGAAATGATACAAATAACAAGGCAGCTATGCCCACCCACATCATGGAACTCTCATCCATAAGTTCACTACAAGGATCCCAACTCAATGTACCAAGACCATTTCTTGCTTTCTCTCAACACAGTGAAGATATCAGCGAAACACGAGAGTCATCTACCTGATATCTTTTGTCCTTAGACCATCAGGAATATGTGTTTTCCAATGGTCTTGGGTGACACCTGTTACCCCTGTGAAAGGGTCATTTGACCCCCAAAGGGGTCGTGACCCACAGGTTGAGAACTACTGGTCTAGAACATAGCAGGAAGTTAACAAATGTTAGCTGATTAGCGGATTAATGATCTTAAGCAACAATAAAAACGGATATAGTTAAAGCATGAGGGGTAAGCAGGGAAACTAAACTACATTTTAAAATACCATAAAGAATGCCATTGTGCAAGACAGCAGAGTAAAAGCATAAACTTGGCATGAGCTCCCGTTTCCAATCACTTCCAATACATGTAAAAAAAATTACTCTAAACAAATTTTAGAGCTACAGAACCTACAAAGTGACAGAGAGAAACAAAGCTCCCACTGAAGGCAGTCTGGCAGGCTGAAAAGAAAGGTCTAACACACCAAGCTGGAAGCCGAGCACAGTCCCTCATGAGCCCTGCGGTTCTGGCCCCAGGGTGGCCCTGACCAGTGGCAGCCAGAGCAGACTTCAGGAGAGTGAATCACCAGTAGCTGTGGCAGTTTCCAGATTTCTCAACCCATAAATGCCAAAGACAAAGTAAAAGGTCAGTGTGGAACTCTGCTGAAACAAGGGGGGGGGGGGG
>CM053583.1:176355216-176403819 GCA_028627135.1 Pseudochirops cupreus | reverse complement strand
GCTTGTTCCATTTTGTGATTAATAACTATATCAACATATTTATAGTTACTGTAGGCATTGTGAATACTGCATTGCTGATACACCTGCAGTGAAGCATCACATAGTTTCTACCATTTCCCTGGAGCAAAGGTGCTTTCAGAAAGTAGACTTACTAAGAGAATGAATTTAAATCCTAATAGTTGCATTAAACTATAAGTAGCAGTTATTAATCTACCTACATCACAGTTTATGAAATACTAAATAATAGTAAAAGGACTGAAACTTGATCCAGGACTATTTCTATCTGAATTCCCTCCCAAAAATGGTGAGAATGATGAAATAATAATAATAAATAAACAGCTAAGAGGCACATAGTTCCTGTCTGCTACAGGAGTTGTTTGGAGAATGCTTTCTGTGAGGTTATAGAAGTTTTGCTACATCCCAAAATTATTATTCAATCAGATCAGAAAAAGTAATAATCTACCCACCTATGCAACATGTCTCCAAAACATTAAAGAAAATGGCAAGCTCATGGTTTGTCTCAGGGAACTTCATTTTAAAACATGCAATGGGTAAAATAATAATCTTAATAATCCAAGCATTAAAAAAGTCAAGCTGAATATAATTTTTTAAATCTCTTCAAAATGAAGGCAGCAAACTAATTTTTTTTTTACCAAAGAAAAGCTTTGAAATGTACAATCCTTAAAATATATTTTTTTAAATAATAATGTGGGACAAGAGGAATGCTGAACAAGAACAGGTATCACAACGCTAATTTATGACTGTATGGAAACTTTTTACAGGAACTGGAATTAGGCTATTTTGTTGTTGTTTGGCAAAGGCAATAATGACCATGTCTGTAAGTAGAAAAGTGGTGGGGGAAAGGTATATGGGCCTGCTGTTGAAGAAAAGCTTGTTTGTGCCTCATACATTGGAGAAATTGTTCCAGAACAGTTGATCCATGTGCAAATGTGACCCTGAAATGGTGCCAAGGTCATGGAGACCCGGGGTGATCCACTGCACACAAAAAAGTGCCATTTGTGTAATTTAGAACAAAGTTGAGGAGTAGGGTTAATGTACATTATGCATCCCACTGCAAACAACTCCAGGAAAGTAAAACATTGGGTGCGTGTTTACGTTTCTTTTCTTTCCATGTTCCCTCCTGTGAAATTTCTAAAAAAGTGAGTGTGTTGGGTTTGGGAGGCATATCTGATCTCACCAGAGTTGGGAGTCTAGAAACATTGATTCAGTGAAACAGAGGAGTGAAATTATCATTTTCAAATTCAATTTCAACAAGAACTTTAACATGACATTGGCAAGGACAGCCAGTGTCAACACAGCAACACAGCAAGTCTATCTGCCAAGAAGTAGCTGGTTTCCCAGGGCAAATGCACCTCACTTCACACTGCTGTACATTTCTATTCAGTTATACGCTGCAACACAGAAGGTGATTCTTTCTACTCATCCTATCTTTCCTCAAATTCGTTTCTTTCATTTGCATTTCAGTTTCCACACGTGGTATACATTTCTACTATATTTAAGAAATGTCATAATTTAAAATAGTGGTAAAACCAGGAGCAAAAACTGCAGCTGTCTAAAAAAACCCAAATTTCTATTTTCGCTTTGTTTTCTGGTTGTTCCTAAATTACATAAAATACTTGTTGGTAAGTGAGACACTGTTTTCCTGTCAGTTTTCTTAATTCAAAATAAAGTTACATGGACGAGACATGTTTTCTGTTTTATCTACATTCTCCATTATGCTTAGGACCAATGCTATGAACTACTCTGAACTACTCACGTTATGAGGCAGAATTATTAAAAGAAGGAAGAAAAAAGCCATCAAAAACCACAGGATATTATGAATTATTAAATAAAATAACAATAGAAGAATTACAACTTGTCCCAGAATTTTTATCTGAACCCCATAAAAATAATGAGGATGAAACCATCATTGTCGTCATCATCTGAAAAGCAGGGCCCATAATCGCTGTTTGCTACAGGACTCTGAGAATGCTTTCTATGGGAGACTATACACATTAAAAAAAAAAAGACGAAGAAATTTCTTTGGTCAGCCCACACACAACATACTTGAGAGTCCACTTTATACAAATTCACTAGTCAAATATTTAAAAAGCACTGGGAGGAAGCCTCATTAGGAAGGGTCTAAATGGCCCATCACTACAGACAAAGAGGAACTGTCCTAGTCCTGACTATAAAAACTAGAGCTTGAGGATGAGAGCCAGAAGAGAAGTTTGCTTTCCATATTTTCCTCTATTAACTGGAACTTCTTAGTTTTTCATCTTTTTATCTCTTAGGCTTATTTAGAGTGAATGTAGAAGTCTCTTACTTTGGGCGGAAGAAGTTCTTAGCTGCCTCTCCTTTAATAAATACATCCATTGATTTTTCAGTTAGACTAAACAGAAAATTTAAACATTCTCAAGTAATAATATTTTTACTCATGATTCTGCTTCCCAGCTCAGTAAAAATATCATGACAATTTCTATATCTGTGTGCTCAAGGCTCTCTTCCAAAAGGCAAAATATGGCCACACATACATAGAACCAGAAGTATGGTTATTTTCCAACAAAGCTTCCACATGGTGCCTTCAATAACTAGGTCCTGCAAAACATAGTAAATGGCAGTTGAGATCCTTAGGAGATCCTGAAACAATTCATTCTTTATGATCTTCATTTGTACAGTTAGAGAATTTTAGGACTAAAGTTATCTTTTGGTTTTATAGATGTGGGAAATCAAGGCTCAGGTTGTCCCTTGCCCAAGGGTATAAAGCAAACCAGTAACAAAGACAGAACTTGGAAAATGGTTAGCCAGACTAGTTTTGAGAAGGAAAGGTGTGAACATTTTTTGTGGTAGTTTCTGTTTTGTTTTTTCTTTTTGGTGGGTTAGGATACATACCATTTAGCTATATCTTAAAAACAAGAAAAAACAGCAGAGAAATAATTTTGCTAGCTGGTTAGTCTTCATACAAGTAGTAAATGATCCTTAAGAGAAGACATATTCACCTCTAAAACTGAGACCTAGAAATATGTCACAAGTAGAATAAAAGTCCTACCATCCTACCTGCAAATAGGATTAGTGCTATAGTCTTAACACATGTGGCAGTGTGCAAAGAGTGTTGAATTTTGAGCTCAAACAATGGTTCCACCGGTTGCTACCTGTTGTCCTCAAGTCTCTTAGCCTGTCAGAATATCAGGGCCACATCTGTCCAACTGAATTAGCAGAGGGGATCTCTAGCATTCTTTCCAGTTCCATATCTATGAATCATATAAAGTTGAGGTCAGAAGCAAAGTTCCAATGGAAGAAGGGTGTTTTCTTCTTCAAATGTAGCACAAAGATCATCTTATGGATGATGCCATATATATCAACAAGCTAGTGAAATATAGAAATGAATAAAAAGATGTCTTTGGCCAGACATCACATTGCCAAAGCCATGGGAAAACATAGCTATTAACATACTGAATGAACAAAGTGAACACTAGAAGCCAAAAGATAAAGCATAACTAAAACATCAGCAGATGGGGACCTCAAGAAAACACAGCACCAAACTCAAAAGAATTTCCTGAAGACACGGATGAAGACATACGACCCTTTATGCTAAGGCTACCACAATGGATAGAAAATAAGGGGTTTTAATTCTTAGTCCTGCTCAGTATCTATGTGACCTCAGAGAAGTCTCATACATTCCCTGAGCCTCAGTGTACCCATCTATAAAATGGGGGTGTGAGAAATAATTCATTTGGACCCCTACTCTATTCCTATCAGTATCAATCTGATAGGATTCCATGGCGGCAGTGATTATAAGTTCTGCATATTATGTCCCACAACCGTGAGTTACAGATTGTAAGATCACTTCTTTAATCATAGGAAGCTAACTCCACCCTTGTTTTAACTTGTTATGGTGACCAAGCCCAGCATGGCAGAGGTGACTCAACTACATGGAAAGTCCACCAATTTATTTTTGTACCTCTGGACCTCTCTCACTTGTCCAGCACAAGCAAGTGACCATTTTATGACCACTTGGTCAGATTCCCCATGCTTCACCCAACCTATGACCTCCCTGCTAATACGTTGTTTTGGGCCCTCAAGAACAAGGTCTATCAACCAATGAGATTATATATTTTACCATGTCTCTTCTTCATATTTGGGTATCAAACTCTATAAAAAACAAGGTCCCAGAAAAACATCTCAGATCATAAGAAAGATCTGAGGGGGTGGCTAGGTAGTGCAGTAAATAGAGCACTGGCCCTGATATCAGGAGGACCTGAGTTCAAATGTGACCTCAGACATGTAACACTTACTAGCTGTGTGACCTTGGGCAAGTCACTAAACCCCAACTGCCCTGCCCTCCACCTCCAAAAAAAAAAAAGAGAGAGAAAGATCTGAGATGCATTTCATTAGAGAAGATCATGGACCCTTTAATAAAGTGCCATTGGCTCAGAGTTTTGCCTCAGTCTCTTTTATTGTAGGAGTTTGGAATAGATAATTTCCTAGAGGTAACAGAACATTACTCTTTTGGCAGAAAAGATGGAGAAACGTGAACTAAGAGACAACAAAATTAATTGTATGACCAAAGTAACTGTTAATGGTTCAATGTCAGTGTGGCAAGAGGTCTCCATGGGAGTATCACAAGGATTTGTATTTGACACTGGGCTAGTTAACTTTTTTAGCAGCGACTTCAACAAAGCATACATTGCACGCTCATCAGATTTGCAGGTGACATCACACAGAGCTAGGATGTATAGCTAAGAAGAGTGAATGGAAGAGTCAGAATCTAAAGAGAACTTGACAGGCTAGGGCATTGAACTGAGTCTATTAAGTTGAAATTTCATAGGCATATAAATGTAAAGTCGTTTAGGTGTATACAATATCACCAACTTCACAGGTACAAAGCAGAAGGGGCATAGTTAGAGAGCAATTTAACAGAAAAAAGAGCTAGCAGTTTTATAGCAGTAACACATCTATAGTTTCCAGCTATAAGAATGTGACAATTCTTCTGTACTCTCCATCCCTGACCTCTTCTAAACTATGGCTTTGTTCAAGGCATCACAGTTTAAGAAAAACATTGATAAGCAAGACAGAGTCTAGAAAATGCCAACTAGATCAAAGGGACCTTCAGTGCTCACACTGTGGATTCTAAGTCTGAAGAAAAAACTTAGAGGGAATACAACAGCTAACTTAAAGTATCTGAAAAGTTGTAATGGGGCAGGAAGGAAGAAACAAGAAACTGGGTAGAACCGGGAGCCAAGAGCAATGGACAGGAATTGCAAAGAGGCAATTTAGGCTTAATATCAGGAAAAGACTGCCTAACTAACAATGAGACCTTTCCAAAAGAGAAATAATCTCCCACAAGGGGTCCTGTGTCCTTTCTCCATGGAAGTCTTTAAGAAGAGACTATATGACCATTCATTGGACATGTCATAAAGAAGATTCCTTTTAGCTACAGACTGGATCTGATGGCCACTGAAATACCCTGCAAACCAAATTCTGGGATTCCATGTTTTTCCCTAATCTCAATCCTATTCTTTCATAAAAATGTTCATTGATGTCCTTTTCATGACATAAAACCTTACTTCAATTTCCAAAGCTGGTGTTAGCTTTAGGAACTATTTGTAACACTAATTTTCCTCAAATTTCTATGTGGAATCTTACTCTCTGGTCAAAAACAAAAGGCAAAAATCCCATCATAATCTGGGCCCTTCAAGGCAAAGAACTTCTGATACAATAGTTGCAGTCACAGACCACAGGTACCCTTCTTTGAGCCATAAGTCTTCCACTACTTAGGCATATTTCTTACTGATTAAATCCATTAGATTGTATTGACAACTCAAAAATGTGGTATTATCTATTAGGGCAGCTCTCCAATTGTCTCTCTGAGGAAGGGTGGATGCTGATATTTTTTTCAATTCTTATAAACATTTTGGCACAATTATTTTCTCTTTTATTTCTATGACTGAAATTAGTAATCCCTATTTTAAGTTTTAAAATTATTTCATGTCAAATGAAACCAAGGATAGAGGCAACTACAAAAGATAAAATGGATAATTTTGATTACATAAATCTGAGAAGCTTCTGTACAAATGAATTTAATACACATAGGACAAGAAGGGAAGCAGTCAGAATGGGGGGGAAATTATTTGTATAAAAATTTTCCAGATAAGGGATTGATATCCAAGATAGACAAAAATTTAACAGATATAAATAAGACCAAGAGATATTCTTCAAAAGATAAGTGGTTAAAAGATATAAAAGAGTTCTCAAAAGAACTGCAAATTGTTAACCATATTAAGCATATGAGAGAATGTTCCCCCCCCAAAAAACTAATAATAAGAGAAATTAGAATCAAAACAACTCGTTTTATCTCACACTCTGAAAATTGCCAAAAAAAAATACAAAAGATTAAAACAATCAATGTTAGAGGGATTATAGGCTGATAGGCACACTAGTACATTGTTAATGAAGCTGTGAATTGGTACAACCACGTTAGAAAGAGATTTGCAATTCTATAAATAAAATGATTAAAATTGTGACCCAGAAATCCACTCTTGGGATTTCTACTCCAAGGAGGCCATTGATAAGAAGCAATTCTCCATATATGCAAAAACATTTATAGCAGCACTTTCTGTGATAGCAGAAAATTGGAAACGAAATAGGTAGGTATACATTGCTTGAAAAAATTGATTAAAAAAACCTGTGGCATATGAATGTAATGAAACATTATTGTGCTATAAGAGATAAGACAAATATGACAAATACAGAGAAAAATGGAAAGATCCACAGAGACTACTAAAATAACATACACAACGAATACAACAATGTAAACAGAAAGAACCACAAAAAAATCAAAAGTGAATATTGCCACATGTCAAAGGACAAGCATGGTTCCAAAGAAGGAATATGAAAAGAAATGCCCACCATACCCCTTTGCAGATGTGAGAGGTCTATGACATTACACACATTTTCAAACTATTTTCTCTTATTTTTCCTGTGTTCTGAAAAAAAATATAATTTGTCATAAGATGATTTTCTGTGAATGCATGGAATACTGGGGGAAACTATACTAATGTAAAAACAAGACATCAATAAAAACATTTTTAAAGTATTTCATATAAACAAAGTAGTTATTAAAGGGTCCCTCAGATTTTTCAGGAAGTCTCTGAGGTCAAAACTATTTCCATTAGAACACTAAGATATTTTAATTCCTATCACAATAAACGTCCATAGATATAACCTGAATAAGCAAAAACTCTTTGTGGTCCTCAACAATTTTTAAGCAGATAAAAGAGCCTCATAACAATGTAAGCTCCTTAAGGGTAAGGATTGGTTAATTCCTTGTATTTCTCTCCCCCAGTAGGTGTCATGACCCATTTGCTCACTGAATGAAGAACACTAGTTCAGGAAGCAGATTTGTTTTCTAATTGTGTGACTTTAGGCAAGTCCCTTAACTTCTCGGAGTCTGTTTCCTCACCTACTAAATGAAGAGATTTGATTTGTTATCTCTAAAAGAGATATGCTGCTAATAGTCTCTGGTTCTGTGAACATCTTTATAGAGAATAAGTTAAATAATTCCCCCCTTTGTCTTTGAAAATGTGATTCAATCCAGTAATCATGAAGAGCCTACTATGTGCAAGACTAATATTACACTCTTAGCTTACAAAAATTTGAAAAAGGAAAGTATCCATTATAATGAAATTAGAAACATCCAAACATTTAACTTCGCATCTCACTGAATATGAAATGCAATGTAACAGATAGCTGATGTGTGGATTGCAGGGTAAAAATGTTTCCTCCTAATAACTATAAGACAAGGAATTATTAATTTCTTCTTTAATTTTCCTTAACACACCAATATCTTCAAATTTTAGTAGCAAAGATACAAGCTACAAACATATAAAAACATTTTTTATGTCAGCAAGTGTTACTTAATGCAAATCATAGATGCTTAGGAAGAGACCTAAGAGATTAATTAATCCAGTTCCATCATTCTTAATACTATACAAAGTGAAGCAGCTCAATGGCACAGTGGATAGAGCACTGTCCTGGAGTCAAGAGGACCCAGGTTCAAACCTGGATCAAACAATAAGTGTGACTCTGGGTAAGTCACTCACTCCTCAAAAAGATATTACACAATGTACAGATGACGAAACTGACACAATGAAAGAGAAATCTACCCAAGATCATAGGAGTAATTAATGGGTAGTTATCTTTTTTAAAGTTTTTAAACATTCTGTCCTCCCCAGTTACATGCTAAAACCATCAGTGACTCTAACAGAATTCTCTTTATGTCTCTTTTAGACTTTTGGAATAAATACTGGAATACTATGGACATCCCATAAAAGCTTTTTTAAAATATTTCTGCAATTTTGAAAAATATAAGGTTACCTTAAATAATCAAAGTGGAATCACTGTAACAGAGGGGAAAAAACAAAATGCATATTCACAGTTTCCAATAGTTCCTTCAAAAATTAAATGTGTATTGGCTAAAAAATTGTGGCACGTTAAAGTAATAGAATATTACTGCACCACGTAATATAAAACAATGACTATGAAGAATATAGATGTGTGGGAAAGTCTGTGAAATGAGGCTGAGTGAAGCAAGGTAAACCACATAACCAAGATACATTACGACTGCAAACAATGTGAACGGAAAAATAAGGAATAGATCAGGGACTAGCCCTACAATTTCATTAGCATAAGCAATGCCTAGGAGAGAAAACTTGTGACACCAATACAAGTCACCACTTAGTTTACAGTTTTAGACTGAGAAGGCTAGACTTTCCCAGAGGTCACATAGCCAGGACTTGTTACCAGCCAGGGAACCAATGCCTTCCTGGATTTACCCTGCTGCCTCTCCAAATGATAGGAGACAAAATGAAACACTCTAAATGTGACCAAATATAAAAATGAGAAAATGCCCTTCCCCTTTTCCCTCCCTCAGGGGACTGGAGATCTGAGGGCCTATGGAACACTATGGTGTTCCGGCATATATACTGACAGGCTCACTTGATCTGTTGGCTAAAACTGCTGAATGGCTTTCTTTTTTTTTATTCTCTTGTTTAATTACAAGGGATGTCTTTCTGGGGAGAGGAAGAAGAGAAATGCATCTAGAATAAAATGTGGCAAAAAGCAAAAGACAGAAATAATTTTAAAATAAAAAGAATATGGCTCCAAGTATGAGAATAACTTTATTAAATTGTAGAAGCAAGAAAGACGGAGACTAAATCTTTTCTTTTTTGGTGTCTTCCATATTCCTTTACCATATAGTCTAACACATTTAAGGTGCTAAATACATCTTTTAAAGTAACATACATAAATGAAAAAAATATAAAAATTCTAGAGATGAAGTCTTTACTTTCTAATATTTGTATTCTATTCTTTAAGGAATGTGCTAAGAGAGAAGCCTGACTATACACGATATTCATAAGACCATATATTTAGTACTGAGATTGACTACTGGCTGAGAAGTGACCTAATGCAAATCCTTCCTTTTACAGATCAGGAAAGTGAATCCCAGAAAGGTTAAGTGACTTGTCCAAGATCTTCAGGGTGAGGCGGGGTGGAATATGAACCCAACTCTCTCTACTCTAAATCCAGCCACGTTAGCATTTCATAATGCTATCTTTTTTTTTTACTGATTATAAGGAAATACCTATGATGCCTTAACAAATCAAACTTCTTAGCTATATTTAAAAATCACAATTATTTCCACCCAATCTAAACTTTCATTATAGATTATGTACTGATAATAATACTATGGCATAAATTCCACAAAGATCTCTAGAATCAGCATTGTTTTACTTTGAAAATCATTCTTCCTGAAGTTATAATTATTCATAAAAAAGGGGGGAAACTCTGCGTTTCTTTTAACAAGTAACCCAGAGCTAAGCAAGGGGAACGAGTGCTCATTAGCAATGAGTGCAGACACGCAGACATTCCCTTACACAAACCCTCTTTCAGCAACATCAGGAAGAGAAGACTTTCTGCATGTGTCACTTCTCAGGAGTGAGTTTCTAGCACGCTTCTTGTTCTATGCAATTAGCTCCATGCCAAGACCTGGTACATTTCATAATAAATCCCTTGACCGCATTAGCTGCAGGCTTGGCAGGGCTGGAATGGCTCCATTCATTAAGGCAGCAAACAAGCCGCAAGACCGACTTACCACACGGCAAAGCTCGCTCACTCGCAGGCTTCCGACACAGGGCGCATTTCATCAGCTACCCTTTCCCTCCTCCCTCCCCTCTCTCCCTCTCTCCCTCTCTCCCTCTCTCCCTCTCTCTCTCCCTCCCTCCCTCCCGGGGCTTAGAGGCTAAACTAAGGAAAGACCCAACCCCACCCCCCTCGCCTGTCACGTGACCGATTGACTAGTTTATGAAAATACTCTAATCGGCTTCCATTTTCACCCCTCCCCCCATCATCTTACTCATCCCCTTGTTCCAGTGGGGGGAAAGGGGTCGGGAAGGGAGTGGGGTGGGGGGAGGTAACTAAAAGTTACAAAGTAAGTGGGATTCAGGGTCTGCATTTAAACACTAACCATCTGTTACAAGCAGGGAGAGTACGGCTCCTTCTCGGGTTTCTGCAATTTCGGAATCCCAACATTATTGGGATAATTAAGTTTCTCTCGGATGGAGAAGTTCTCTGCCAGGCATGCTGCTGGAGCAGCAGCAGCGAGAAACCCCATTAGTGAAGATCTAGGTCTAGGTGGCTACAAAGCACGATTAAAGCTTCCCTATTATTTTCAAGATTGCACCAGTCTCAGCTGTGGCGAGTTCAGAAGTGTCTCCGGAGTGCAGGCGAACAACTTGGTTTAAGGTGCATCAAAGCCCTTGGGCCACGTGGATTTTGGGCAGAGGGGCTTCTCTGACCTCCTTATGTTGGCACCTGGGAACCTCCACCACATGCTACAGAGAAAAATTCAGTTCAAGGCAGCCCTCTCTCGAACCTGCTTCGATGGAATTTAGCTTACATCCTCTAAAGACCTTAGGAAAGGAGGCGATCTCTCCTGATACAGCAAGATTTTGTATTTGAAATTCTAGTTGGTGGGCAATGAACCGTGAAAGCTCACGTTAACAACCAAAAATTATTATCCCCAATGTGGGTACTTTCAAAGTGTTAGCTGTATTTGTATTATTCTGAGTGACTCTTTGTGTAAGGAGGAGTGAATAATAGCTTCAAAGATTTGTCATGCTTACAATTCACATCTCTATTGTGTTTGATAACGTATCAAGCACTTATCTCCAGATAACCCTGTGAAGTAGAAAGTCTAAGTATTTTGGCCAATTTACAGGTCAGGAAACTAAGGCACAGAGGGTCAGAGTTGCACAGGAAAATAAATTAAGGGGAACGGACATTAAAAGGTTAAAACAGGCCTTCTGGTTCTAAGTCCTTTACTCTTTACTCATTCAGTGATTCATTTCATTGTCCCCAATGAAAACTTCATCATTGTATAAAATGGACATAACTTTTCTGCTGTGATTGTAGGTACTATACATTGTACTGGAATCTTACAAATTACCCATGTCTACAACTTGGCTAGAACACTACAAAAAGTACTGTGTACTTAAGCAGTTCAAGACAAAAGCCAAGTTTACTGTAAGTGGGTGCGGGGATGGGCTGAGGTGGGGGAATTGATCTCTGAAATAGACATCATAAGAGTAAGAATGGGGCTGAGAAAGCAGAAGGCAATAATCTTGTCTTCTCTTAATTGTTCTTCCTATATTTGCATACCAATTAATATGTGCTAAGTGGCAGCTTTCCAGGACTGTCTCCATATAGCTCATAGAACTTTGGGGGGATTTTTTTGCAACCTCCACAAAATATTGTGTGGAAGTTAAATAATTCGTTAAATAAGAGCTGTAAGAAACTGTCTAACCATGAGTAAGGGGCAGCAAAATGAAGTAGGAAGAGTTCTAGGTGAGGATCCGAGCGAGGAGTAGCACAGAGGGCTTGGACTCAGAAAGACCCCAGTTCAAATTTGACATCAGACACTTGCTAGCTGTGTGGCCCTGGACAAGTCACTCAACCTTTGTGTCAATTTCCTCAGCTGTAATAAATGGAGAAATAATAGCACCCAACTCACAGAGCTGTTGAGAGGATCAAATGAAAGGATGCTTGTAAAGGGCTTAGCACTGTGCCTAAAACAGTAGGTGCTATATACTGAATTCCTTCTAGAACTAGAAGAGTAATAGGCTGGTTCATGGAGACCTCATATGAACTGGCAGAGTAACCCATTCATTTCTGGGTTACATGTTAAGGAAGACATTTATAAGCTGGAAGATGTCCAGAAAAAACGACCAGGAAGGTGGCCAGGATGGTGAAAGTCCTCAAAACCATACTGCTTGAGGAATGGATTGATGGAACCAAGTTTAGCCTGAAGAAAATAAGACATATCGGAGATATAATAACTGACTTCAAGTTATTTTATGAGTATTTCTAATCTTTGGCACGTGAGGCAGAATGAGAAGCATTTGCTAGATACTGAAGAAAGGCAAATTTAGGCTTGATATAAGGAAAAATTTCTGAACAATCTGAACAATCCAAAACTAGAATAGAGTGACGCTGGAAGTATTTGGACAGGGTGCTTGCTGGGCATCAGAAAGCCATCAGAAAGAACTGAGTTCAAATCCAGCCTCAGACATCAGTTTTATGATTCTGAGTAAGTCACTTAATCTTTGTCTGCCTCAGTTCCTTTAACTGTAAAATGCAGATAATAAAAAGCACCTATGTCCCAGGATTATTATGAGAAACAAATAAGAAAATATTTGTAAAGTATTTAATACAGTGCTTGACACATAATAGGTGTTTAACAAATAATTGTTTCCTTCCTTCTCACTATAGGTCTTCAAGGACAATTTGGAATAACACTTCTCAGGTAAGTATACACAGAGGAATCTTAATTTTTTTTTTTTTTGCTTTTTGGAGCACAATTGGGGTTAAGTGACTTGCCCAAGGTCACACAGCTGGTTTTTGTGTTAAGTGTCTAGGGCTGGATTTGAACTCAGGTCCTCCTGACTCCTGGGCCAGTGCTCTATTCACTGTGCTATCTCGCCGCCCTACAAAGAGGATTCTTGTTTGTGGTCCTCCAAGGTTCCCTCTATTCCTGTCCTCTCCTCTCTGAATTTCCACCATGTCTCTGTCCTCAGTCCCTTCCCTTGCATGGGCATGCGCTGCACTGATAAACAAAATAGCAGCCCTAGTAACAGGATCACCATAGGAACATATGGAATCACTGAGACAGGGCTTTGTCCATTTCAATCCCTTTACTTCAGTATATCTGCAGCTTAAAGAAACTGAGGCCCAAAGAGACTTGCCTAATGTCATCTAGGCAGTGATGGCAGAGAAGGCCACCAAAGTCAAACCCAAGTCCAATGGCTCTTACTATGCCACAAAACCTATTTTTGTGCAAATATATTCCAAAAAGTATCATAAAACAGAACAGAACGTTTCTTAAAAAAAAAAAAAAGATAGAAAGAAAAGTAATACATGTTTTTGTAGGATTACCCTTGAAATGAAAATTGTGAGGTTACTAGATCCTGGAGTGTCTATTTGATATCCCACAGCTGGAAGAGATGAGATTTTCCAAACAACTTTCAACTTTAATGTATCCTTAAAGCTTTCAACTGCAAGTGTATATTCAGCGATAATCCTGTTACCAGATAGAATGTTTATTTTTTTCCATCAGGCAAGTTTATTTATACAGTGATGCAACTTATGTGAGACCCTATGATAAACAACTTCTTCAAAAGCCTCTTTCAAAGTCAGATTTTAAAAGTACTGTGAGCAATTCAATGAATGGCTACTGCATCAGCCTTTCCTTCCTAAGTACTCTTTCCCTTGCAATCAATGTGCTAACTATGTTTGAGTATGTTTGAGTCTCTAGGCAAAAGAGAATTGAAATCAAACAATGGACTGTTTTATCTTCTTTCAATTTACAAGTTAAGGAATACTTTTCTGGCTTTCCTTTTCTACAGAAGTTCATCAGATCAGATTGATGCCTTTAAGTCTGGCTCTTTGAAATGCAAGCAATGCAGCATCAAATACATAGAAGAAAACATGTGAATTTAGCTACAGTTTTAGTCATTTCATCCTTTTTAAACATTAAAGAGAAGATTTTCTTAAAAAAAAGAAAAAAGGGGTGGCTAAGTGGTGCAGTGAATAGAGCACCGGCCCTGGAATGAGGAGGACCTGAGTTCAAATCTGAGCTCGTACACGTAACACTTGCTAGCTGTGTGACCTTGGGCAAGTCACTTACCCCCAATTGCCCTGCCTTCCCCCCTCCAAAAAGAAAAAAAAAGGAAGAAAGAAAATAAATTTTGAAAGGGGAGAAAAATATGCTTCAGTAAGATACAGCTCCTCTATTTGATGACATTTCAAATTGTTTTCCATTGTGGTTGGACCAATTCACAACTGCGGAAGATGTATAATTGTCTGCATATCTCTGTATAACTCTTTCATCATTTACTATTCCCATCTTCTGTAATTGTTACCAATTTAATAAGCATGAGTCAAAACCACAGAATTGTTTTAGGCATATTTCACTTCTTAGTGATTTGGAGCAGCAAATTTTCATATGGTTATTTGTAGTGTGTAATTGTTCTTTTCGGTTTCTTTGTTTATATCCTGGGAATGGATCTTGATGATAGAGAGACAGATAAGTGATAGATAGATAGATAGATAGATAGATGGATGGATAGATAGATGGATGGATACATTGATAGATGATAGAAAGACAGATGACAGATGGACAGAGAAAGATAGATGATAAACATAGAAAGACAGATAGATGATAGATAGAAAGATAGATGATAGATAGAAAGACAGATAGATGATAGATAGAGACAGAGAGAGATATCAGCCCCCATATTTATCCAGAATATCAGACTCTTATCATAAAGATTTGATGTAAATTTCTTTTCCCCAAATGACAGCTTCCTTCCTCATCCTAGATGCATGAATTTTGTTTGTGTCACCCTGATGAAGCTATGTTAGCCCTTATCATCGCTCCTCTTTTTCAAATGTTCAGGAATAGAAGTCACTTCCACTGGCCTACAATAGTTTACAGTATCTATTACCTTTTTGTCTTTGCAAATAGGTACATCCACCCATCCCAAATACCCCACTACTTTTGCCATTCCTCATAACTATCACTAACAATTAGTTTGACAGTAGTTTGGCAATCATAAAGAACGACTCTTTCAGTACCAAAAGATATAGATTATCTGAACATGATAACTATTAGGTTCTCTCTTATTAATTCCCTATTTAACCATGTTTCTATTGTCCTTTCCAGTCCAAAAAGTGGTTTTTCTCAGCAGATGAAAAACAAACAAAATTCTGAGTGGCGCTGCCTTCATTCTGCTGTTTAATTATCATCTCATTTGTGCTGAGCAGGGATACAGTGCTGTCTTTCATTTTCTACCTTCCCCAGCACATATTCAAAAGGAAAAAAAAAGTTTCTTATATTTTGAGGTTTCTTTGTCAACTTTAGCTGAGATTGAGCCTTAAAATTCCTGTCACTTTTCTTGAGCTATATATACATATGTGTGTGTGTGCATACATATACATATACATTTCTTGAGCCTCTATATTCATTCTATGTTACTACCCTTGCTTGTTCTATACTTTCAAAATCTAGGCTGGATTCCATGTATATCCACATTTGTTCCTCAAGTTGTCCTCCTTTCTCTCATGATCAGAATTGTTTCCTTTTGGGTCTTCAGAATTTCATTTTTACTAAAAACCCCTCTCAGGCTGATTTCCCATTTAGAATTTAGTTCATGTGATTATACCTTTCTTTCCTCTTGACCAGAGTGGGGATCCTGTGGCCTCAAGGCCATATGTAGCCCTCTAGGTCCTCAAGAGCTGCCCTTTGACTGAATCCAAACTTCCCCTTAATAAAAGGATTTGTTCTGTGAAGTTCGGATTCAGTCAAAGGGCAGCTCCTGAGGACCAACAGGGCCACAATTGGCCTCGAGGCCACAGGTTCCCCATCCCTACAAACCCTTGCTTTGCTCTCCTCAGATCTAGGGTATGTGTTGAGGTCATGTCTGGCTTTCCATTTTTTCACTATTGCAAACTCTAAGATAGAGCATTCACTTCCTCACAAGTCAATCAATTCTTCCTTTCTCTCTGTATCAAATGAGATCAGATCTATAAAGTACTTAGGACAGTGCCTAGCCACAGTAAGTGCTTAATAAATAAGCATCCCTCCCCATCCCTCCTCCTTGTTAGGTAGAACACATTTTGTCCTGGTTTTGGATAATGAAATTTTCTTATGACAGAGGGAGAGGGAGAGGGAAAAAGAGATAGAGAGATAAATGATACAGAGAGAGACAAGAGACAAAAACAGAAAGAGCACAGATAACGACAGAGAGATAGATCCAGAATATGTCTAGATCATTAACCTCCCCTACAACTACTATTTTGTGTCTCTACGACCATTTTGTGATGTTTCCCAAACACTTTAACTATTTCTTTTTCTATTCATGTGACCCACAGTTTACTCAAAAATAATGAGGGAAACTAGCCAATGAGGGTTCAGTCTTAGAACTTCCATAATATGCCCTGCCTACTGACAATTCACATGTTGCTATGTTGAGCCTGTTTCCAGAAATGCATGCTATGGGTGCTGGGGGATCTTTCCCTCCTTGGTTCAGAGGATGTATAGGTATTTCGACTGTTTCCTATCAAAAGCACATAATGATTGCTGCATAGTAATGAAAAGGCTTTTTTAATTGCTTACTGAGTTGAAATGTACGCAAGCAAATAAAAGTTCTCTCTCTTCCCTAGAATTGAACAAGGCAAGGGTTGCTATCAGCAGTGAAATAGCAGCAGTCCAACTGGCCACAGTTTACTGACTGATGCCAACTGCTAGCTTCCTTATCCCATCCCCCCAAAAGCCTACTGTCTGTTTCTTTTTGCTTCTCTTGTTTTATGTTTTCCCATGGCTCTTCAACTGAGCAGAGTTAACACTACTATTAACTATTAAGACCACTAGGAGCTCTGCCAACTGAAAATATGAATTGTGATTTTATTGTACTGAAGGAAATCAACATAATGTCAAGGTAACTTAGAAGAAAAAGTAAAGATAATATGTTGTTTAGTTGCTTTTCAGTCATGTCTGACTCTTTGTGACCTCATTTAAGGTTTTCTTGGCAAAGATGCTACAGCGGTTTGCCATTTCCTTCTCCAACTCATTTTACAGATGAGGAAACTGAGGCAAGCAGCATTAAGTGACTTGCCCAGGGTCACACAGATAGTGTTTAAAGCCAGATTTGAACTCACAAACATGAGTCTTCTTGAATTCCAGGGGCTGGTACTCTATCCACTGTGCCACCCAGCTGCCAGAAAACAGCACAGTCAAAAGAAAATCTGCACTAGGGATTGTGCTATGGTTACTTAGAGGAAGAAGGAAGGAAGAAGTCCATGGGAATGTTATTACAGGGGCAGAAAACCAGGTTCCAGAGACTAAGTAGATAAAAGATTTAAAAAGGAATATTTGGAGATGGCTGAAAATGAACAATTAGAAACATTAGTGTCATATATCATCATAAGAAAGTAATGCCATTTTGTATAAAGCAAGAAAGGCAATTAGTGGAAGTCCAAAAATACCCAAAAGGAAATAAAAGATTCACTTTAAGAAACAAGTGACAAGCCTTCACTGAGCAGTGGAAACATAATGAGTAAAAATGTTGACCCTGAAAGAAGAAATGAACCACAAAAGGCACCAAATGGAACACTTTTTATATTCGTACACTGTGAGATTTCAGATGGAGAAAAATGCATCTAGTCAAAAGTATGGTTCAAATATAATTGGTTTATATTCAACTGATTTTTCCTTCAGGAAACTTATTTTTTTAAATCTCATTTTTGTCAACAATTGTTGAATATTTTATCTCTACTGAATCTAGAGGGATTTAAGTATTTTAGATCACTTGTTGATAGTCAATAAGCAAGACGGTAGCATAATGAGAGATGTCCCATAGAGAGTAACACAGGAAGTCATAGTAAAGTGCTAACTAGGCATCACATATATGAGAAAGGAAATAAAGCTGTGGAATGGCATTCAGTCATCAAGGATTCTGCCACATAACTCCCTGCTAACCTCCCCTCTAGTTTCCATACAATTAGCCAAAGTTTAAAAAAAAATTAGTTGCATAAAGGATTATTGGGAGGCAATGTAGACCATAGAAAGCATTCTGGATTCAGAGTCAAAGAACCTACATTTGAACCCTGGCTGTGCCACTGACCACACATGGGACTCTTGACAAGTCATTGAAATTTTCTCAATTCCCTCTGCAAAATGAGGGAATTGGGCTAAATGACCTCCATCTAGATCTCTTCCCATTCTGACTCTATGGTCCTGTGATCTACTCCAACCAAACATTGCACAAATGGGGAAAATGAGAATTTAAGTGACTTTCCCAAGGTTATGGCTAATTAGGTTAATGGCATAAATTTAAGGTTTGTTTTTTTTTTTAAATCTAGGTTGTATTTGCCTGGACAATGTTATCTTGATGAATCAGCAATAAGGCTATATTTGGCAGAAGGCATTGAGTACATAAATGTTTGTTGAATAGGTTGGCTATGAAAGCCAGTATGTCAAATGAAAGGCATGGCTTGCTTTCTAATTATGTAACAAATTGACAACCACTTTGTCATGTTGATTTACTTCCATTTCCTTATCTCATGTGGACCTACTGATAACTAAAGGAACAATTACACATTCCATTCACTGTATAACATAAGTTATCACCAAGTTCACTTTGACATATCGCAAAACACTAACTAGTAAAAAACAAAAAAAATGGCATCTAAAACAAACCTTCTCCACTCTTTAAGAATAGGTATAATCTTACCTTTATCAGTACGGCACTAAAATGACCTTCCTTTGCTTCAACTTCCAGTAATAAAAAAAAAGTTTGAATTCTACCCTGTGAGCAAATAAAAAGGTGAAGTTACTGTTTATATGTTCATGTTGTAGCAGAAGGAAACAAGAGATATCTTTCTATGGCATAACCTTCTGGCCCTCCCCAAATAGTGAGGCAAAAATGTATTTACAATATAGTACTTCACATGGTTTGCCGGTCCATCACCCTTATAAACATGAGAAAAAATAATGTGACATATAATGGAATTCCAGACACTAATGTGGTTTCAAAGTTAACACCCAACCACATTTCCCCCAAAAGACATAAACACTGATGAGTAAACTCTTGGACTTTGGGAGGATCTAGTTGAGTATTTTATTTTAAACATATACTGAGGGACGGCCACAAACACTGAGAGATATTTTAAAACCTAGATTTATATTCATGCATTTTTTAAATTATTTGTTTACTGGAAAATGGAAAGCAAGAAAGGCAATGAGAGACTGTTAAAAACCTAGACTTCTACTGATACTTTTTTTGCCCTTTGTTTGCCAGAAAATGAAAAGCAAGAAAAGCCAACTTCTGGTGCTTTTAGAGGTCTCTCACGTCCCATACCACTGGCACCTTATTCTAATAAAAGGCACATCAATGTGACATTTAACTAACTATGCAATCTCTAACTGTACTTGAAAATATAAAATAATGCAATTTGTCCTAAGTCTAAAAAAGCCTGAGAGGAAAACCTTGAAATAGGATACTATGACTTCCCTCAAATATTGATGGCTCCACAGAACATCTAAATTCTTCTCCAAACTTTGACGATGATGTAACTTGAGTGCAGCAAGTAGACTAAGCCCTAAAAAGCCCCCGACCTCATGGAAATGGACTCAGATTTAGTATATAACCCAAAGAAATGGTAGCGTGTGTACAAGTTATCTGTGCCATATTCATTTGTTTAGAATATATCCACATATATCCAAAGGATCCTCATCTCTTATATCCAAACTAAATCCAGTTACTAAATCCTATCAATCATAAATCTATATTCCCGTCTCCTTTTTCATTTTCACTCCCATCCCAGTAATGGCCCTTAGTAGCACCAATGTAGACTACTGTAGTAACTCCCTTAAACCTATCTTCCTCATCTAGTCCATCCTGTGGATCATCTCTAGAACCTCCTAATAATACATAGATCTAAAACAGAGGTCCACATATCTTAGAACCAAATATCTAAACCTAGAAAGGGCCCCAGAAGCTGTCTAGTCCACTATCCCCTCACTTTACAAATGAAATACTGAGATCCACAGAGGAAAGAGGCAGTCTTGCCTAAGGTCACAATGGCCAAACCATGATCTGAACTCCAAACTCACGGTGATTTCCACTACTATCTACTGCTAGGCTCAAAAAGCTCAAAATTCTTCAACGACTCCCAACTGCCTAATAGGTAAAGTTAATTTCCTCTGATTGTGACTGGAGATTTGGAGATTTTCCATAATACACTCACTCTATTTTTTTTTCTTCATCTCATATTAATGGCCCATCTTACACAACTGATACTTCAGTCCAACTCTACTATTTCCTCTGTACCCTTTCACTATATGAAATAAACTCTCACACCTTTGTGAATCTACTTCACATTTTCTATAACTAAAATGACTTCTTTCAGAACTCCTTAGCATATTAATTTAGGGTACAGTTAGAGGACCTGACCTCCAGATCTGCCTATAAAATTGTGGAGATAAACCAATAAATAAAAGATTCTTTCCAACTCTAAATCTAGGAAACCTTATTATTTTTAAATAATATTTTATTTTTCCTCAATTATATGTTAAAACCATTTTTAACATTCATTTTTTAAGTTTTGAGTTATAAATTCTATCCCTTCCTCCCCCACCTCCCTCCTTCCTGAGACAGTAATCAATCTGATATTGGTTATACACGTGTAATCGTGTAAAAGAGTCATTTTCTGGGAAAAAATAAATTTAAAAAAGGGAAAATATTATGCTTCAGTCTGTATTCAGATGCCATCAGTTCTCTCTTAGGAGGGAGACAGCATTTTTCATAATGAGTCCGTTGGAATCCTGCTACTGGAACATGGAAACATTAAGGTGTTTTGCTGGTCAGAACACAGCACCAAAACAATGGGGCTTTGCTCCTAATAAATACAAATAAAAGACTTTTAGGATTAGGTGAATAGAGAATGATGACCCATTCTCCTCATCTTAAATATATTTTGCCTTATATTTATCTGCATGTTAAGCCACAAGAGGATTTTGGACAAGACTAACCCTAAATCAGGTAGTTATTTATTAACAGAGGACTAAGATCTCTACCCTAAGAAAACGGCCAAAAAGAAATGGTAATATTATTTTGGGGCACTGTACCTCATTTTTGTTAATTGGATATGAGAGGCTATGTATGACTTAACTATCAGTTTGCTTTTATCAGAAAAAGATTCTAGCTTCCGTATCTTAGCAGGTTAGAGCTAAGAGAGCAGAGGGTGATCCTGAAGAGATGAGGGCAGAAGCTAGTACCATGGACAAGATCCCATAAAGACATCATGCCATCAAGAGATCAGCCAAGCAAAACTCAGATGCTACTACATGGAACAGATCGGGGGGAATAGGCTCAATGACAGAAGCAGGATGACAAAACCAGAAGACTTCAGTGATCCTACTTCAAACTGTAAATACTTTGGCCACATGATGAGAAGACAGGACTCGTTGGAAAAGATAATGGGAAAAGACTGAAGGCAAAAGGAGAAGTGAATGGCTGAGCATTCAGAGATGGATAGTTAATGTCAGGAAGCAACAAATGTGACTGTGGATAGACTTTGGGAAACAGGAGAAGACAGAAGGGCATGGCATCATGATGAGTTGGACATGACTAAACAGCACAACAACAACTTCAAATGCACAAACTGCCCCTACACGTGTGCCCTGGCATACATGTTCCCTACATATGTGCTCTCCTTATGAATGCTTCCTATGTATACCATATATAAAACTGTAAATGTTTTTGTTTTTTTTCTGAACTAATAGTGTCTTCTGGCTGACTAGGGGGAAAAATAAGCACCCCAGTCAGGGCATAAAGAACCAAGTACACTGAAACTGGAATAGCAATCATGAGGGCTATGAGTGTGGAAAAGGGGCATTTTAGGTGCAATAGTGGGTTTGTAGTTATCTGTGTTGGTGTCGAATCCCCTTACTAAGCTATAAGGACAGAGACTATCAGTAAACTTGTTTTCTCACCCAACACTCTATTTAATAAATGTGGATTATTCTTATTTGTAACATCTCTATCACCCTACTTACTCTCTGGAATAGAATCACTGTTCTACAACAAAAACAAAATCTCTAAAAAATCTTGCAGCCTGTAGGTGGTATATATTCTTAATCAATAAAAGGATAGATGCCATTAGTCAGAAATTCATGCAATTTGGGGGATTGTAATGAAACAAATGGAGTGAAATGAAGTCACTTTTAACCTCATGATTCAAAGAACTCTGAATATGAATAGCTTAAAACACTGTAGACTGGATCTGCAATCACATCAAATGCTGTGCCACGACTGGCACACATATCAACTGTCTGCTATATCCATAAAGCGACTTAACCCTGTCCATGGAAGAATACTTAAACTTTATCTTTCTTCTCATTCCTTCCCTCCACCCCCATTGGAGAGACAAATTATTTGATGGTAGTTGAAACTTTAAAATCATTTTATTTTTCAAGATACTGGTGATAAATGTTGGAGCTGTTGGATTTTTCATAGGGAAAGTCTCCAGGTATACACAAATATAATCAAAATAACACTTTTTCTAGCAAAAGAACGCTAGCTAGCAAATGGTAGGCAAATGGTAGCAAAAAATACTGGGAGGTGGAGAGAAGTGGGGACCCATCATTTTGGAAATGGGGAACAAAGTGTGATATATAAATGACATGGAACATTATATATTCAGCAACTAGATGACACAGTGCATAGAACACTGGCCTTGGAGTCAAAAAGATCTAATTCCTGCTTAGTAGCTCTGTGACCCTGGGCAAGTCATTTAACCTCTCGCTCTCAGATTTCTCATTAGTAAGATGGAGCTCATAATAGCACCTATACCATGACGGTTGTTTTGAGGATCAAGTGAGATAACATATGTAAAGCACTTTAGAAGTGTTTTAAGTGCCATATAAATGCTAGTAACTGTTATTGTGCCATAAGAAATGACTAAGAATTCAGTCAGCTAGTCAGTCAATAAGCATTTACTAAGCTTTTACTATGTATGTTCCAGACATTGTGCTAAATGGTAGAAATACAAATAAGAGACAAAAAGAAAAACAGTCCTGCCTTCAAGGATCTTATATTCTAATTGGGGAAAACAACACATAAAAGTAAACTCAAAAGATGGGGAAGAGCATGATAGAGAAATCCAGAGGAGAGCAGCCTGGTGGGAAATGAAGAGATGGCTGGCCTGGGTACCTTCCTTAAACGAAGGTTCTGGGAGGAATTCTCGACCCTCCCACCAGAGGGAGACACGCCGGGTTCTTCCACATGTGAAATCCTGGGCTGAATGAATTATTTATATAATGGCTTTGGTAATACAAAGGAAAACCTACATTGCCAGAAGACTCCGGAATTCTGATCAATAGAATTTAGTCTTCAGAAAACTGATGGTGAAATATGTGCCTCCTTCCCAATTGAAGAAATTACAGTTACAGAATGATGTATGTGTTTCAGACACATGTATTTGGCCAGCACCCTGATTTGTTTTGCTTTAGTATGCTTCTTTCTTTTAGATTTTTTTTTTATTTTTCATTTTTTTTTTGGAGGAAAGGCAAGGCAATTGGGGTTAAGTGACTTGCCCAAGGTCACACAACTAGTTTTTTTGTGTGTTAAGTGTCTGAGGCTGGATTTGAACTCAGGTCCTCCTGACTCCAGGGCCAAGGCTCTATTCACTGTGCCACCTAGTCATCTCTTTAGTATGCTTCTTAATCACAATAATAAATTTTGTCAGGAGGGAGGAGTTATTGGGACGTGATGGTAAAAACAAAATCAGTAAAACATTTTATTAGGGAAAATTGTGACTTTGTGTAGAAAGTCTAATGGATTTCTCATTTTATCTCCTCCTAGATCCCTGGAAAAAAAAGCCATCAAGAATTATTTACTTCAATAATTCAAAAGACCTATGATTTGATCAGTAGGAGTACTCTCTCTCTTCAATTCAAATTACAATGTGTTCCAAGACTGTTTCATGTTGTGGGGATTTTAAGGGGGAGCTCCTTAGCAGCCAACAATGGCTTTAGCTAGGCAGCTCTTCCCCAGGTCTGTACTCAAAGACTTTGCAGCTTGGCTTTGCACTCCACTGGCACAGCCTTCCCTCCCCCCATCACCCTTGCCATAATAAGTTTAGTGAAGGTTAGTATGAATTTATCCAAACTAAGGCTATCTAAGATATGTAAACAACCTCCAGGCATGCAAAATACTGAACCAGAAATGCATTCTTCTCCCCTGAAGAATTTCCTATTTATAACCTCTCAGAAGACCTCCAAGCCATCTTTACACTTCATATTTTTTAATTATAAGGATCATAATGTTAGTGTTCTTGGCTCCATTGCAAGATTTGCAGTAGAAATGAATTTACCCCAGGACTCTGAGGCATGAGGATGGCCTTCATGGCAAGCTGAGAGTGGAGATGGGTTACCTTTGTTTTGCCCACGCCTCCATAAGCCAATGATCTAAAGTCCCTTTTGACTATGCCCCCTTGCCTAGTATGGCCTCATGATGCCATGGAACCAAACCAAACTGCAATTGTTTCATTTACTTATCACTGAATCTGAGAGTTTGAAAGGGCTTCAACAACCATCTAGTCCAACTCATACACCAAAGGAATTCCGTCTATAGTATACTAGACATACTACACAAGTGACTGTCCAGCCTCTACTTGAAGACTCCCGATGAGGGGGAACCCATCACCTCTCTAGGCTGCCCAATCAACTTTTACATAACTTGAATTGTCAAGTTTTTCCTGAAATCAAGTTTAAATTTGTCTCATTGCAACTTCCAGCCATTGCTCCTGGTCCCCCCCCTGGGGTCAAACAGAACAAATACATTTCCTCTTCCAGATGGCAGCTCTTCATATACTAGAAGGCAGCTATCCCCACATCTCTTCTCTCTCCCCACACACTTCTCTTCTCCAGGTTAAATATGCCCAGTACTTTCAAATGATATTCATGTGACAGGAACTCACTAATGCAATCTACTTGCCCTCCTCTAGACATTCACCAGCCTAGCAATGTCTTTCTTAAACAGTGGTGTCCAAAACTGAATAAAATACTGTAAAAGGTATCTAATGAGGTCAGTGTACAGTGAGACTAATATTCCCCTATAATATATAATGTATTAGCTGCCCAATGAAATTGTGATTAACAAACATAATAGACTTAGAGCTACAAGGGACTTTAAAGAGTCAACCAATAAGCATTTATTAAGTGCCTACTATTTGCCACACATTATGTTAAACAATGGAGATACAAAGAAAGACAGACACAGACCTTGCCTAACATAGGAAGCAACAAGTAAACAACCAAGTATAAGATGGATACAAAGGAAATGGGAGATAATCTAGTCCAATTCACTCATTTGGCAGAAAAGGAACAGAACCAGAAAAGTTGGTTGACTTGTCCAAGGTCACAAAGCAGCACCTTCCCTAATTCGAGAAAAAGAACTCTTTCCATTGCTTCAAAAGAACATCACACTGGCCTCAAATTACTGTTCTTCAAAGAGTGTCACGGACATCGTAGTTGTAGCATGTTTTATGAATGAATGACAGTCATCATAATTTATTGAGCACATTTCGGGGGGAACAATAGTAGAAGAATCTAAAGAAACTGCAAGCAAAAAGGTATTGTTAAACAGATGCATAAATAATATAGAAATCTCATTAAATGAAGAGTAGCCATCTAATTGTGTTTCTAAAAACACTGTGTTGGTGTGTACATCTTAAAACCACTGCCAAAAAAAGGCATTACACAGTGTCAAGATATATTAAAAGTATACTGCTCTGGAGTTTAAACAGTGAAACAAAGATGGATTGTCATAAAATAATCAGCTCTAAGATACTTAAGATACAGCTATAGAGTGATTTCAGATTTTTACTTTCTCTAAATACGTTATTTTCAATATATTCCAATATGCATTTAATAAACTCCTAGTCAATATTCCACCATTTGCCAATACAGAACTGTTAGACTCCAAGTCATTCCAAAAGGCACCTTTGTAATACAGACAGCAGAGCCCCCAAATACCAGTAACAGGAAACATGCCTTGCCGTTTTAATGACAATTATCAAGATTTCTGGGCAATTACCCACCAAGGCAAACAGCTTAAAATCATTATAAAAATTACTTTAAGATAATTAAACAAACTACTTGGAATCAAGAGTCCTTAAGATCTATTTGGAAAATGAATAGAACAGACCAGAAGATAACCACAGATATTGATGGAAATTACAGAAAAGTGTTACAGCATGAATAAGCATATGTTTTCTCCCTTGAAAGGCAAATTATCTTCCCCTGAACTGGTTTTTGTTGTTTTAATGGGGATAGAATGTACCTGTGTTGCACATTCTTTATGCAACATGTAAAAGGTCTGAAATGGCAGCGAGATCAGTTACGGAGATTTTACAGCCAAACCACTCAAGTTCAATATGCCCCTAATCTTATTTAGTAGTCCAGGTACCATGAAAATGTCTTGATAGGTAAGGCAGAGAAGCTTCCCTGATTATGCCCCCAAGAGTTACTAAACTGTACATACCCTTTGACCCGGCTATATATATATCACAATTAAACTTATTCCTGAAAGAAATCTATACAAGATAAAAAGGAACTAAACACACAAAAGTAATTATCAGCTATTTTTGTAATACCCAAAATTGAAAACTAGGAGGCTGTATGTCCTCCTAGGAGGCCAGCTGAACATGTCATGGTATATGAAGAAAATGGAATTTTGTTGTCCCATAAGAAATGATAAAATGGACCATTTCAGAGGAAATTGGAAAGAACCCTATGAACTTACACAGAAGGAAATCAACAAAACTAGGAGAACAATTTATACAAAGAAAACAACATTATAGATAAAGACTACTTTGAAAGACTTCGGAAACCTGATTTATGCAATAATAAATCATTTGTCCAAAGGATTAAAGATGAAACGAGCCACTTACATCTTTCAAAAGCGGTGATGAACGTAAAATTCAGAGAAACATCTATTATCCCGCATGGTTAATATGGGGATTTGTTTTGATGGACTATTTATGTTAATGAAGATTTTATTTTTTTTCCTTTCTTGCACAATTGGGGGGAGGGGATACAGTGGGGCAGAAGGAATTCAAATTTATATAAAAATTATTTTAAAAAAATAAAATTTTCAAATACATAAATAAAATGGGGCAGCTAGGTGGTATGGTGAATAGAGCACCGGCCCTGGAATCAGGAGGACCTGAGATCAAATATGACCTCAGACACTTAACACTTAAGTAGCCGTGTGACCTTGGGCAAGTTGCTTAACCCCAATTGCCCTCCAAAAAGCAAAAATAAATAGACAGATAAATAAATAAACAAATTTTCCCTATAGTTCAAATGCATATAAAAATATAAGACATTGGATTTGTGGAACTGTTAATATAAGAGAAATTAGGATCATGTGACATATTATAGTTAGTGTCCTTCCAAGTGGGAGCACCCAAGACCCAGTGGGCTTCTGTATGACCCTCCAGAATGAGTAAGAGGGTAGGAAGATGCCCTAAATTACTCAGTCTCAGGATTTGTCTCCAACAAAATTTTACTCATGTTACCAATTATCACTCAACACTCCTCCATTCTAACCCCCTACTAGTGGCTTCCAAATGAAGTATAACCTTCCAACTTCTCTCCTATTCCAGATATCGATCACTCAGGATGATTATAACCCAACTTCAATCTAGGCTCCCACCCCAGCAGAAGCAATATTCCTTTTAGTTTATCTCATGACTCTGGCAAATGCACCTCAGGAGGTTTCACAGACAACCCTCACTAAGATTTTGGTTTATGGTGTGACAATGAGTACATCAGGATGAAGTACTGTCAGCTATTTGATCTTCAATGGGACAGGCAGTATTCACAATGATGTGGTCCTGTGTTTTTTTTTAAATAATCCATTCCACCATGCTTTCTTACCTTCTTAATCTTAATGCCTTCCCTCTGAGATTATCTCCAATTAATCCTACGTCTTGCTTGTACAGTTATTTACATGGTCTCCCCATTAAACTGTAAGCTCTTTGAGGGCAGGGACTGTCTTTTGCTTTTCTTTGTATCTCCAGGATGTAGCACAGTGCCTAGCACATAGTAGGCAGTTATTAAATGTTCAATGATCTATTGACTTTTATCTATGATCCTCATCTAAATAAATAGCAAAATGTGAACAAATGGATTAATAGTAAGTGAAAGTTAAGCAAATAAAAGTAAAAAAAAGTCAAACAATCCTAAAACTATGTATAACTGAGGGACGACAATTTCTATTAGGACGAAAAGTCCATCATCATTGCACACAGGCAGTGTAGCCGTGTCAATGTCATTCATATCACAAGGGATATAACATTAGTCCTTGTCTGCACTAAAGTAATTCAATAAACTTGGCCCTAAACAAAAGTGGGGGGAAGTCCCTTAGTTTAGCAGCACATCTACAAGGCACTCCATAGATGTGAAGAAAATCAATAGCTTTGGGACTGAGTCTTTGAGTAGTGAAAATCTATCAAACATGAACTCCCAGGTTATAGAAAATCTCAGAAGTTAATACAGTGAAAGCTCTGAGGTCCATTTAGAACAGATCCATTTTAAAAGGTACTTGAATCCTAAGGACTAAAAAATAGAAAGGAGTTAATACTGATCAAAGTTCACAAAAAAAAAAGACAGCTAAGAATGTGACCCAAATAGGCTTTTTCTTCTTCTGAAATATTAAATTTTCCTCAAAAATTTCAAAACCATTCTAACTTTTTCTAAAGTACATATATTATAAAATTGCCTCCATCATATTACCACAACTTGTTGAAATATCACATATTAAAGTCCCATTAATAGCTTATTTAGTAAGAAAGTTTTTTTTGTAGTTAAGTACAAAAACATTAACTGTTTTGCTCAAACTGAACAAATGATTCTTTTGAAATTACACATAAATTTTACTACAAAGAAATGACATAAAATCACCGGTAAAACTGTATTAATGACAGACATTTAACGTGTGTTCAAGAGCTCCCTCCTTTACATCCATGTGTTTAAAAGTCTATTATCTGAAAGTTTAAGACCTTTCCTACCTTTACAGCATTTTCCTAGAACACACAAACCAAAGGAAGAGAACCAAAATGTTGAAGATCAGACTAAGTGCCAAGCTGAACCTCAAGAGATCTGTGGTATCTCAAGAGGGAAAACAGTGAATGTGATGGACAACCAGTCAGTCAACATGTATTATTAAGCCTTTACTATTTGCCAACTAAATATGAATTTCTCATTATCTGCATCAAAACTGAATTTTCAAAATTTGGTATTCTTGAGTAACCAGCATTGTATTACATAACGATATTTTTCTGGTCTTTTATTATTAGAGGTCTATAAACTTGAAAAATCCATATGTTATCGTTTAAGCAGAACCTAAAAGAAAGGGAAAGGGCTGTAAAATTTATTAATATGGAAGAGAATTTGACATTAAAGAAACAATTTGGAATTTTTGGTGCTTAAAGACAAAAAAGTTGAAGAGGGAAGTTAAGAGAAAGAGGAAGAGGCTTTTAAAAAGTAATAGAAAAAAATAAAATAACTGACAGATTTTAAAATGAAAGCTGGATTCTTATCACTCATGTTTAATGATTAAATGTCTTAAGATAAAGTCTAATCGGTTTTGCCAATTACATGGGATTTTTTTACCCTTAAAGTTAGAAAAGTATTATTTTAAAGTAACCTTCCAAACTTGTCTCACCACTCCCCTTCCTTACACACAAGCAAACAGGTGGGGTTGAAATTAATCAATTTGCTCAAATCATAGTTAACTAGGTGACATTGGGACCAGGATTGAGAGTTTGACCTTCCTGGTTTTAGGCCTAGCCTCAGAACATCATCTGGTTCCATTTTCAAATACTTGTTAGTCTGGGAGGCAGGACATTGCCATGCACTTGAACAATGAAAACATTGGCCACTCAATGAAATATCCTCAAAAAAGAAATCTCTAATAGGCATCTCCAAGACATCAATATCTAGTTAGCCACATCTTACTAAAGAAAATGTCAGGGTTTGGGGTTTTTTTTTTTCCTCCAATATCTTATGCATTGGCTAGGGTGGCAAGGTGCCACAATGGATAGACAGCTGAGCCTGGAGTCAGGAAGACTCCTATTTCTGAGTTCAAAGTTAGCCTCAGATACTTAGTACTTGTGTGACCCTGGGAAAGTCATGTAACCCTGTTCATGTCAGTTTTCTCATCTATAAAAAGAGCTGGAGAAGGAAATGACAAACCATTGCACATGGTTTGCCAAGAAAACCCCAAACAGGGTCACGAAGAGTCAAACAGACTGAAAACAACTGAACAACAAAAACATTGTGTTGGTTAATATCTGTAAACAGCTAATGTTCCAAAAATAATTGGGAAATTGGTAGGGTCTTCTTGTTTTCACATTTCTAATTTTCTACGTCTTGTTTATTGAGACATATTTTCTTTATATTTTATATTAAAAAATGTTCTATAGGTAAAGTTTCTGTCCTTATAAGGGTGCCAAGTGATTGGGAGGCTGCAGAATTTTGAGGCATAAGAAATGTGTGCAGCCCCTGGCCACAGAGCTCCTGATGATAATGGAAGCCAGCAACCATAGTTCTGCCTAGAAATAGTAAAACACTGAAAACATTGGTAGACCAACGAGACACACCTCAGATCAATGCAGAAGAATCTTTGGATATAATGGTGATTCATGGAATATCTGTCGTGGTAAGATCAAATGAGAAGGAGTGTTTAGAGGGGAGAAATCAATAAAGACACAGACTCCCAAGGCAAAGACTAGTATCTTGGGTACGAGTCTTCTCTCCTTGACTAATTATTGTGGTGGTTTTGGTGAAGGGTGGAGGAGGGTGATCAGTGTGGTTCAAAAAATTGGTATCAGTCTGGGTTGTGTTTCCTGTTGCTACCAAATCAAATATAATACACATATACAGTGTAAATTAATTCAGGAAGAAATTAATGACCCAGATCTAATAGCAAGTCCAGTTGAATGCTTCTGTCTGAAATCTATCAATGGCGTTTGTCCACGTTCAGATTTAGACAAGGTAACCTAGCATACAGTTCATTCAACACATAAAAAATGGAATCTGTTAAGCCTGCCAAGGTGATTAAAAAAAGCACACACACACAGCTGTGTACTAAGGGACAGGATGAAATAATAACAATGATCATAAAAAAATGCTGGGCCTTGAAGTTCAGATTCAACATGAACCACTAAGATAATCAACTAGTAACAGCTTGTTTTGCTTTCATTTTACATATAGAATGTTTTTTTAAAAAATAGAACAGAGTAGCACGTGACAAAATATGGCAACTCTCAAAGGTGAAGAATATTCTTTGTCTAGAAAATCACTACAGAGTGAAAATGTGCTTAATAGGAATATATGGTTAGAGTCATATCATACTGTATGCCGCCTTAGGGAAGGAGGGGAGAGGAAGAGGAAGACAATTTAAAACTTATGGGAAATCAATGTTGAAAACTAAAAATAAATCAATATATTTTAAAAAAGAAAATAAATACATATTCTTGAGTCAAGAATAATGTCATTATGTTTCTTATTCAATTTCCTTCCCCCAAAAAATGGCATGAAAGAAAAACAGCAAGAAAACCCAAACCATGATGATGGTGGTTTAAAAAAATTAGCTACATCTTAAATCAAAGATAAATATGAAAATGTATGATACATAAATTCAAAATATTCTTTTTGTACGTTGTTTTCTTGTTACCATACAAAGAAATATTAGAATGGTATTAGGTTCTTATATACCGAAGTCGTTTAATGGGAAAATAAGATGGGAAAATCTACTTGGGAATCTAGTGTAAAATATACACATGCTAGTGCTGAAACAAAGTAAAGGTGTCAGTAAAATGCAGCGATGGCTGTACTAACGCATGAACTTGAAAAGCCACACGGTACAGCAAACGAAGAACTGAACTTGGAGCTTACTATCAGGCAAATCATCTAAGTGCCCTGTGCCTTGATTTCCTCATACATAAAAGGAGGAGATTTTACTCTGGCCTTTGACATCCCTTCTCAATCTAGATCTATGCTCCTTTGACCTCCCAAACACTTTTTGAAGCCACTGCAATCCGACTTCTGTCCCTATCACTCAATTATACCTGTAGTAACCTCTTTACTGCTTAATTAAGTGACCTCTTCTCAGACCTCAGAAATTAACTTTTCTACAGCATTTTACACTGACTAACCCCTCTACATTTGGATATTCTCTCTTCCCAGGGTATGTCTGTTTGATACTTCTCTGTCCTGCTTTTTTTTCCTCTATGTCTGACATATCCTTTTCAATCTCTCTTTTTTTTTTTGCTTTTTTGGAGGGGGGAGGATGGGGTAATTGGGGTTAAGTGACTCGCCCAAGGTCACACGGTTAGTAAGTGTTAAGTGTCTGAGCCCGAATTTGAACTCAGGTCCTCCTGACTCCAGAGCTGATATTCTATTCACTGCGCCACCTAGCCACCCCCAATCTCTTTTTTAAAACCATCATCCATTTGTTGAACATTCAGAGCATCACTCTGTCATGGCATGGGCCTGCTCCTGTGCTCTCTACATGCTCTCTCCCTAGAAGTCTTTTTAGCTTTCATGAATTCAACGAAGAAGGAAGAGCAGAGAAAGAAGAGAAATATACAATCTTCATCTCTCCTGAGCTCCAGTCCCATACCCCCAAGTGGATCCCCCAACATCATTTCAAATTCAGCGTATTTACCAGAAAATTCATTTTCTTAGCCCCTAAACCTGCCCCCACCTCTTAAATTCTACCTTTATGAATGGAAGCCAGAATTCTTCTAGTCAGTCAGTTTTGTAATCTTAGAATAATACTCATCTCTTCTCTCTTCCCTATCAATTGCCAATGTGTTGGTTGCACCTTCAAAAAATCTCACATTGCTCCCCATTCTCTGTACTTGTATCAAACCAGTCTAATACAAGCCTTCATCAACTTTTGCCTTGAAGAGCCTCCTAATCAGTTCACTTGTATCCAGTCTCACCACTCTAAGCCACCCTCTCCACACAGTTACCAAGTTGATATTCATTCCTAAATCATCTCTTGCCATAATACTCCCTTGACCAAGAAGGGCCTCATTATTGCCTCCTAGATAAAAAATACATTCTCCTCTGTTTGGCATTTGAAGTCCATTACAAACTGGTCTGGGCTATCTTTCCATGATACTTACATATTGCTTCCCATCACATTTTTTCATTATCCAAATATTTCCAGTAAAGTGAATTTTGCCTCAACCCCAAAGAGGCTATAGGTTAACCAGAAACAGATATAAATGTAAGGGTAAGAAAAGAGCCCAACTTCTGCCTAGGTTTTAGGAATTTTCCTAATTGAATCAGAATAATTGTGACTGAACTCAAAACTTTTCATCTAAAATAAACTCCCTAAAGCCAAAGAGGAAGGAACCAAGTGGACCTTTGGGGTCATTTTATTTATTCTATCCTTATGTTTAAAACAAGCCAATTAGTATAACAACATGTGAATTGATGCAGAGTGAATAGAGGTAGGAAAACAATTTCTTTGAAGACAGCAGCATTGTAAAAAAGGACAACTTTGAAATACTCAGGAGCTCTGATCAATGCAAAGACTCATCATGTCTCCAGACACAACCTGGAGAAACATTCACTTTTGGACACGACCATTTATAGGGATTAATTTTGCTTGATTGTGTTTATTTGTTACTAGAATTTTCCCTTCTTTTCTCAGTTAACTGAAGGTAAGGTAGAAGACAAAAAATTGTTAGTAGTGATGACAAAAAGATCACTGAAATATTTTTTTTAATGCACAGAAAAGGTCAGAAGGAGTCACAGAAAAATAGGATAGTTTGGAAAGCAAGGAATTTATTGTATACTTTAAGCGGGGAAAAGCAAGCAACATGAAATGAGGATTCACAGTTTAAACTTTTTTGTTGTTTTTTTGTTTCTCATGGTCTTTCCCTTTTGTTCTGATTCTTTCACAACATGACTAATGTGGAAATATGTCTAATAGGATTGTACATGTATAGCTTATACTGGATTATTTGCTGTTTTGGGGAGAGGGAAGGGATGGAGGGAGAAAAATTGGAACATAGAATCTTGTAAAAGTGAATGCTGAAAACTATCTTTGAATATAATTGGAAAAATAAAATACTATTAAGTGGGGAAAATAATTTAAATTTATCTCTGTTCTGCTGTGCATATGAAAATGTTTTCAGGGTTAAAGTTCACAATAAAAAATAAAAGTTAAAAATAAAATAATATATTAAATTTAAGGTATATTTAGGTTGACCTATGTCCACTTAACAAAAGGATTGCATGTTTGAATTCCCTAATAGTGCAAATAATATATTTAAATAACTTTTTAGAGTTTTAAGCCTAATTTAAAGGGGTTTCCAGAGGCCTCTATTCATTAAGAATAACTGCCAAGAAGCTAATGTGTATGTTCTTGTACCTATAGATACATTTTTCAGGTGCATTGACACAGCAAATGACTATGAATGGTGAGGATGAATGAAAAGGATTTTTACTTCTCTCATTTGTTTAATTAACTAGTGAGCCCTACTTCATAACACATTTAAGTCTGGTTCACATCACCAAGGATGCAAATAAATAAAACACAGCCACATTGTCTCCTAGGGTTCTAAAAGGACATTAAAATAAAATGTTAAGTCCAATGAAAAATTCAACTGACAAAGACAATTTACCAGAAGAAAATCTCTGTTTGGAAGTATAAAGAACTAAACTTACAGGTTGGATAACAATGAAAACTTATGAAGAGGGAACCAGGACTCTTTCAACATTCCATTCTGAAAGGACAATGACATTTATCCCATGAGGACTTTTGGTTTGGGGACAGATTCTAGAACCAATTATTTCATACTAAAGGCTGCAGTGGAAAGTGACATCTATACTAGAACCAATGGGTTACAAGGAAGAAATAAACTCTGGTATATTGAGTCCATTAGTGATTGCTACAGCTTAGCACTAACAGAATGACAGTGAAGCATTATTTGAGACATCACTTCAGTCAATTGTATAATTCTCTCCAAGGAATATTTTATAGTGTTTTGATTTAATCATTTCACAAATAATTTAAAAAATATTCAAAAATCAACTTTTTCATTTATTTTTTGAAACAAACTAAAGGGCAAAATTACTAGATGGTTGACATAAATAGAAAATAAACATGAAAACTGACCTGAAAACTGCGACAGCAATATGGTCAGAAACTGAAATCCAAAGGCACCAAATGCAAACTGTACACAAGCAGCAACTGTATCTGGCTAACCTTTTTTTTTTTTATTCAATAAATGCTTGAAGGAAAATGGAAGCATTGTTTATAAATTAGGTTCGTAGCAATTCAAAATGGAAAAAGTAAAGTGTACAGCATCTCAATTATTGTATTAAATGTATCTGTGATTCTTTTTTTTTTAAAAGTATAGACACATCAATTAATCAACCAGCTGATCCATTATTATGGACATATTATGGACAGCTATGCTAAGAACGGAAGGTTAAGAGTGAGAAGTGGATGGGGGCAGCTAGGTGGCACAGTGAATAGAGCACCAGCCCTGGAATCAGGAGGACCCGACTTCAAATTTGATCTCAGACACTTGACACAAAAACTAGCCATGTGACCTTGCGCAAGTCACTTAACCCCAATTGCCCTCCAAAAAGCAAAAAAAAAAAAAAAGAGGGGGGAGAAGTAGAAAACAGGACTTTGCTCTACAGGAACAGCATAGTTGGAAGTGAGAACAGAGTCCAGAAAAAAAAAAAAGCTTTTTTAAGGAAAAAAAAAAGCTTTTTTAAGAAAAAGAAAGCAAGGTAGTTTGACATAAAAGACCTATCAGGACCACCTGGTTTCAAGTTGGCCCTTGCCACATACTGAGATGTGATGAATGACCCCAGGCAAATCGACTAATTTCTCTCTGCCTCCAGTGAAGTGGCAAAATGATTGCTGAGGGAATATCTCTACAGGGAGCTCCCTAAACTAATGAAATCACGAAGCCAGACCAATGATAATTAATAACCATAATAATACATTTTAAGGAGGAAGAAACCACCGGTAGATTGTGAGGGCTGCCCTTGGACAGCTAAATTATAGGCTATGATGATGGTCAAGGAGTTTCAACTCTCATTTGATAGATTCAATGCAAATGATGATCAACATTTCACCAGCACCTAGGAGGCTCAAGGAATTTTGTTTGGAAATTAAGATACTATATTTTTTTAAAATGCAGCTCTCTCAACCCTCAAAGAGCTGGTTCTCCAGCTGCCTACAGGACATGACACATTCAACTGAATTTGAGAATCTTTTTTTTTTTCCTTTTTACACTGAGGTGAATCGGGCAGTGACATAATTTACTCAGAATGGGGAGAAAGGATCCAAGTTTAGATTAAAATATTCATCCCTTTCCATACCTTTTATGTGGGGGCCACTAGTGACAGCAGAAAACTGTGTCTGGATGGAACACTGATCTAAACCTACTTTGACAACTCTCGTGTATTAAAAATATTTGTTTTCATACTAAGAAAACTAACCAATAGGAGATACTTCATATTTGTCCACCACTCCAGAGTTTACAAAGCACTTTCGTATATAACAGCTGATCTGATCCTCACAATACCCTTGTGAAAAGGTAACCAGGAGCATTCAGTTAGCACAAGGGATGAAACTATTCCTTTTCTCAAGGAGCTTAAGCATTTCCTATATTAATTATCATCATTATTAACATTTCTATCATTTATTATTTATTATTAATAATTATTTTTATTTATATATAATATATAATAATATAATAATATACATTTATATTATTAATTATTTAGATTAATTATTAATTAATAATATTAACATTATTATCAACATTATTAACAATTAACATTAAATATCATCAACAAACATTTATTTAAGGTCTAATATTTATGTGGGGTATTGTATTCAGTGCTAGGAAAATAAAGACAAAAGTGAAACATATTTTTCAGGGAACTTACAACTGATGTGGGAAAAGAAAGAGAATTTAAAGACATATCATATGAATCCATTAGAAATTCACTGTTTTAATTGTAAAGAAGATAAGATCATTCTAGTTCAGACATGATTACAGAATCATCTATTTAGTGTTGGAAATTACTCAGAGTTCAACCTCTTCATCCAATAAAGAAATTGAGGTCCAGAGAGTGTGACTGACTTCCTTTAAGTCATACAGGTAATAAAAGGTAGTGAGGATTTGAATCTAAGGCACCTGACTCCAAATTCAGCAGTTCATGCTACTGAATGCGTGCTTGTTAATTCTCTTAGATTACCAAAAGTTTTCAAGGCCACTTTATCTGTATTCTTTGAGAGATTAGGCATGACTTATTCCAAAGTACCTGATGTTTGCTTTTGGAATCAGCCTTTATTTCATGGTCATGAACATGGTACACTCACCTGAATCTGCTCAAATGCTTTCTACCTCTCAGCTTTCTGCCCTGAGGGTTTCTAGCACACACTGTGGAATTTCATCTCCCCAAGACTCCAGGGAATCCAAAGATGATGTGAAGCTAACACTGGGGCCTCTTTGGCTTTCATTAACACCTCCATTCACTGAAATATAGCCCAAATAAGGCGGTCTTATCTTAAATGATAATTAAAACATGATGAGTTATACCTTAGTTAATTTACTGAAGACCTTCAATTTCTACTCTCACTCTACATTTGGAACATTCTCCCTTTTCCCCAAGAAAGCCTTATGAAAGTTCCCAGCTTAGGGAGAGTAGAACCAGGAAAAATTAACTACCCTCCTTGTAATTAGTCAGGGGACAGCTTCATTCTGTGGGTGGAATTGGAGATCAAATGACCAGAATTTAACTAGTTTCAGATGAAAGTTACCAAATCTGTCATGATCTCCATCCAAATCATGAACTATTCCCTGGAGCTCCAGAAGATAAAGCAGCCATTTCACTGAAGGAAATGGGATGGTTTTACTTTAAGAGTCTGACTATTTCCTTGCAATTATTTCTAGACCATTAAGGCATTTGCAAACACCTGGTCAAGAAACTGAAGGACTGTCCTTTTCCTCACTTCTAACACTAATTTTTCATGGAATCAACATTTGGCTGAACTGTGTACTGAAGATCAGAAATAGTTTTAAGCCACCACATCCTCTCTCTTCGATATTCATCATCTTTTCTGCACCTGGTTTAGGCTTTTGCTGCAAAATCTCCAGAGAACACTGATGTCAGCTTCCACAACAAAGCTACAGAAGTAGACCATATGAGGGACAGAAATGCTTTCTTTTTTATGTTCTCAAAATAGGTGTACAAGAAATCTCTCATGCCTCTATTATTTTGCTAACACCATATTTCTGAAAATATTTCTTAATTCTGAAATGATGAGATTCCTTGCTTTACAGTCTCATAATATGCCACACTAATCATAGTTAAATATCTCAAGATAAAACTCTTTAAATCTTGATAAAAATGAATATTAATGACATAGATTATACTCTTTTCATCACAATTATTTAAGGATCACAATGGGGGACAGAGGACCTATTCATTTCATCATTTTTATAAATACAAAGAAAAAAAGCAAACAATTGCATTCTAGAATTTACAAATTAATTATACCGAAGTTCTATCATAAAGCACAATTTCCTTAAAGTCAGAAAACTTCACTGAGTTTCAAGAGGAAATTCTGCCTTAAAAGATTTCCAGATTAAAACACCTCCCAGTTTTAACGTACTTTAGAGAGCCTAGGGAAAGTACATTTTAGCTATTTTTATAATATATATATCTTAAAAAAAAAAACAAACCAGGCACCTAAATTATTTCCAGATCTGCCTACATCTAAAACTTATCACATTAAAATTAGGCGATTACAGCAACAGTGAAGTATGTTGAAATCCTTATCAATTAACATAACAGCTTCAGAAAAAAGAAAAAGATAACCATTTCTTAGAGGAGAAAAAAAAAGAACAATGTAAGAAAAACTTTAATATTTGTTCTCTTGGATCTAATTTCATCTGTGAATAATTAGAAGAATTTAAGCTGATTTTAGGAGGGGGGGAAAATCTCTTGAGAGATAGAATTCCCGGGTTTTTAACTTTGATAAAATGAAAAATGAGGAAAATGAGAAAGTTACAAAGTTCAGTAGAAAAAATGAACAATGCAGAGGACTTTCCCTTTCTGTGTGAGCGAGGTCAGTACAAACAAGATCAAAGTGGGGGTTTCACCCCTTTCTTAAAAACCTGTAACTGTTTTATATTTTGATTCTGGCTAAGGTTTGCTCCTGATATTTCCATCATCTAGCACAGAGGTGGGGAATCTGAATCCATTTGGACTCCAAGGGCCACACTTGAGGACCTAGAGGACCACGTGTATCCTCAAGGCAGCAGATTCCCCACCTCTGACCTAACATCTTCAGCTTCACTACCACCAACTATACTCAAAGAAAATGCAGCGATCAGTAACTAAAAAACCTTTAAAACACTAAACAGCATTTTATTCATGCAATGCTTTCCCTCAGAACTGTTTCGCTTCATAACTTCAGGTGACTATTATTAGATCAGGAGTCCTAAGATCCCTCAGTTTCAAACAGAAGTTAAATTCCATTACTCCATTGTCAACCAGAAGCAAGAGTGATTTTTTTTTTGCCTTTATTTATTTTAAATAAAGTTGTTGTGGCTAAAAGAGCAACACAAAAAGAATTCGGAGACTAAAGGCCTCTGTTTAACCAGAGATGGTCAAGCATCAGCAGTGACAGCTGAACCAACTTCCTATTCTTCCTAACAAGTGGCTCCAGGAGAAGCTGGGAGAGCATTCTCCTCTCCTTCCCTTCGAAGTCAAAGTAGTTTCGGAGAAGGTGAGTGCTAGCTTTCTCGGCTTTCTGGCTTTTTTCATTTGCTTGTTTTCTTCTGTTTTGCTGGGGATTTTATGTGTGTTTATGTGTTCAAATAGTTTTGATTAAGCGTCTGGTCATATTTTCATACTTTTCTTGTATGTTACAGCACAAAATCAGGTTAAATTCACTTGCTTATCTGTAGCAGGGATGAGGACCCAGTCAAGTTTAGCATTCAGTCAATTACAGAATCATCTTTATGAGATAGAGGGTGGTTTACTGGGTAAAGTGCTGTACCTAGAGTCAGAAGACATGAGTTCAAATCTGGTATCAGACATTTCCTAGCTGTGTCTTGGTCTGCTTCCCTTTCCTCAGGAATAAAATGGGACAATAGCAGCACCTACCACCCAGGGCTGTGGAATAGGTCAAATGACATCATATTTATAATATACATGCATACATGCATATATAATATCATATATACACATATACATACATACATGTATGCATACATAGACATACACATGCATGTGCATGTATGTGTATCTATATATACATATAGATGCACATATATTTATAACATATTTTCATATGCACACATATACATACACATGTGTGTGTGTCTATATATACACATAAGCACATGTGATATTTATAATACACTTTCATACACATACATTGTGCACATGCATATACATAGATACACATATATGTGTGTATACATATAAACACATCTATACATGCATATATCTTTTTTAAAGCTATATAAATGCTAGCTATCATCATTCCTGTTATAAAACTAAAATGAAACAATGAGAAGGGAAGAGAGGGAGGAAGGCATTTACAAAGTGCCTACTATGTTCTAAGCACTTTGTGTAGGGGATGGAGGGTTGGCTTCACTGTGGGGAAGTACTCTCTATGACACATATTGGCTGTTACTCTGGGAAAGACATTGAACCTCTCAGTTCCCCTCCTCTTCCTGCCCCCCACACCCCCAGGCATGCTTTAAGACTCTAAAGTTCTGAGCAGAACTCTCTCTGCATTGGCAGAGGGAGCTTAGTCAGCTAAGAGTTCCCTACACCATTGAAATTGTAGGTCGGGGCCAAAGCAAAAACACCAAAGCAACCAAAAACTTATCAGGTCATAGAGTCTACTGTATATACTCCACTTGACTATTATGAAATAGCTTACTACAATCAAGAAAGTATCACCAGTGGTTTCCCACTTCCCAACAAAGAAAACCTCCAACTCTGGACACGCAGCTCCTTCCACAATCTGGATCCCATCAACCTATCCAGCCTTATCTCACACTAGTCTCATTCACAGTCTAAATTCCAGTCAAAATGGTCAAGAATCCAACCTGCTTTTTTAAAAATCTTACCTTGTCCCTTTACCTGCCTTTACTCACACCCTCCCCCATGCTGAAATGACCTGCTCCATTTTGCACCCTATACATTCTCATCCCGATCTTCCCTTCAAAATCCAACTTAGATCCTACACCTCCTCTGTGAAGACCTAACAAGCATTCTGTCCCACTAACTGAACACAATCCCTTCCTCTTCAATTTTTCATAACACTTTGCCTTTACTTCTCTTTTGTAATTATCTAACTCCTCATAATACAGTAATTTATAAACTTCATATTCCCCTCACTATACTCAGTTTCTTGAGAGTCAGGCCTGTATCTTTCCTATCTTTTCGGTCCCCAACATCTAGCATAGTACTTTATAATTCAATGAGAATTTGTTAAATACCTACTATGTGCCAACTTCTGTGCTAGGCACAGGACATAAAAGGAAAGGAATGAAACAGTCCCTGCCCTCAATGAGTCTACCTTTTTTGAAGGAGTAACAACTTGTCCACAGAAATTTTAATACAATATATATACAAAAGAGTTTCTAGAGTGTGGGCACAGGACTACAGTGAAAGGCATTTTGTTAACAATAGAACAGGGATTCCAGAGGGCAAAATAGAAAGGTAGGGTACAATTTTCCATAAGGACCCCAGGACTGAAAAAGAAAGGTATGAAGAAACAGGGAATAGTGACCATGGAAGGGAGCTTGAGAATGGGCAGCCTACTACCCTTAGTCACCAGAGTCAAATTGTCAGGATTGTTGAAACTTTACAGTAACAATTGTATTTTGAAATACATGACCAAGAGGTAGTAAAAAGTGGGTAACAGGGTTGGAAGGAGCACTCATGTAGCTGTGCATAGTCAAGGTGTCTGATAGTCAAGGCAGGGATTGGTCGAGTCCTGGGGCCTGGCTGGCATGTCTCTCTCTGACAGGCAGAGATGGCTTCAGGGAAAATTTGAATCCTACATTAAAACTTTTACAAATATTTATGGTATGGTCATATGTTTTATTGCTGAATTAAAACTGAAACAAGATATGAAGAATTTATATATGCCTTAGGAAAATAAATCAATATATATTATATATTTAGTAATATATAATAATATATTGTATATTATATATTTAATAGTATATTACATATAAATATATAATATTTAATATAACTTATTTTTAAAAATTACTTACTTGCCCTAGAGAAAAGTTGCTTATTTTTCATTTTACATGACTATGGAGAAGATGAGTAAATGGCATTTCTGAGGATACTTAGGTGCAGAGAAGGAGGCAGGAGCAGTTACCCATGAAGGAGACAACATATAAACAGCCTGAGGGATCCATTTGGTTCCCATTCTCTGTCCCAAGACACAAAAAGAACAGGAGAAAGGCTTCTTTCTCACAGAGCAGACTCTCTAAGGAGGATTTATGGGACCAAATGGACACAATCTGCACAGGGTAAAACCCTGCTATCAGAGGAACATCAAAGACTGGGGAAATGCAGCCTAGAAGCGTATGAATTAATGGTTTATCAGCTCCTCCCCCAGAAAAATCAAAAATGAAATCTTGATCACAAAATACAACAAAATCACCCAATTTTTCTTTATAATTCTTATGTCAAATTAAAAGTAGTCAGAGTCTCATCAGTCACTAGAGAAGAATTAAATGTAGGGCAATTCATCTTTTACACGTTTCACCCTCTACCACACCAGGAAATTTAATTACTATAGTACAAAAAGAATTTTATTACAAAGTAATCTTACTCATAAGATAGTCTGGTAGCAGATGCTATTATATCAGTGGGTCTGAAGTCAAAGAATATTAAAATGCCATTCTTATTTCTTTGTCCTAGTACACAGCACATGAATTATAACTGTATAGTCTTCAAGACAAGTAAAAAGTTGCTTTGGGAGAGCAGCTAGGGCACACAGTGAATAGAGCACCGGCCCTGGCCTCAGGAGGATGTGAGTTCAAATCCAGCCTCAGACACTTAACACTTACTAGCCATGGGACCTTGGATAAGTCATGTAACCCCAATTGCCCTGCCTTCCCCCCTCCAAAAAGCCAAGAAAAGAAAAGAAAAGAGAAGAAAAGAAAATCATGGAGGCAGCTAGGTGGTGCAGTGAATAGAGCACCGGCCCTGGAATCGGGAGGACCTGAATTCAAATCCGACCTCAGACACTTAACACAAAAGCTAGCGTATGACCTTGGGCATGTCACTTAACCCCAACTGCCCTCCAAAAAGAAAAAGAAAAAGAAAAGAAAATCATGTTACATAATTAACTTCCTAGTGATACCTATTTAGAACTGCAATTTTTCTAATTTTTAAAATTATTAATTTATAGGATCATAAATTTAGAACTGAAAAGGACCTTTGAAGTCAGATATCTACCCTCTCAATTTCCAAAAAGAGAACTAAGACCAAGGGGCATTAAATGACCTACCCAAGGCCACGGGATTCAGATCCAAGGCCTGGGATTTCAAATTCAGCATCAATTGATCAATCCATCAGTAAGTGTCTCTTAAGCAGCTCCTATGGTTCAGGTACCTTACTAGGTACTAGGACATAAAGAGAAAAAAGGAAACGTCCAAACCTTCAAACAGTTTACATTTGATTAGGATGCCTTCCATTCCACCATGCTGTCTCCACTATCTTTTGGTTTTATATTTCGAACTAAAGAACACAGCTATATGGGAATATTATCCTTTAAACCCTGAATAACTCAAAATGAATAAATTAAGTTACGTTGGTTTTTCTTCTCAACGCAAATATACAAACTAATCCGTCTAGGAATTAAACTTCACTAACGGCATTCAAACTCATTTCTGGTCCATCAGTATCCGCTCAGACCCATACTATTCATAAGAAGGCTTTTTAAAAATTGAATTAAATTTAATGGCAATAGTAAAAAAGTCAGAAGCTTTCAAAAGACTCAACCTCGAGACTATTCTCTTACAATTTTCCGGGCATCAAAGCCGCATATTTCTCCTCCTTTAAATTACAGATCAAAAGTTCAATCTTTGTATCTACTCATTTTCTTCAAAAAGCTATTCTGAACCTCATACCACCCAATGTTGTTCTGCCTGTCTATATTCCAGAGGTTTTCGATGTAGCTGAATTCCACACATGGTCCCCATATCCTTGATGAAATCCTCTTTCCAGATGAGTTCCTAAGAACAGAACTATCCTTCTTCGAAAAGGGCAAGCTATTTATAAAAACGATAATAATCCCCAAGGGCAGATCAATTGGTCAGTACAAAATTACTCTCTATATAGACTAATAGCTGCTCTACCCTCCCCTTTGTTTAAAAGGAGGAAAAACATACAATGACGATCAAAAATAAGACAGATGGAAGGAGATAATATCGAGCCTGCTTGCCATTCAAAGGAGATTGCTGTTGAATAATTCTCAAAATGCGGTCAGACGTACAAGTTGCCCACTTGGTTGGCAAGTGGATGGAAACCTGTAAGGAGCTAAAGTAACTGTCAGGGCTGTAACTGATGCCTGGAATAAAAACTCTATCATTTTTAAAATGAAAATTGGTTAATGGATCTTTGAAAATAAATGTATAATGCCACATGAAGTAGTCAGAAAAGCAAGGCACAGGAAAACAAATACCACCAACAGGAGACATCATGGGGGAAGCAAGCCCATGGGTCTTTCCCTAGACCATGAGTTATCTGTCCAGCCTAGCTTCTCCTCCCTTACCCAGTCTAATGCCCTGCGGTGTATTGCCCTTCTGTCTAAACAATGGAAAGGCTCTCCATTTCCACCAAGCTAGGATCTACTAATGTTTAGATTGCTGGACTGGACCCAGGCTAAGCCCAGAACTTCAGATACTGCCAGCTCTTAACCAAGAACCTAAGCCACAGAAATTAAATTCCTGAGAACAGGATCCAACTCAGTACCAAAGGCTCAGGTGCCAAACATTTGCTTCAAGGACTCAGTCCAAAGATCTGAGGACCAAATCTTACCCTCAGGACCATGTTCACAAACAGGGCCCAGGGTTCATCTTTTTTCCTACAGTTTAAAAGATAATTTACTCTACCAGGTCATGACCCTAATCAGAAGAAAATACTTCTTACTCTTAACCTAAGGCTACTAAACTTCCACTTAATTCTCTCCTAATCCCCCCCCAAATGCTAAAGTGAAAACCATACCCACCACCATCTCTCCTCCTCTTCTATTGTGGCTCTATCCCTCCAACATCCAATCCCTTCTTTATGCCCTCTGAAGCCCTCTTATCATTAACAAAATTTCCCTTTATCTTAGCCATAGGTTGACAACCTACTACCCAAGGACCAGATTCACCTTGACCCCAGTTTTTAACATATTTAAATATAATACATTTTTTAACGTAAAAAACATTCTTAGTCTGGACAAAAACAGATGCTGGGACTGGTACGTCTCTCAGCTGTAGTTTTCTGACCCACTATGATCTTTTTCCACCCTGAATGCCTATAGTCACCTGATACTCTTTGGGAAAGCATGGGAGTGGATCATAAGATCATAGGCTTAGGGCCAAAAGGTTCTTAGAGTCCCCCTCATTTTACAGATATGTAAACTGAGGCCCAGCATGGTATATAGCATGCCCAGTGTCAAGCACTAAAAGTGGGGCTTGCACCTAAATCTACCAGTCACCCCTGCTCTGGCTTCGCACTTTCTTCACTTCCCACTTTCAATTCTATAAGAAAATAATGCAACTGCACAAAGTTCTTTATATTCAAATCTGTTTAGCCCCTGGTCCTATCACCATTCTTGGGTCTTACCCCTACTCCCCCCTCAGTTTTTCAATACAGAATCTCTAACTTCCTTTAAGGCTCAACTCAAGCTCTGCTTCCTTAAAGAGGACTATCCTCATTCCTCCAGGTACTAAGGCAGCAGTTCTCAACCTCTGGGTCACGACCCCTTTGGGGGTGGAACAACTCTTTCACAGGGGTCACAGGGGTCATCTAATACCATTGGAAAACACATATTTCTGATGGTCTTAGGAACCAAGATACTGCTCCTCTATCTGTCTCCAGGCGAGTCCACCCACATGCAGGTACGCCCATATATGAGCATTAAAGGGTTGCGGCATTAGGAAGGTTGAGAACCACTGTACTGGGGTCTTATTGTCTAGAAATTATTTTGATGTTACTCCTAATAGAATGTATTCACTGTAAATGTCTTGAGAACAGAGTATGGTGCTTGGCACATTGATTAAGTACCTGCACTTAATACTGCCCACAAATCTGTATGCACATATACATAACAATACGGATATCTTGGAGAAACAGAATGAACTATCAGAGAGTACATTTCAACCATGAGACATGGTTTGTGCAGATGTATAAAGGTTGGGAAGGGCTGGAATAGATTAAGGTAAATATCCTGGTTTAGCTGGAGTATGGAGTTTATGAATAGGCAAGTAAGTCATATGAAACAAAGATGAGAAGACACGGTTTGGAATGTCAGGCCCCAGAAATTTGTCTTTTATTTGGCAGGCAATGGAGAACCTCTAAAGCTTTATGATCAGAGGACTGACATCATACGTACCCATTAGGAAGATTAAGGCAGCAACGTTTTAAGTGGCGGATTAGGGAAAGAAGAAAATGGAGGCAGAGGGACAAATTCAGAAGCTATTACAATTGTGCAGGCAAGGGACGATTAGGTAGTAAGGTGGGGTGTGGGCAGCAGGTCAGATATGAGATTGTAATGGTAACATTGGCAGGATTTGACTATAAGGGAGCACATTTTGGTATGTCACTGGCTTATTTGCTATGCAAAAAAGTTAAAACTTAGTAACTTCCATGATTATTCTTACTTAAGTGAAAAGAGGGAGAAAAAACAATCCACTTCGAACTGAAAAGTAGTATTGGCCCTATTTTAAGGTCAGGCAAACTAGTATCAAGAATAGGGATCTGGACTTGTAATTTCATTACTACATGGAATTCCCAAGGAAGGAAATTCCTTCTACTAAGCTAGGTTGATGCCTTCTCTGCAATTTAGAGTTGCAGTGAGAGGTCAAATGATTAGACCAGCCAGTAGCTACCAAGTGGTGGGATTTGAACCCAGATTATTCTGGCTTCAGTATGTTCTCTTTCCAGTATATCCCACTGCCTCTCTAATACCAAGGAATCCAGTATTTTCACATGTTTACATAGGCTTTCAAAATAATTCACTGAATGAACATTTATTAAGTGCCAATTATTTGTAGGACATTGTGCTAGGTATGGGAACACAACAAAATGAAAGAGTCGTTCCATAATAAGCTTGCATTAGACTGGAGGAAGGTATAGAAACAATACATACACAGGTAAGAAAATATAGTATACATACATGTGTGCACACACACACAGGAGAGAGAGGTCATGAGCAAAGACAAATATTAAGTGGTTATTTACATCAAAGTAATTATTAAGAACCATGCCAACTGATAAAAAATCACCAAGTGAGATTACATAGAAAGAAAAGATGGACAAGGGCAGAACGTTGGCAAATATCTTCATTCCAAAGGAAGAGGAGATAGATTAAGAGAAATCAACAGGAGAAAGAAAAAAGTATGGACAAAGGAGGAGGAGAGCCATGAAAGTGTCATATCTCAGAATGCAAGGAAGGAGAGAATACCAAAAAGGAGAAAGTAGCAACAATTGCCACAGAGAGATAAAGGAAAATGAGTATGGAAAAGAAAGTCTATTCTATGTAGTGACAGAGGTCATTCAGCACTTTGATAAGGATAGAGAATGTCAGTTGCAATTAAAGACCATTCATCAGTTGTAAAAAATCTTCAGAAGAATTTTGAGAATTAGGCTCTAAAAGGAGGAGATACTGCAAGCTTGGGAGTTCTTCTTTGTGCTTCTGAAGCATTTTCATTCAGTCTAATTCAATATGGCATATGAACTGATTTCTTTTTTTTCCATTTTTTATTTTGCTTTATTCTTTTTTTTCAATGACTTCTTTATTTACTTTTAGTTTACAAGATTCAGTTCCACAATCCCTTGCATTTCAAATTTTCTCCCCTCCCCCCCACCATGGTGGCGTGTAATCAAGTATAGGATCTGCAAATACTTTCACATTGTACAATAGTCTGGTTGTATAGAAGAGTTGTAACCAATGGAGTGAACAATGGGAAAAAGAAAGAAAACCAAACATGAAAAAGAACGAGAGCAGGTAGATTGCCTCAGTCTCCATTTAAACTCTAGTCTTTCTAGATCTTTCTCTGAATGTAGACACCTTCCATCCTGAGGCTTGTAGAGTTGTCTTATAGCTGTATGTTGCTGAGAAGAGTCCAGTTAATCAAGGTTGGTCATCACACATACGATGT
>CM053583.1:176330694-176354716 GCA_028627135.1 Pseudochirops cupreus | reverse complement strand
ATCACTCTTCCATATGCCAGTCCTTCAGTTTTTTGAAGACAGTTGTCATTTTCTCATACCCAGTTCTTTCCGTAGGATGATTCTGAATCTCCCTACCCTCATTGTTGCCCTCTTCTGGATGCATTCCCACTTGGCCATATTCTTCCTAAAATGTGGTGCCAGGTACTAAAAACAGTACCCCAGAGGTGGTCACACTGGCAAGGAGTTCATCGATACTATTACTTCTCTTCCTCTGGACATTCTGCAGTTCAATACTATTACTTCTCTTCCTCTGGATATTCTGCAGTAGAGCAAGAGAACATTTCTTCCCTAACACTCTACTCTGATGACTCATTGTGGTATGGAAGTGATTTTGGGTTCTCAGAGAGCCAGAGGAACATACCTGCTGTTGGGTCTACTTAGCTGGAAAGACTGAGGATAGACCAAACGTGAACAGTATGTTTATTGTCATAAGACTAGCCTCGCTAAATTTGGAGGGACATCACTCGGAGTGATGAATTTCTTGGTCACAGAAACTCTTACGAGGTTAGGAAGTGATACAGCTCTGTGTCAGTGAAGTAACTACTCACAGTAGAAATATAGTATCTTTGAAGTATTGGAGAAAATAGGATTAGCTTTTGGGGTGTGGAGAACACCTTATGTCACATTCTGTGACTTAGTCTAATTGTGCTTTCAGTCTACTAGAACCCATAAGCCTTTTTGCACAAGAACTGGGTTGTTTTTTTTTTTTTTTGCTATGTCTGTAACATTCTGTACTTTTGAAAGCTGATTTATTTTAAACCTAAATACAAGACTTTTATATACCCCTCTTAAGTTTTTGCTGTATTATATTTGGCCCATCAGTTGTGATAGTTGGGTGAGGATTTTACTGAGGCTTAGTCTTGTCATCCAGGATATTAATTTTTCCCTCTCAGTTTTGTGTCCTTTGAAAACTTGGTCAGCATGACACCAACACCTTCGTCTACACTTTTTAAACTCCTGAAACAAACAGACTATATTAGAGCAGTGTGACTTTTGGGTCTAGAATCCCTCCTAGGTGAAATCAATCTATCTGTTAATTGTGTTTTTTTTGAGTAAAGTAGTTCAATCAAATCTAGCAACCATCTTTATTAAAAGTAACCATTATTAAGTCTCCATTTCTCTGGCTTACCCCAAAACAATATGATCTTATATTCATAAATTTGAGATCTGGAAGCCACGTATGTCTCATCTAGTCTAGGCCATTATATTATGGGAAAAAACTGCGAACTAGAGAGTTGCTCAGGGTCATAGAATTAGTACTATAGGCCTTATCAAACATATTAAATAAATTAGGTTCAAAATTAATAACTATGCTTCATCATTGATTGGTAGATTGGCCTCTCTCCACTTGACATTTTGAATTGAACAGCTGTGTATTTGATACTTAATACAACTTATGTAAATCAAGGCATGACAAGACTTTCTGTGTGCTAAAAGAGTCTGCTTTTTCTTCCATGAATTCTCTAGATTAAATTACCCATTTTTTCCCCCACCACTACAGCCATAAACTCTGAAAGGTTGACTCAGCTTTTTGTATAGGCCGGATTTCAAAATTGTAATCATTCTCTGGTTGGTTCCCTTGGATTGTACTGCTGTTAGTTAACATGGAGAAGAAAAGCATGAATCAGAGGATAAATTATTAAGAAAACAGATCAGGGTACTTACATTTATAACAAGATAAAATTAGTCTTAAGACAAAAATTGTGTTCCCAGTTTTACTTAAAATTCTTTAAATTATCAGGGGAAAACGTGGAGTAAGGAGCAGGACAGGACCAGAGAGACCCTCAGCTTGATTTCTTGTGCTTTGACACTAATAATATTACTGTGAAAATAATGTCTGCACAGCCTAGAACCAAAGTTGTTCGAGTGTTGTCTGGGGAACCCTCGGGGTCTATGAGACCCTTTGAAGGAGGCTGCAAGGTCAAAACCACTTTCATAGTTATACTAAGATATTTAATTATGAATATGGTAAATATCGATACATATTTGTGTCTATAAATAGTTATATCAGTAGACCTATAGATTTTTTAAATAAAATAATATAAAATAAAATAAAATAAAATTTTTTTTCATAAACATCAATAGACATAAACAAAACTCCCCCAAAATGTTTTTGGGGGGAGAGACCTCATAATTTTTAAGAGTATAAGGGAGTATTGAGACAAAAAATGTTTGAGACCCACTGGCTTGGAGGATAGTTTTAACCCTTCTGGATTGTCTTTTGCTCTATTCAGAATAGAGCTTAGAAGGACTTAAAGGTTTAACCACTAGAGCAGAGGAAGAGTTATGAAAAAAATGCCTAATTATTGAAAGGAGATTCTATAACAACTTACAGTGATCAGAAGCTGAATTCCACATTGTTCACAATTGATACCTATTGGTCTGTTTCTTCTTCCCTCTCTGCCTGATTACCCTTAACTTTCTCTTTCTGTCTTTTTCATTCTCTTCCTTTCTCTTTTACTCCAGATTGATTTTCTTTTCCTATGAGCCAGTCACGCTTGATAGAAGAGAATTCTCCTGCTTTTGCTCTATGCTTTCTACACCATAAAAAACTTCTTTTCCTTGATAACTTGCATTTAAAAATTGACCTTGGCAGACTCTTAAAATTAATTTTTACATTTGAAAATTATTTTAACACTATTTTCTTTAAAAATTTTGTTTTGGAAATTCTCTTCCTACATCCCACCATTTCTCCATCCACTGAGAAAAAAAGCAAAATGATATCAATTATACATGTGAAATCATGCAAAGCATGTTTCTGTATTAGCCATATCGCAGATACCCCCCAAGAAAAATAAAGACAGTCATACTTCAATTTGCATTCAGAGTTCATCACTTCTCTCTCTGGAGGTGGATAGCATTTTTTCATTATGACTCTTTTGGAATTTCCTTGGATCATTGCATTAAAAAATAATCAAAGTAGCCAAGTCTTTCACAATTAATCATCACTACAACATTGCTTTAACTGTGTGCAATTTTCTCCTGGTTCTTCTAACTTCAGCTTGCATCAGTTCATATAGCTGTTGCCATGGTTTGGTTTTTTTCCTGAGGTCCCCCCCCCTCCCGCCCCATCGATAAATTTCTTATAGCACAATAGTACACCATCGCAATTATATGCTACAACTTGTTCAGCCATGCTCCAGTTGGTGGGGATCTCCACAATTTCCAATTCTTTGCCACCACAAAAAGAACTAAATATTTTGTATATATAGGTCCTTTTTAAAAATCCCTTTGGAGTACAGGCCTTGTAGTGGTGTTGCTGGGACAAAGGATAGTCCTTTAGACATAGTTCAAGATTGTTTTGCATAATGATTGCGCCAGTTCACAGTTTCACCACCAGTTTATTAATATACCTATTTTCCCTCATTCCCTCCAGCATTTGTCATTTTTGATGGGTATGAAGTGGTACTTTAGAGTTGTTTTAATTTATATTTCTCTTATCAATAGTGATTTAGAGTATGTTTTCACATGACTGTAGAGAGCTTTCTTTTTTTCTCTTGAAAACTGTTTATTCATATCTTTTAACCATTTATCAATTGGGGAGTAACTCTTATTTTTATAAATTTGACTCATCTCCCTAGGTATTTGAGAGAAGAGGTCTTTATCAGAGAAATGCTATAAAAATTTTTTTGTATCACTTCATTGCCTGTTGTACTTTTTTAGCAAAATGTAGTTTTTCTGCTTTTCTCTTTTAATTAGGTCTGTTTTTGCTTTTGCTTTGTCTGAAGTCATGATTGCTACTCCTGTCTTTTTCACTTCAGCTGAAGCATATTAGATTCTACTCCAGCCCTTTGTTTTAATTCTGTGTGTATTTATTCTGTTTCAGATGTGTCTCTTGTAAATGACATATTGTTGGATTCTGGTTTCTAATCCATTCTTATCTCTGCCTCTGTTGTAAGGGAGAGCTCATTACATTCACATTCAGTTATGATTACTAACTGTATATTTCCCTCTATCTATTTTTCTTCTGTTCCTTCTCTCTCTTTTTATCCTGTTCCTCCTCAAAAGTCCACTTTTCTTCTGACCACTGGCACCTTAATCCCAAAATATTATCATCTCTTCTCCCAAATTTCTTATTTCCTTCCCCTCCTATTTCCGTATTGGGTAAGATAAATTTCTGTGCTCAACTGAGTATGTATATATTCTTCCCTCTTTGAACCAGATCCAATGAGTGAAGTTTAAGAATTGCTTGCCATTCCCCCATTATCAATCCCTTTAATATAAAAGCTCATCCTTGTGTGCCTCTTTTATATGAGAAAAATTTCCCCATTCTACCTCTTCCTTCTTCCTTCTTCAAGTGTATTTCCCTTTCTCATCCCTCTGTTTTTCAAAAGATATCACCCCAACATAATAAACTTATACCCTTGCTCACTGTCTTTGGAGACTTCATGAGGGCCATGATGCCCTAAAAATGATAAAGTTCTTAGTAGTTACATATATCATCACATAATGCAGTGTAAATAGTTTAACTTTGTTGAGTCTCTTATGATTACTCTTTCATGTTTACATTTGCATGCTTCTCTTGAGTCTTGTGTTTGAATATCAGATTTTCTATTCAGCTCTGGTCTTTTCATTAGAAATTCTTGAAAGTTCTCTAATTTATTGAATCTCCATTTCCCCTTCAAAAGGCTTATATTCTCTTTTGCTGGATAGGTGATTCTCAGATGTAATCCCAAGTCCTTTGCCTTCCAGTATATCATATTCCTAGTCCTACAGTTCTTTAATTTGGAAGTTGCTAAATCTTGTGTGATCATGACTCTGGCTCCATGATATTTGAACTGTTTCTTTCTGACTGCTTGAGATATTTTTTCTTGGCCTGGGAACTCTGGAATTTGGTCATAATATTCCTGGGAGTTTTTATTTTGAAATCTTTTTAAGGAGATGATTGGTGCATTCTTTCAATTTCAGTTTTACCCTCTAGATCTAAGATATTGGGGCAGTTTTATTTTATAATTTCTTGAAATATGATATCACAGCTTTTTTTTTATCATGGCTTTCTGATAGTCCAGTAATTCTTAAATTATCTCTCCTTGATCTGTCTTCTGGGCTAGTTGTTTTTCCAATAAGATATTTCATATTTTATTCTGTTTTTTCCCATTCTTATCACTTTGTTTTATTTTTTATTTTTGATGTCTATGGAGTCATTAGCTTCTACTTGCCCAATTCTAATTTTTAAGGCATAATTTTCTTCAGTGAGCTTTTGTACCTTCTTTTCCATTTGACCAATTCTACTTTTTAAGGACTTCTTTGCTTCAGTGAATTTTTGTCCCTCCTTGTAGCTGCAAGTGTTAGCACTTCTCATCACGCTGGAATTGTGAAAAAACTCCCTGCTTTTCTGTGGCCCCAAATGTTAGTGCTCTTCTCTTTTTTTGGAACTGGTACCTGGGTCCTTGTTCTTTTGTGACAGATCACCAATGCTCCTTTCCACCCTGGAACTGTGACCTTGAACTGTGAATGGCCAATAAAGTTGCCAAACAGCACCAGATGCACCCAGTGCCAGCAACAAGTCCTCTTTAATCTGTTTCTGACCAGTTGTCTGACTCACTTGCCATCTCTTGACTGAGAGGTCCTAAAGCTGCTGCGGCTGTCTCTGCTATGCTACCTCCAAAGCCTGTGACTGGTGCTGCTACTGTGCCATGGCTGACTCTGTCCCTGGTGTTATAGACTTGCCTTCCTCCTAAATTTTTAGTCTGAAAAAATGGCTCACTCTGACCTTTTGTTGTTTTTACTGTTGCTAATATGATCTGAGAAGTTATTTTAAAGTTATTTGGAGAGGAGACATTGGAAGAGGACAGCTGTATGGCTGCCTCTAATCTGCCATCTTGATTCCCCTTGGCAGACCCTTGAGTGAGGACAAACTTGCCTTCATTTCAACATTGGCAACTGCACAGATCCACTTGAATGGAACTTTTCTCATCTCCTCTCACCATTTAAATGTAGTTGAGTCTCCTGAATGGCACTTCTATAAGACTGGCTGGATAATCTGTTAAATTAACTTAAGCTAAAATCTTAATAATTAATAAAGGCATAATGTGTTACCAATTGTAGATCACATTTCCATTTTGGCTGAGGCATTTTATTCTCTAACACAGAGCAGGGAGCACTGTGAAAATTTCAGGCATAGTAAAAGCGGCAGTGGGAATCATTTTAGGCTTTTCATCGCATACTCAGATATCACCATCTGAGCACTAGCCTGTTCTACCTGGGTGTTAACAAACCATGATCCCTCACTCTGAAGGTCATTTTTGACATGCTTCTCAGACATAGTGATGTCTGTGACCTTTTACTTTAATCCAGAGTCTCTTGAGATATTCATGGGTGTATAGATAGCAATCACATGGGAATCAAATAAATATTTTTAGTAGTGTGTTCATGGTTAGAAATCAATATTTATCAAGGAATAAATTAGTCCACACTGACATGGTTGGCAGCAACTTAATAGCTGAGCAGGACCCAGCTAATAAAACATGTCACAAAGCATTATCCAGCAGACAGTCTTACAGTGAGAAAGGAGCCTTCCAGCCAGAATGATCAATTACTCTCTAATAAAGACACCTGAAACTATGTCAGGCCAGGCCTCCTCCCAGTTGCTTATTGTGTGCCCTGTGATTGGCAAGCAGCTGTTTGGATGGTGGCCCAACTGATAGGTATTGTCAGAAGACAATAGAATAAATGGACAATTTCTCTTTGTTATTGAATGAATTCAGAGACGAAGCACCTAGTCTGGGTATAAGAGACAAACATGGCGGTGTGTTTGTGATTCAGGAGTGAGAGAAAATCTGAGAGCTAGGATGAGAAATATAGGTTGTGTTTTTGACTCTTCAAAGAGAAGCAGATGGTGGGCATGAGGTTGGAGATTACCCACTTTTACATAAAAAATTGATCTAGGTATTGCAAATATGAAAATATGCAAATTGTTTAACATATTAAGGTTGGAAATTTTTTTGCTTTGTATAGACATACATGATACTTGAGAATTTATATTGCCTGAAAGAATGATTTCTTCTCCAGACTTTTAATTTACCATCTAAGGTACTTGCTTATCTCAAAGAAAAGAAACTATTCTATACTTTTTAAGTTTTGAAGGCTAGTGCAACATCTAAGATCATAGATTTAGTGTGTGAGGGGACCTCAGAGGCTATCAGTCTAATAACCCTCTCATTTTACAAAAGGCCCAGAGAGGTTAGGTCGCACAAATAGTAAATCTCAGAGGTAGAATTTGATCCCAGGTCTTCTCATTCCAATTTCCATAATTTTTCCACTCTACCACACTTTTTCTTCTATGATAGCTTATATTATTTCATATTAGATAAGATCACGTGTAAACTGACAGACAGTTTTGTGTGTCTTTGCAAAACAAAGCACTATATACATGCTAATATACATTAAAAGCACTATATACATGCTAATAATTATCTTTATTATAATCATTATTGTTAATTTTTGCTTAAAAAACCCCACAACATACCCTATTACTTTGAAGCATAAGAAATTTATATATAATTTAGTATATTATAGATTACATTATTTATTATAATAATATATTACACATGTATATGTATAGACATATGTATTATAGGTTTATATGTATATGTATGTATATATAGACATATATACATACACACATACATGCATATACATATATGCATACAGATATTCAGAGGCAGTTGGGTGACTCTGTGGATGGAGTACTGGGCCTGGAGTCAGGAAGACCTGACTTCAGATCTGGCCTCACGCTCTTACTAGCTGTGTGACCGTGGTCAAGTAATTTAATCTCTGTTTGCCTTAATTCACTGGAAGAAGAAATGGCAAACCACTCCAGAATCTTTGCTAAGAAAATGCCATGGACATCATTGGTGTGTTATGGTCCATGGGGTCATAAAAAAATCAACTGAATAACTAAACTACAAAAAATACAGACATACACAAATATATTTATAGCTGTTTCTATAGTTGAAAGCAATCCAGTAAACACATTTAATAGAACTGTATTTTCCAGTTATCATTGTCATAGCAATATTTTAGGAAAGATCACTTTAAACAGGTAGGGAAAAAAGAAAATGAATTTTGTCTAGAAGCCAGACCATAAAGGAATCAAAGTAATACTTAAGTATCATTGGATTCATACTTCAGATGTTTATGTTCATGTTTAATTTTCACAACCTTTTTTCCCATATGCTTTACAAGTAACTGAGAGTTATTTACATGTTATACCTATATGAGTTATATAGTCTGTATGGTTTTTTGAAATTTAAATTTATTGATCCAGAGAACCATAAAGGAAAAAAAAGCCAAAAGGTGTTGTAAGACACCAATTGAAAACTTTTTTGTATTCTTTCTCAATAAGAGGTCAGAAAATGAGTTTTATTTCATGTTTCTTGTTGCATAAATTCTGATGTTTCATTGTGCTGTGGAGGTTACCACATTATAATGTGTGATTGTGTGATGTGCTACCAGGATGTGTCATACTTGTGTTTAAGATTATCAATGTGGTGTCTGGGTAGAGAATGGATTGGAGAGGGGAGTGACCAGAGGTAGGGAGACCAATTAAGGGGATATTACAATAGTCTAGATGAAAGATGTTGACAGTCCGGATCTGAGTGCTGGCTGTGTGAGGAGGGATAAGAGAGTAAATGTGTATTATGTTGAGTAGATAGAACTGACAAGACTTGGCAACAATGAATATGAGGGGGAGGAAAGACTCCAGAATGACTTTGAAGGTGTAAACTTGGATGGCTGGGTGTTTGGTGAGACTCTCAAAAGAAATCATATCTAGAGGTTAGGAAGAAGGAAGAGTTTTGGGGGAAGATAAATTCTTCTTGATATGCTTCCAGTATATCAGTCAGGTGACTGATGACATGGAACTAAAGTTCAAAAGAACCTGGAATTGTACGTTCACCATTTAAACATGGGAGTCATCTTGCGTAGAGATGATAATTGAATCCATGATGGCTAATAAAAAAGATTATTGAGACAGAAGAGGACTTAGGACAGAGTTCTGGTGTACACCCAAACATAAAGTATTGGACAAGAAGGATAATCCAATGAAAGAGTATGAAGAGTTGATCAGAAAGGTAGGAGGAGTTCCAGAAAAGAGAATTCTCATAGAAATCCAGGGAGGAGAGAAAGCCTAGTAAGAGTGGATAGTCAAGAGTCAAGTCCTACTGAGGTTGAGGAGAAAAGGCCCTTGGAATTGGCAATCAGTAGATTGTTGGTAAGCTTAATAAATGCTTACTGTCTTGTTGACATTATCTTTGATCCCCATCTGCCTACATTTCTTTCCTCACTCTGGAATGTGGCAGCATTGCTGAATGCCTGCTGCTTTGTGCCCCCTAAATCTTGCCTGTAGGTAGTTAGTCCTGAGACAAATGTTTTATCTGTCTCCAATACTTCACAATGTAAGACAGTTATTAATAAAATCATCCGGACCTTAAAATCCTTTCTAATTTGTCTCAATCCTGAGCTATGGGGAGAAGAGAGGAAGACAATTAGTGTTTTGGACCCAGGTTCAGACCTCTGTCTTGTAAGGTTCTTAGTCAATATACTTTTATTAAGTGCTTATTATATGCTAAGCAAAGAACAGTAAAAGACAGTCCCTGCCCTCAAGGAGCTCACAGTTTAACACAAGAGACAGCATGCAAAGATAACTATATACAAATCAGTTACATACAGAATGAAGTGAAGATAGTAATAGAAGGAAGGCACTAGCATTAAGGGGAATCAGGAAGGGCTTCCTATAGGAAATGACATTTTAGTTTGGATTTGAAGGAAGCTGGGGAAGCCAGGTGGCAGAGATAAGGAAGGAGAACAGGAGAGCATCCCTATTTACCTCTCTTGTAATCCTTCTGTTTGCAATGTGCATGTGTATACATGTACATACATGTAAATGCTGATTATATATACATATATACTGATAATATATACACACATGCACACGCACACACATGCGCACACACACACATATTAATGATATGAAATCAACATTTATCACCAGTAATAATTTACACAAGATAAAGTTAGGAATTAGAAACAACGAAAAGAAGTTGAAAATATCATGTAGAAAATGAGTATGTAGGAGCAAGGAGAGGATATAAAGAAGCAACACTAGCCAGAAGTCTCAGTACATTCTAACTGTATGTGCAGAGTCAGGTAGAGTGCTTGGTGACAGTATTATTAAAGGAATAATCTGTCAGAAAGAAAAGCAGCAATCAGATATTTAGCTTAGAATCATTAAGATGGGTTGTAACAAGCTGCCTTCATTTCCTAATCAGTAGAGATTAGGTTCTAGACATTTGACAAATTCTTTTCGTGCTATCTTTATCAATATGATAGACAATATGGAGTTGTATAACAATATAGGGCAGCCAGGTGGTACATTGACTAGAGTGCTGGACCTGGAGTCAGGAAGACCTGAGTTCAAATCCAGGCTCATACACTTATGACTTGTGTGACTCTGGGCAAGTTTTTTATACCTCATTTACCTTAGTTTCCTTATCTGTAAAATGAGGCAGGGAAGGAAAAGGCAAACCACTCCAGTATCTTTGTCAGGACAACCCCATGAAGAATTGGACTGGAATGACTGAATCACAACAACATATACTAATATGGATAGGTGAAGTTGGAATGGCTTGGATCCAGAAAGTTGTAATTAATCTACCAATATTCTGGAATGATAACTCTGGTAGAGTGCCCTAACGATCTCTCCTAAGACCTGTGAAACATTTTTCAATCACTTTCAATCACTACATATAGACACTATCTTATTAGCAGATCTGAAAATAAGATAAAGCTGAGAAAATTAGCTAAAATTGAACAACAGAGCAAGAGTTGCAAAAGATTCAGCAGGCCAGAATGATGACTCAAATCTAATATAGTGAAATATTAGAAATAATACAATGAAATTGAAATCTCTGTATTTGGTTTTTAAAACAGCTATACAAGTACAGTCCAGGGAAGGCACAGTTAGAGAGTACTTTGTGGGGAAAATGCAAAAGCAATATGGATCAGCATTGAGGTATAGCAAACAAAAGTGGTGGTGTGGTTTAGGCTGCACTGATCCTAGTGTTCTGTCCAGAACGAGGGAGGTGAGCGTGTCATTCTTCCTGGCCCTTGTCAGAACACATTGAGGTGCATTTTAGGAAGGGCATTGACAAACTGGAGTGCAGAGGGAGGATGGTGAGAAGGATGGAGACTGTGCTGTTAGTGTTGGGTTTGACCTTTGCTCTTGAAGCGGACCCTGGCATCAGGGAGATGATGACATGACTTGCAGTTGACTTTGATTTGAGTGAGGGAGGGCTCTGCAAGGTCACCAGTCTCACTTTCTCCTCCAGAGCCATCTGGGTCCAGTGGCCTGATATTCATCAGGACAACTTGAGATGGCCCAGACTGTGCTATTTAAGAATCAAGTGGAAGAACTGTGGATGTTTGAGCTGGAGCAGAGTAATAGTAGAAGTAGGAAAGCTGTTTTTTGAGCATTTGAAGGGATGTCACATGGAGAAGCAATGTAGAGAGATTAGTAGTTTAGGTATAACCATAGGAATGGAGGTCAAAGGCTAGCAGTTCCACACACCCTTCCCCCTCTAGTCTTGTTTAGATGAAGCTTCCAAGTAGTCTGGTGTGAGCTACCTGCCAGAAGCATGAGGGAAGTTCAAAAGAATTTTCTCATCCCAAGCCAAAGAACATGCCTGTCTGGAGGAATAGTTGTCAAGTTGAAGGAAAGGCGTTGAAAATGTAGCCTTGACCCAGGGGCATCAACTGGTCAGCCACGTGTGACTCTGGGTTTGACCCACAAAAGAGCTTGGGCCATTTTCAGCAATCACTCAACCCACATTTAGTAAATGCTTAAATATAAAAAAATCAAACAAAACCTTCTCTCAAAGAACTTACATTCTAATGGAGAAAACAACTAGTATATGTATTGTGTATGTGTGAGTCTGTATATATGTATGTATATGTATGCACATACATGTGCATGAACGTGCATCATGCATACACACATACATGCACACCCATTCATAGGCACATAGATGTGTACATATGTATACACAAATATGTACATGTATATGTACAAATATATGTATATCTATGCATGCGTATGGATATGTATGGATATGTATTGTGTTTGTATGCATACATCTTCCAATATGTATATATACATATAAATATATATGTATATTTATATGTATATATACATATAAATACATATGTATGTATGTTAGCATATACAGGAAAATATAAAAAGAACATACATAAATGCAAAGAAGTTAAATAATTTGGGAGGGAAGATACTAACAGTTGGGGAATCAGGAAAGCCTTCATGTTGAAGGTGGCATTTGAGTTTTGTCTTGAAGTAGGAGAGGAATTCTGTAAGATGAGGTTGATAAGGGAGCCCACTTCAGATGTTTGGGATGGTTAGTACAAAGATGTGGAGGTGGGAGATTGAGTGCTATGAGTAAGGAACTAATAGAAAGCAGTTTGGCTGGGTCTCTGAGTGCAGGATGGGGAGTAATGTACAATGGGGCAGGAAAGGTAGGTTGGGGCCAGGAACCATGTTGGGAATCATATATAAAGCCAGCGACAAGTGTGTAGAGACTCAGCAGAAGGCAGTGAGGCAAAGAGATTCCCTCAGAGGATACCAACAGCTATGATTAAAAGGTGGTTGTGAGTTGGTGAATGTGGAGCAGAGAAGACAGTCTAGCTGGCACAGCAGACCTCTGCAGGAAAGCAGCTCTGGGGGCCAATCAGTGTTCCAAATGAGAAGAAACCTCAGGATCTTGCATCGTCCAGGCTCTGTGAGATCTCTTTCCCACTGATATCATTGTCTGTGGTCTTTGTGAATATGTGGTGAATTTTCTTTGTCATTTACTTCACTATTCTGTTTTAATTAAATGCTTTTAGTTTTGAATGAATGCATCCTCTGGTTTGATCTGGTAAGAGAAGTCCTTTTGGGGGTTTGTAAACTTCTGTTTTGGGTTAATATTAATCCAGAGTTTAAACCTGCTTATAGTTTTTAGGAACCTGTCCATAAAGGGACATGGACTTACATGGTTTAGATTTGCTCTGTCCAGCCCCAGAGGGCAGCACTAGGAACCAATGGGGAGAAGTTGAAAAGAAGCAGATGTTAGTTCAGTAGAAGGAAATACTTCCCAATAATTATAACTATCAAAAAGAAGAATGGACTTTCCCAAAAGGTAGAGTATTCTCTTTCCCCGAGTGTATTCATGAGGAAACTACATGACTGTCTGTTGAGTTGTCGGAGTTAAATCCAGTTCACATATGAGTCAGACTAGGCCACCTGTGAAGTCTCCTTCAGTCTCTGAGAGGGGTTCTTCAGTGCTTGTGTTATATAGAAGAATAAAAAGACAAGAGACATTACAAGGTACAGTGTTGGTTAATCCTAATCCTATATGTGCTACGAATTAGCGTAGACTGTTTCACTGTCACGTTTAGCCAAAGTTTTCCATCTTCTTCGTTTCTCTGAGAATTTTCTTCCCATTCCTCTTGCAGCTGGAAAGACAATCCAGAGGTCTGGTCCTTTGCCCCCACTTCCTATTTTCATTAATTCCTTTAGTCTCATTGGAAGCATCCCAGAGTCAGACAATAAGTGTAAACAAGGACCTATCCCATATCAGGTACAATTAATTTACATTTTAGAGACTCTTCAGAAATGTCAGTCTTTATGGTACCCCTTCTGCCAACATAGTGTGTATGGGAAAATGCGGAAACTTCCCCTTCCCCTCCTCCCCACTGCCTTTGATGACTGCAACAAGATTTGAAAATTTGCTCTTTATTTGTGAAAAACAAAGCTAATTATTTCTGAAAAAAAGAAGCCTTCCATAATAGTTGGTTTTTAGTTTGAGAAATAGGATAGAATCAGGTTCTGTTTCTCTGGTTAGACAAGGTTTGAATGAAGTTGAAAAGGCAGTCACATAGAACCAGAATCTTAATATGCATGGGGAAGTAAACACAGTTTTTGTTACTTACATAAAAGTGAAATCTAGATCTTACTTGAATGTTCACTGCAGTCTTTCTAGGATAAAGTGTGAAGCCTGGGAAGAATGTTGAAGTTAACCAGAGCTTGAAGGGATATGCAGATGTTATTCCTCTGTCAAGCTTGAGTAGTTTGCACACCTGCAGGACTGGAGTCTTCTTTCAACAGACATAAAAGCTCACTAGGGACCAGAGTGCTTCCAGATTGATTTCCTGCTCACTTCACCCTCATTTCCCTCGTGCTTTTTCTGCTGTCTCTCTAAATCCATTTGTTTAAGCTATTTGCATAGAAGAATTGGTACTTGGTAGCTTTGAGATGGTTTTAATATTAAAAATGCAGTATTATTAAGGATCTTCTGAAAATTTTATTTTCTCCGTCCAGATACTGTTACTGATACTAAGGTGATTATGAAGGGAACCTAGTTGATGTGGTCCTCTGAGAGGAAAGAACATCTGGAAAGTTCAACCAAATAATAAAAAATGGAAACAGATGCAAGATAGCTTCTTTGCCTTCTTTCAGAAGTCTAAGTTGTTAGTGATAATTGAGGACATTTTCCATTTCACTTCACTGATCCTCGTAGAAATGCAAATATGTATATATATATATATATATATATATATATATATATATATACACACACACACACATATGTACATATATATGTATATATATATTCAGAGTATTAAATAGTTGAGTCCGAACTCAGTTTTCAGAAATGTTAATGCCATACTTGAGTGATGGAGATTTCATTTCAGTGGAAGTCATGCATTTTCAAAAGTAGCATTTGTCCCTTTTAAAATGTACAAATAAAAAGTATAGTGACTTCAACATGATTTGCCATTAAATATGAATTATTTAACTAGAATTTTTTCTTGTAACTAAAAGACTTTTATGTGGCTAATGTCACACATAATTACAAAAATAATCTGTAACCATTTATGGATGTGTGTGTGTGACATATATATTTTTTTCTTTCAAAAGGAATAATTTCCCACAGTAAAATCTTCCAGGATTTTGTTAGAAAGGATGGCAATGTGGCCTAGGGAGAAGACACCTCACCCCCTTTCCTCATCTATATAAAGAGAAATTGGACTAGATGATCACTGAGGTCCCTTTCAATTCTTTGATTTTGTTGTAGGGAGATAACCCCAAAATTTGTTTATTTTTATTTTTGCGGGATAGTGTGTGTGTGTGTGTGTGTGTGTGTGTGTATGTGTGCTTTTGTGTGTGTGTGATGGAGTAGAAGATAACTACCACATTTGCTTAGATCAGTGGTTCTCAACCTGTGGGTTATGTTCAGTTTAAATACATCCTGCATATCAGATATTTATATTATGAATCATAACAGTAGTAAATTACAGTTTTAAAGTAGCAATGAAAATAATTTTATGGTTGGGGGTCACCACAACATGAGGAACTGTATTAAAGGGTCGCGGCATTAGGAAGGTTGAGAACCGCTGGCTTAGATTGTTCTTGCTTAGATTTAACTACATATCCATTTAAAGAGAAACCTAAAATAAAGTGGTCTTTAAGGCCTGACTTCAATAGAGTTCTTTCGGGAGTTTCTTTGGCAGACTTTCACAAAACGAATATTGGAGACATGGAAATCCCATGATGGCTTAAAGGGGATGTTCTAGGAACTTTTAAACCTGTCGGATTTAGCCCCAGAGTCAATTAAAAGAAAAACAACCTTATGCTTTGCACTGGGGCACTGTTTTTGTTTGCATTTTTACGTGCTTATGGTGACTCATTGATTGAGCTAAATAAAGAGCTGTCAGCCTGGCCTACGGAGTAAGAGGCTTTCAAATCACAGCACCCTAGCAGATGAGAGACAAGATGTCTCTTTTCAGCTTTTCCCCCTGAAAATATGAAAAGTAGAAGCTCAGCAAACAAGACCTATGAAGGTGCCTAGTAGAGACTATGTGATGAAAGGACAAGTTACAATGGCACCTAACAGAGGGAGAATATGTATAATGAAGTTATCTTCAAATGGCATGTGGCATTGGAGGAGTGGGTTTGGCTTTGTGTGTGCCTTGAACACAAATGCCCTCTCCATGTACTTTCCATGTTTATGTCTTGCCTGCATGGGTTCCTGACATATGAATCTTCATGTATGCTCCCTGTTAATGTATATTCTCTGTGTGGGTCTTTCTCACTGGTGGTGTTGCAAACCTGTGGGAGACTTTTATATGTTTGAGAGAAAATATTTTTCTTGTTACTTTGTCATGCTTTTAAATTAACCATCTTTTCTTGGACTAAGTTTTTCTATGGCTATCAGGAGAGTATAGTTTTGAATGAACTCTAACCCAGCATATCTTGAACCTGGTATAGCTTTTCTGGAAAACCCACAATTGAGAGAGGATGCCCTAGGGACTACATTTTGAAATTTCATTTTGTCCTGTGGAGCGAATGCTACTGTTAGCTTTCTAAATATAAGTTGTTCATCTAAAGACAATTTCTCAAATATCTTTCAGAGCAATTGAATGAGTTGTTCAGAGGTTCTGGGTTCAAATCCTGATAATTACTATTTCTTTGACCTTGGGTAGATTTTTTAACCTCCCAGGTGCTTAATTTCATCATGTGTAAAATGATAGGTTTAGACGAAATGGTCCAACGTCCTTTAGAGTTCTGATTCCTTGATTATGGTACAATCCCTCCTCACTTTCTTCCTTCATAGCCAGTCCTGAAACCGGACACTTGGTAAAACTAGTGGTTGCACCTCATGGTAGCATTATTGCTTTTCTTTGATTAATTGTATTTTTATCATTTTGTATAACCTAGAAAATTTGATACTTGCTTGTCCTCTTCCCCTTTTTATTTGGAAAAAAAAGGTACATCTGCTTCTTAGGACTGTCAGAAGCATTACTGATAGATGTTCATAGCAACTCACGGTAGGTTATTGTTCCATAGTTTTCTTGAGAGAGCTTAAATTTATGTTAGTGATATATTTATTTATTTTCCCTCTGTATTTCCCTGGGGGTAATCACTAAGGCTTTAAATAGCTAGAGTGCCTCATCTATGACAGCGTAAGGTGACAGAACATCTGTTCTGGACAGTAACAATTATAGGTTTAGTTTTGGGTTATTAGAGCCCTTTGGAATGTAGATAACCTATGTTGGTGTACAGGTGTGAGTGTGTACAGAAACAAACAGGTATGTGTCTTCTAGAGTTTTAATATGGGCTACTTAGAAATGTACTTAACTTCTAAAATAGAGTCTTCATGTTTTACCAATAATGGATATTTTATAAAATATTAGAGAATCTGATTCTAGGATGTTGCAGTAAAATAATTTTGCTGTGGTGTTACAACGGAGAATAAAACCTTGGGGTGTTGTAATCCTACTTAGAACAATGGATTTTTTTTGCCACCACTTAGAATGCCAAGCAGAAATCTGGAGTGGGAACTTCCTCTTGCTATGGTAGAACACAATGATTCGAAAATAAATGAATGTATTGCTGAATTGTTTCAATGGTATGATAGTTTCTTTTCTTGAAAAAACTAGTACTACAACTGTGTATATTTATTTTTTTCTTTTCCAAAGGATGTATATTAAGCCTATACTCTTGTTTAACATAAATGTATCCTGAATATTTTGTGAATGGTCCTACAGCTGAGTTTGTAATTTTATTTGTTGTAGTATGTGAGAAACTGACTTATTTCTAAGGATATTTTCCTCTCTTAAAACATCTTGCTGGAGATTTAACTCATAAGCTCTAATGGGATCACAGACAATTCTAAGAATGTTGTGTTTTTAAAAAAATTACATCTAGAGTATATATCTATCCTGAAGAGTCAGGCTGAGCCTTCAATTTTTGATAATGTATTATCCATATCCTATAAAAATAAGGCAGACTTAGAGCATGTGTGAGTATATTTTTGCCAAGTCAGGATTAGTTGTGGTGAAAAGACAGGGGTGTTGAAAGTTCATGATTTAGTATTTACTAAAAGTCAAGTTTTGGATTAGTTTTATTAATGATGCATCTGAACTTCTCACTGAGCTGACCACACCCTGGGAGAACATCAGGTTTTATTCCTAAGCTCTCTAAAGGAAAGTCTTTGCTCACCATCAGGAGCTTTTGTAAAGGTTATATTCTTTGCCTTTTGTGTAAAATCAAGGCAATACACATTGTTTTATGTGCTTATTTCTAATTTCATATGTGTGTGTGTGTGTGTGTGTATTTGGTTCAACAAATGTTTGACGTTTACTATATACTAGCTTAGTTCTTAGTCTTCACAGGGCTTATGTATATTACATCACCTCTATAAGATGCAGTCTTGACAGATGGAGCAGTTTATTGATGAAAGATATGTAAAAATATTTTCATGTGAAGAAAAAACATCCTATGAACTGTCAAAGGAAGTATTATTTTAATCACTGTTGCAGGTGAACACTTTGATACTTTTATAAAAGGGGCATGAAAAGAACTTTGTTTTTAAGTAAAAACTGTTACAGAAATGTGTCTATGAATAAACAGAGCTTTTAGATAAGATGAGCGATTTTGGACTGGAAAGGATTTAAGGCGTAAGTATAGTAACTTAAATCACATTGTAAATGATGTATAATGATGTCTCACTTGTACATGCAGAACTAAAACATATGAGAGAGAAGGAAAACTTTTATTTATTAAAATAGTAAGATATGATAAATGTAATGAAGCATAATTTCAGAAATATAAAATGACATGCTAGTCCATATTGAGGCTATAGGGGATTATTGTATTTAAGCTCAATTTGCTTATGACTGTTTTTATGACTAAAGAAGTTAAAATTAAAAAAAACAAGAAATCACATAAACATTTGAATATTGAGATATGATTAAAAAATTGCTGTCAGTTTCATAGCAGACATTTGGGGAATTGTGAGAGTGGAAGGGGTATTTCACATAAGACTGAAAAAGAGGGAGTGCAGACCATATTGAAGAATACCTACATTTAGAGAGTAGGAGGAAGAAAAAGACCTAGGAAAGGAAAAAAAAAGACATTTTCAGTGAGTTAGGAAGGGAACTGGAAGGAACAGTGTGTGATAGAAGTAGGGGGAAAAGGATTTTATTTTTAAAGGAAGAAGTGGATAGCTGTGGCAAATGATTTGGGTCTACATTACTTTCCTATTTTATGGCTCTCTGTTACTTGGAGGGTCAAGTAAAAACTCTTGTTTAACATTCAGAGTTCTTCACAATCTGAATACAATTTTTATTTAGATCCTTAATACATACACATTACTGCATTTTATATAACCTAAAATCCAGTTTTACTGGCCTTCTTACTTTTTTTTTTTAAATACATAATACTTTACCTTCAATTTCTCTGCCTTTGCCCTGAGGTTGTAACCTCCCATGTTCAGAGTGTAGTCTTTCCTCACATCTGCCACTTGGATTCCCCAGTTTCCTCTAAGACTCAGTTGAAGAACCATCTTCTGTCAGAAGCTTTTCTTGATTCCTCCAGCTTCTAGTATTTTCTCATTCAAAATTTCCTCATAATATTTTGTTGATATATATGTGCATATATATTAATATACTCACATATACACATTTGTCTTCCTCAGTAGAACGTAATTGGCTTGAGGAAGAAGACTTTCTTTTGTCCTTTTATCAGTTGTTCGTGGTAGATAGTACATGCTTTATGTATTTATTTGATAATAATGATGTAAACAGAAAGATTAATATGAATCCCCAAATCAAAATCTAATGCCATGAAATTACAGTACAAGCAAGTATTGGCTCCAAAGAAAAGATATAAAAATGTATCTCCTTGAACAAGATGGAAGGCTAGACATTTTTTCTGGTATCCGTAACCTCCCAATCTTCTCCAAAACAGAAATTATGCACTGAAGATAAAGTAATTTCAGCTGTCTTCACAGTCTAGGACGCCTGGAATCTAAAAGAAGGTTAAAAAAACTCAAACCCATGAAAAGATGCTCACTGACTTTAAGTCCATACCTACTTCCCATACTAGCAGCCTTGAGACTTCACCAGCAAACCCAAGGATATAACACAGGCTTATGGCAAAACCCACCTCCACACTCTGGTCCCACTTCCCTCTTTCCAGTGCCATGGAGACCCTGGCTTCATACTAAGGAATTTTGCCCTGACCACAAATACAACCCTTTGAGAGCAAAGCCCTGCCTGTGGGCAGACAACTCCATAGCACCAATATGGCACCTCTCTGAATTGCCCATGTTGGGTCACAGAACTAAGGAACAAAGGGCAAAGGACAAGATACCAGGAAAAGATACTGTGCGTATAAAAGAACTGTGTAATGCTCCACTAAGCCTGAAGGAAAGGGCACCGCATCTAGTTGGGGCCAGTTCTGACCATAAGAGGAGCAAAAAAGCATTAGCGTTGAAAGAAAATAGGCTCACTGTTCAAACAAAACATCTTGATCTCACTGACAGGATGCATAGAGACAACTGAAGGGGCATAGCTCTCCCAAAAGAACCCAACAGAACCAAAAAATCACTTTAACACCATAATGTAGGAAATATGGAAGAGAACCACAACTTTTGAACATAGAAACATAGAACAAACTTCTCAACATAGAAAATGAAATACCTGTTGAAAGAGATGACCTCCAGAAACAAAACAAAAAACTTGAGGATGCAAATTCTAAGACACATTGTGGTTAAATTTAACAATTCATTAAGTTCTGTAAGTGATCAGGAGCAAGACCTTCAAATATAAAGAATTTGAATCAGGCAACACTTTTCTTCATCCACTAGAAAACATAAGAAAGAATGGAATAATGCATTCTTTTTCTCCATTTTTTTTTCTTTTTGGAGGGGGGAAGGCAGGGCAATTGGGGTTAAGTGACTTGCCCAAGACCACACAGCTAGTAAGTGTTAAGTGTCTGATGCTGGATTTGAACTCAGGTCCTCCTGACTCCAGGGCCAGTGCTCTATTCACTGGGCCACCTAGCTGCCCCAGAATAATGCATTCTAAAGATTAGTGGATCTCAGGATACAACCCAGGGTGACCCATCATGTAAATCTGAGTTTAGTCATACATGCAAAAAGATGGATGTTCAATGATGAAGTAGCATTTGAAATATTTTTATAAAGAAAACTGATACCAAAGAGATTATTTACTTCTCAAACACCCCAAGCCATTGAAATATAGGAGTGAATAAATGTAGCAACTGAGCAATAGTAACAGAATGACAACAGAGAGAGTAAGAAACTGTTTTTTTTCTAAAAGTACATAAGGAGAAGAGGTAAAGATGGAAGTGTGATGCAGATAACAGTGATGAGGTAAGCATGGGGCAGAACCTGCCTCCATGTGAATCTTTGTTTTGTTATTTTTTTTTTGATGGAGCTTCATTACAACATAGGAAGGTACATGAAAGAGGGAGAGGGAGCAGGGAAATGGAGAGGAATATGTGATGTGCTGGGGTCAAATAGAGAAGCAATTAAGGGAAGGTGACGTTTGATGTCTCAATAAGATAAGGACTTAAAGAGGACTGGATGAGGAAAAATGGGGGAAGGATTGAAAAAGTGAGAAGAGGAGGAAGAGGTCTTGCTTTGATGGTAGGAGGATTTTCGACTAATGAATGAATGTTCCTCTGGGTCGAGAGAGAGACTCTGTAAAGGAAGATGGGCACTTCATAACTGATATGGCCTGGAGGATTTAGTACTTAAAAAGTTCACTCATTTTATATTGGGAAGGTGGTGAATTGAATTCCTGGGAGCAAATGGCACCTCAGTGATTGGGACAGCATGGATTCAGGGAGGAGACTCTGAGGCAGATGGGGAAAGAAAAGTAATCAGGGGAGGAATACAGATCAGTGATGGACTGCACAAACAGGGACATGATAAGGGAGTGTCCCTATCATTGGACAGTATCCTCTCTGAAACTTGCAATAATTGGGATTATGCTGGGAATGAAGCACAATGGAAAAGGGGAATCCAGAGGCAGTGGCAGAAACCTTCTAGAGGGGAGAGTCTAGAATGGATACTTTGGAAGCTTTGATTGCATGAGAAATACAGAGAAGAGAGAGTAGATAGATATTTATAGGGATCATGAATCAGAGAATAAGTGTCTAGAGTAGACAGAAAGAGAGGATAGGTAATGAAGAAAGTGAAATTTTTTTTTTTGGAAAAGAGCACAAAAAATTAAAAAATTAATGAACAGGACTAGTTGAAGGAGGAGAGAGGGGGGAAACTATTTGATTTACTGGGAGGAAAAAAATGGGGGAAGAATTATGTAACCAAATAAAAGTAGGAGAGATGAGGGAACTAATAAGTGTGATGCTATCTGACAAAGCAAAAATAAACATTCAAAAAATAGAGATAAAAACAAGTAAGCCATACTATGCTGAAAGGAACTATAGACAACAAACCAATATCAGTAATAAACTTATATGCTCCAAATGCCTTAGCAAGGAAATCCATAAAGGAAACCTCTGAGCAACCAGAAGATGTAAACAGTTACAAATAATGACAGGAGACTTCAGTGTCTTTCAAGCTTTGGGAATATCTCACAGAAAGCTAAAATAAATAAATAAATAAATATGGAACTAAACATGTTGCTGGAGAAATAGAATTAAAAGACTCATGAAGTCTAAATGGGACACCAAAAGAATATGCATATTTCTCAGTACCTGTGCAGTTTTTACAAAAATGCCAGTGTTCTAGAGCACATAGATAATACAGACTAATGTAAGAAGGCAGAAATAGTTAATGCATACTTTATAGGCGATAACACAACAAAAATAGTAATTAGTTCAGCAACCACAAACAAAAGATACAGACCCAAATGAAGAAAATACTAAATAATGAACAAAGTATGGAAGCAATAAATCACCATGTAAAAGAAAACAATGATGATGAAAAAATGTGTTAAAGTTTCTGAGATCTAGCCAAAGCAATCCTCTAGGGAAAAATCATAATCCTTGCAAATATATGCTCATAAAATAGAAAAAGAAAGGATTAATGAACTGTATATGCATTTGAAAACTGGAAAGCCAAGAAATAAACCAAAAATAAGTACAAAAGAACTGATATTAAAAATTAGCAAGAAAAATAGATAAATTGGAAACAAAAATGTAAAAATTATAAATGAAACTAACAGCTAGTTCTTTGAAAAGAATAATTAAATTGATAATACTTTAATCTGATTTTAAAGAGTAGAAAGTCAAATTAGTAAAATGGCAAATAAAAAGGGTGAAATCATAGCAAAATAAATAGAAATAAAAATAATCAGAATATATTGTGCAGCTTTATGCTAGCAAAAGTGCAAATATTAAATAGTTAGCCGCCTTTATAAAAATAAAATGCCTGGACCATAAAACCAGATAGAACTCTTAAATAGTTTAATCTTAGGAAAAAGGAATAGCTCTAGCTGTAAAGAACTACCAAAGAAAAAATCTTGTAAACCTGATGGAGTCATAGGAGAATTCTGTACAACTTTTAAGAAACGCTTGAGAAAGAAAAAACCCTTTCACAGTCCTTTTATGAGACAAATATAATTATAACACTTATACCAGGGCAGGATCAAATGCAGAAAAGAAATTTATTGGTAAATATAATTAATGGACATATACTCAAAAATTTTAGACAAAACTGTCAAAACTTCTACAGATATTTATCTTAAAAAAACAATCATTTTGAACAAGTGAAATTTATGCCAGAGATGTAAAGAAATGTTGATTAACATTAGCAAAACAATCAGTATAATCATGTTAAGAAATCAAAACATTAAAAACCACATATCTCAAAAGATGCAAAAAGACTTTGACAAAGTACAACATGTTTATACTAAAAACCATACAAAGTCTAGGCATAAAGGGACCTTTTTGGGGGGCGGAGCCAAGATGGCGGTGTAGCAGCGGCAACATATTACAGCTCTCACATAGCCACCCCAAAATACCCATAAAATAGGACTCTAAACCAATCCTGGAACTCCAAAACGCACACAAAGATACTTCCCACTAAAGTCAGCTCGGCTACGAGGAACCATATCAGGACTGCTAACCGAAACCAGCCTGGCCTGAAGCCGCCGTGGCTGTGCCCCGGGGGTG
>CM053583.1:176303462-176330194 GCA_028627135.1 Pseudochirops cupreus | reverse complement strand
ATGTTATGAACGTGTATCTATCTATCTTTGTATGTGTATATATATATATATATATATATATATATATACACACACACATGCAATTATTATTATTATTATTGACTACATCCACCTGGAACTTGAGATACACAGGCACTGCAGTTGGGAGATCCATCCTGCCCTACCAAAAAGTGACATAGGAGAGAATAGACTGGGAGGAGGGGGGAAACACTGGGACGGCTGTTTTGGGGTGGTGGGCGGGGGAAAGACGGGGAGAAAATATGTAACTCAAAAAAAATTTAATAAAATAAATTTATTATTTAAAAAAAATAAAAGTAATTCTAATAATGGTCACCTAAAATTGAAAGTATTGAAACTTCCATGTTTTCCAGCAAGCAATTAAAATAATTGTATGTGATGGTAATAATAAAATATATTTATCACATAAAAAAAAATAAAGGGACCTTTTTTTTTTTTTGCTTTTGCTTTTTGGAGGGCAGTTGGGATTAAGTGACTTGCCCAAGGTCACACAGCTAGTTTTTGGGTTAAGTGTCTGAGGCCGGATTTGAACTCAGGTCCTTCTGACTCCAGGGCCTGTGCCCTATTCACTGCGCCACCTAGCCTCCCCAAAGTATGGAACCTTAGTGGTGGGACCTTTTTTAATATTATAAAAACCACTTATCTCAAAACCAAAACAAGCATCATATGCTTTTTTCATAATTTCATTTGATATTCTAGGTTTTTTGTTTTTCTGAATGAATTTTATTATTTTATCAGATTTTATATGGAATCCTCATCATAATTTAATTGGTATAGCATTACAAGTATAAATTAATTAAGGTAGTATTATCATTTTTGTTTTATTGACATGGCCTAGACATGAACACTGAATACCCCCCCAGCTATTCGAGGAGAACTTTAGACTTCAATCTATAATTCTTTTTGTGTGTTTTAGTTGGTTGATCCCCAGATATTCTATGCATTTTGTAGTTATTTGGAATGGTATTAAACTTTCTATTATTGATTCTTGTGTTTTGCTGTTATTTTATAGAAATGCTGTAGATTTTTAAGGACTTATTTTGTAGCCAGAAACTTTGCTGAAGATATTATCTTGACTATTTGTGCTAGATCCCAAGGATTTTCCAAATAAACCATAATATCATCTGCAAAGAGGGATAGCTTTATATCCTATTTACCTATATTTATGCCTTTGATATCCTTTTCTTGTATCACTGCTGTTGCTAGCATTTCCAGAAATAAACCCAATAATATGGGGAGACTGGACATTTTTTCTTCACTCCAATATTTACTGGAAAAGGTTCTGTATAGTAGTATCAGTATCATATAAGTAGTTAATCTTGTAGGGGTTGTGAAAAGATGAACACACTAATTATTACATTGCTGGCTCAGTTATGAAGTGGTTCAGTTATTTGGGAAAGTAATTTGGAATCATAAAAATAATGTGACTTAAGCTGTGAATACATTTTGAACCAGAGACTCCATTACTAGACTTAAGCCTTACTGAAGCCATCAATAAAAAGGAAGATCCCCATACCACAAAATTCTCATAGCAGCACTTTTTATGACAGCAAAAAATTGGAAAGTGTGGATGCTCATCTGTCAAAAAGTGGGTAAACAAATTGTGATACATTAATATAATGGAATATTACTGTGTTGTAAGAAGTCATGTGGGTTATGAATACAGAGAAGCATGGAAAAAACCTATGTGAATTGATGCAGAATGAAGTAAGCAAAGCTAAGGAAGTAATTTTCACAGACACTACAACAGTGTAAATGCAGCGAAACAAAATCAAAAGTGAATGTAAAGTTATAAAGATTAAGCAAGACTCAGATGAAGAGATTTGAGAGAACACCCACAACCCACCCCTTCATGGAGGTAACAGGTCTACTGGAGTTACCCATTATTTATTTTCAGACTTTTTCAACATATTACTCAGTTGTACTGAATTTTCTTTTTGAATAGGTACTTGGGGTGATTATGATGATATATTAAACAGAAGATATCAATAAAAACTTAATTAGGAAGATTACACTGTATCTAACTGGTGTGCTCAGAAAAATTTGAATAATATTTCTCATTTAAAAATGAGTAACAAAAAAATGACCAAAAGAAAAAGAAAAAAAAATGCATTTCCCTTCCTTTTTTGTTGATGTAAGAGACTACGGGTGGGAAGCCATAAGGTCAGCTTTGCTTCATATGTTGGTTTACTTGTAGAAAACATATTATTTTTTTCTTATTGTTATAAAGGATGCTTCTCTGGGAAAGAGAAGTAAAAATGGGAAGTAAAATGCTATAAAAACCAGACATTACTGAAAAAATAAGTCATTTTGCAAAACTAATGATTTGAAAGAATCAATTAGTTTACTTCTGGCTATTTGTAGATATCCTTTACTAGAGGATAGATACATTCACCCATTTGGTAGGATTTGTTTTATTTCTGATTTTCAGTCTTTGTTAAAACATCCCAGGGATTGATTAGTTGCTGGCCCTATCTTGTCTGTCATTTTTTCTCAATGAACTGGATGAAGTTGTAGATGGAATGATTATCAAATTATCAGATGACACAAAGTTGGGGAAGGGTAGCTTATACCATAAATGATGGTCAAGACCCAAAAAGAGCAGAATAGGCAATATTGATGAAATAGGAGAATTTAAAGTGTTGTTCTAGATCTGTTTTTAATCAACTGCATGAATACTAGATTGAACAAGTTTGGCTATGATACCATTTATGTGATAAAATCTAGGCGTTCCAATGAACTACCAGGTACACGAATCAACAACATTTCATGGTGCAGTGGCTTAACATAGGGAGTTGAATGGTTTCCTGTAGTCACACCACAGCTGGAAAATTGTGTTTGGTTTGTAGCACATTTTAAAAGGATGTTAACAGCTGCAACCTATATAAAGGTTGGTAATGAGGGAGGTGAAAAGAATGGAAATTATGTTATTTGATGGTCTACTGAGGGAATGTGGGGGGAGATGTTTAGCCTGGCGAAGAAAAAATAGAGGGGGAATATGATAACTACTTTCAAGTATTTGAAAGAATGATTGTTCTTGCTTTGAAATGTTTGAAAGAAAGTCATTCTGGTTTTTTGTTCATGCCAGAGTGGAGAATTAGGAACAGTGGGTAATAATTGGAGAGTAGGAAAAAGTCTTACTAGTTACAACTGTCTAGAAATGTAATGATCTGCATCAGTAAATAGTGAATCAAATGAATTGACTTATGTAAAGTTATTTGTAAACCTTAAAGCACTATATAATAATAATTATTATTATATTTGATTGTAGATATCCAAGTAAAAGGTAGCTAAAATGGTTTTCATGGATAGGGTGACGTATATTATTGTTCAGGTACATATTGTAGCTGGTGTCCTTTAAGGTCTCCTCCAAATTGGATATTCTGTGACATACTGGTGACCAAAAATCAGATTATTTGGTCTGACAAAGCATTTTTTCTCTAGCTTTTAGACTTTTCATGTGCAAAAATATCACAAAAACATACATCTTTTATATTCATTTTGGTGGGAAAAATGAAAATTTATAATTAAATAAATTTGAAAACAAGTAATTAAACTTGACCGCACTGACAGACAAACTATTGGAAAGAATCACCATATTTTTTTTGAGGGTAGGGGGAAAGATATGGATCTGTGATTTTATTGGTGTAGGAAATTCCCATTGAGGAATATCTCTTGTCCAGTGCACATCAGCAGTGGGTTCTGTTACTTAACGTTGGAGTAGCTTGGGACATTAAGACATGGAAAGATGTACTCTGGATCACACAACCAGTGTGGATCAGAGGCTGGACATGGATGCCTGTCCTGATTCCAAAGCTATTGCTCCAGTCATGACACCAAGCTGCTTCTCTGTTATAATCACATCAGCTTCACATATTCACCAACTTTTCCTTGTTGCTATAATAAAGTGCTTCCCACCTTTATTGAACATAGAGCTTACACCTTAAGTATATATACAACTGTAGAAATACATAATATGGGCTGTTATGTTAGATTTTTTATGAATAGTCTCATAACTTCCGCCCATCTTATGTGGTTCTCAGTCTTTTGACAAGTGTGTTTTTATCTTAAGTTCAGTGATGAAATTCATTCAGATATTATTTATCCAGTTGCTTGTTCTTTAACATTTAGGTGGGTTTGAGGGAACAGAGGAGAAGAATATTTTACATGGAGACTGTTCTGGAAATTCTGGCAGGTATAGTAGCAATGCCTTGATGTTGTTTTCCAATTTAGTAGTAAATAGTTGACTCAGTTTTGCTAAATGAAAGCATAGAATAATACTAATATTTGACTTTAGTCGTTTTCATTGACCTATGAAATCTATAAATTTCACTGTGCACATATATATATATAAATATATATGATCATTCATACTGAACTCACTTTTTATTGTGAAGTTTTTTTTGAGTGGAGTATTTTGTAAAAAGAACAAAACAGATTTTAAAAATTAGTGTATTTAATATGCTAATTAATATAATGGATATAATATGATATAATTTTCCCCCATTATAAACCAAGGTTGAACCTATGTAAGTTTGGACAGGTTTCACTGGCTTTTACTGCACTGAGATTCAGGTGTGCCTGCAGGTGAACATCACAGGTGATTGCCTTTAGGCTGTGGCCTGCAGGAAGTGTTTGAAAGTCAGTGCACATTGGAATCCAGACATCCTGGAGGAATTTTGCAAGTAAAGGTTGATTTGAGGACTGTGATCAGTTTCCAGTACACTTTTTCTTGCGAATATATTCCTGATATATACCTCTTTCTTGCTTTTCTGATTTCTTCTATACTTAATTCACCTTCCCCACTCCTTCAGGTTCATCACTCTCTGTTTTCCTCCAACTACCACCCTGATCCTGTTTCTTGGTTTCATGTGGCTAAAATCAGAGACTTAAAAAAAAAAAATCTAAACTGTACTATTTGGGTTTGTAAAGACAATGAGTCTAGAGATAATTCGATTATTTTTCTTGAACTCTACTATTCCACTTAAAAATTCCATTTCAAAATAAAACTTCCTGTTATTTCTTATAAGTTTATCTTTCTGATATAGGCAGTGACATTTCTGTGTATGTATATATACATATGTATATAACCTAAATCTAGCTTATTCATGAAACTGCATCAAATTCTTATTTTACATTTGGCTGAATTAAACTTATTTTCACTCAGATTAAGTCTTGGTGGAGAGAATAAAATTCTCTGAGTTTAGAACCATATGAACCAAAACCAATAAAATGGTTCATGGAATAGGTGTATTTTATATCTTCTGGATGACTGGCAAGTCAGTACAGAAAGTTCCACACCATTAGCAAACAACTGTTCTTGTCTTTTCTATTTTCTATAATGAAAAGTAAAAGGAGACGTGTGCTTTTGAAACTTAGAAATAAATTGACTGATTTTTCTTACATTTTCATTTTGTTACTGGTCAAACCTATATTTCAGGAGAAATAGAAGTGATATATCTAATATATGTGTCTATGCATACATGTATGCACATATATTTTATACAAAATATGTTGGAGGAATATATGTATTTAAATATTAAAATTAAATATTAATTTTAAAATATATTGTGTGAATATTTAACATGTACTTTATTGGGGTATTGGTGGTTTGATGGTGTAAAGGAGATCCTGGTATGGAAACTTCCCCTCTCCATACAGAGGCTGTATGAGGTGGTTGGCAGAGGATAAGCCTTGTAATCAGGAACACCTGGATTGAAGTCCTGCTTCTGACCCATACAAACTGTGGGATCATGGGTGAGTCACTTTCTAAGTATTGTAGTATAAATGAGCAACTGATCTGCATCAGTGGAGATCTGGAATTAATCATCAGAAAATGCAGACTACAGTAGTTAGCATGTACTTCTTACCTCTTATGTTATTTTTGAAAATAGAAAATAATTTTTTTCCTCTCTCTTCAGATCTAGTAATTTTCTATTTGCTAATCCCTTCTTTAAGTCATTCTAGGCATAGTCTATCAAGACTTTATTACTTTTTTGAGTTATCTTTGGTAGTGAATGGTCATGAAGTTGTTTAGTAGGTGTTTTCATTTCTGTATGACAGTAGAAGAGTTCTTAGAATTTGGAGGTTTTTTTGGTTGTGATTTACACATAATAATTTTGCAGCTGTATGAACGGAGTTTTTTTTTAACTGACTTTTTTTGCTTTTTGGGGGGCAGTTGGGGTTAAGTGACTTGTCCAAGGTCACACAGGTAGTTTTATGTCAAGTGTCTGAGGCCGAATTTGAATTCAGGTCCTTCTGACTCCAGGGCCCATGCTGTATTCACTGCACCACCTAGCCACTCCCCCTTTAATGGAATTTTAACAAACATTTTTCCCTCTATCAAATGCTCGAAGTTTAAATTGAAATTTAGTGCATGATATTTTAACGAGTAATAATTTTAAACTTTGTTAAATTTTTAACGATAAATGAATGAAAATCGTTTATTAAACACTTAAGAGCGCCAAGCATTGTGTATTCAAATACAAAAGGAAATGCAGTTCCTCCCCTCCAGGAGTTTACATTTTAATTAGGGGAGATAGCTCACATAAGAAGGTCTGAAAATTAGAAGATGATGAGTCAGGCTGTGGGGAAATAGTTTTTGAGTACACATCCATTTTAGGAACAGTGGCAGAATTTATTTGATCATAGCCCAAGAACTGGAAGGTGGGAGAGGTACACATGGAAGTACATGTATGGTGGTAGTAAGGTAGCTGACGATGGAGAAGATGGTTGGGAAGTAGGAGTGAAGAAAAATACACCTGGCCCTGCCTGAAATTGTGGGCTCTGTGAAGGAATTACCAGTCAGAACAGTAGGGTCCCAGGGCAGAAATTAGATTTATGTCACACATTCAAGATTTCAGTTGGTGAGAACAGATCAGGTTTCATGGAGAAAGGTGATAACTTAGCTAGAAGTGAAGGATTGATTCATTCAGAAGAATTTAGGAGAAAATGCTTTATAATAATGGGTGGTAGACAGTGAATGCAATTATAGAGAAGGAAGTCTTAGAGAAACTGGAAATAACCAGAGGGAGCAATGAGTGGAAATTGCAAAGAAGCAAATGTAGGCCTAATATAAATGTGGCTCTTGGTCCCTCTCTCTTTCAAGGAGAAGGTCCCACAGAAGATGAAGTTCCAGTTGCTAGAATGAAATCCTTTAGCATTTCCTGCTCCACTGGGGAAGAGAGTCTGATTGTCTTTCAAAAGATGAATTATTTTCCTTTCCCTCTGGAGGTCAGAAATTTTGCCAGCTGTGAGAAGCGAGCAAAAAGATATGGAGTTCCATTGCAGTGGTGTGGGTATATGGCTTTGGTGGCAGATTCAAGGGAGACAGATTGAGACATTGCTTGAGGAATAGTTCCCATTGCTGTTGCCACCAAATTGGGAGTGGGACTAAATCATGGGATGCTATTGGGGGTGGGACAAGACAGAAGCTGTAACAACCAGAGTTTACTGAAAAGGATGATCTAGAATGTTCTTGTCCATGTTGACATTTGCCACCTCCCAGGGAGAGGGAGTTCCTCTTCCAAAGTTTATCTTTATTTTTTAAAGTTACAGTTGTAGTTTTGTTTAATTAGTTCGATTACCATCCATATAAAGTGCCTGTTCCTGATCTGTACATTTCATTATAGTGAAAGGAAGCCCAGAGAGCAGGAGAGGAATGCCAAGGCTAGGTTCAGTTGCAGTGAGAGAGACAGAGGGCACCACCTCCCTGTCTGAATTGTCCTGAGGAGTGGGTGGAATAGCTTTCCATAGCTCCCCATAGCTTCAGGGGGCTTCTGAGCTCTATGAGAGAGAATTGTATTGTTGTGTGTGTGTTTTTTTTAACTCCCCCCAAAGCAGGGAAAAACTTAAGCCATGTGAGTTTGAATTTTTTTATTCTTCCTGGGCACAATAGAGTTAAAACAGTGTGGAGGAAAAGTAGCTTAGTAAAAAAGAAGACACTTCTCTCAGCAATTCACTTCAGGCAGTTTTATTCCCATGCTATTCTCTCCAGGCCATTTCAGAGGTGTTGACTATGTAAGGGAAAGTTACACCCTAGGTCCTGACTTTAGGGATGGGCATCGAAATAATGGCTCTGCATATACAAAAGTGGGGGCTATCTAAGAGAGAGCAGTTAGCTTTCTGCCAAACTCAACACCTCCACCCCCAGAAATTATATAAGGGAAAACTTGGTAATAAACTTTCTTAGAGCCATCTCTAAGTAGAATGAATTGCTGGTCTTTCAAGCACAAAGTAATTGACTACTTGTTGCATTTGTGGTAGAGGGATTTTTGACTAGGATGAAATGGCTGCTCAGTTCCCTTCTATTGAAACTCTCCAACTTTAAGATTTAGTTTCATTGAAATAGGAGAGTATATGAGTGGGAAGTAGTATGAAATGAATCTGGAAATTTAAGGGGAGGAAAATATTATCGAGGGCCTTATATAGTAAGCCTTATATTTCATGCAATAGGCAATTGGGAAGTTTTTGGAGCAGGGTAGTGACCTAGACACATGTACACATTAAGATGTCTTTGTTAATTGTGTGATGGACTCATTTGACAGGAGGAATGAAGATGGAAGGAGACAGGTTAGGAAGACTGTGGGCTATCACACTGTAATTTCATGAGATCAAAGGATCATAGCTCTCGAGCTTGAAAACATATCAGTTCTCATCTTATCCAACTAAGAAAACTGAGGCTAAGGACAATTAAATGGCTTGCTCAGGGGTCACACAGATAGAAATAATAAGCAATTTTGAAAGACTTAGGAATTCTGAAAAACACAGTGGCCAACTACAGTTCATAAGGACACACAGTGAAAGTTACTGTCCACTTCCAGATAATGAGCAAATAGACTTAAATACAGGTAGAAACATCCTCTCTTCTCCTCTCCTCCCCTCCCCTGCCCTCCCCTTCCCTCCCCTGCCCTCCCCTTCCCTCCCCTCCCCTTCCCTCCCCTTCCCTTTCTCTTTCCTTTCCCTATCTTTCCTTTCCCTTTCTCTTTCCTTCCGTTTCCTTTTCCCTTTCCCCCTCTCTTTTTCCTTCCTCCTCCCTTCCCTTCCCATTTGTTTTACTTGACTACACATATTTTTACCATGTTATACTTTTACTTCTTTTCAATGAGTGGGAGAGGAGTGGCGGGTCTGAGAGAATTTGGAACTGAAAATTAAACTGAATTTAAAAAAAGAAAGGTATAAAGATCCACAATAAAATCTTTAGCACATCAGGATTTCAGCTAGAGTCTCTGGAGAATCTGTGGGAGATGATGCATGAGAAGATCCACATCAGTGGAAAGAAAACCAGCATGGCAACTACATGGGAATATGGAATCATTGATTTAGAACTACAAGGGACCTCAGACTATTTACTTTAACCCCAGTTTTACAGCTTAGGAAACTCCGGCCAAGAGAGGAGCTCTTTTGGGTTGGGGTAGAACTCTTTTGGGTTCTCTCATGGGTAAGCCATCATATATCATCTGAGTTGTCCTGATGAATATCTGGCCACTGGACACAGATGGCTCTGAAGGGGAAAGTGACCTTGCACAGCCCTCCCTTACTCAAATCAAAGTCAACTGCAAGTCATATCATCATCTCTCTGATGTCATGGTCCTCTTCAAGAATGAAGGACAAACACAATAACAACATATATCATCTACAAAAAGTCATCTTTTTTCCCTTTTGGTCGCTGTTCCCTCAATTCTTTTTTGATTATATTCTCTTTACAATTTTTTTAGAACTCTATCAAATAGTAGTGGCAATAAGGGGGAAAATGCTTTGCCTCTGCTCTCGTTGGAAAGGACTATAATTTATCTGTATTTCACATAATGCCTGTTCTTAGTTTCAGATGGATAGCTATTTATCTTTATTAAGAAAAGTTTCCTTTATGCTATTATATGTAGATATAATGTAACATATTATAGAGAACTTTTTAAATATTGAAACAACCCTGCATTCCTAGTATAAACATAACTTAGTAATATACATTTTCTTGACATATTGTAATAGTTTCTTTGCTAATGCTTTATTTAAAGTTTTTGCCTTGATGTCCATCAGGGTCATTGGTCTATAACTTTTTGCTCTCTATTGAATCTCCCTGGTTTATCATAGAAGGAATTTGGCAGGATCCATTTTTTCCCCATTATTGAAAAGTTTAAATAATATTGAAATTTATCGTTCATTGACTATTTGACATAATTCAGTCTTAAATCCATTCGGTTCTGTTTTTATTCTTTTGGAGTTCATTTAGGGTTTTTTGTATTTATTTTTCTTATATTGGGCCTTTTAAGTGTTTTCTTTTTTGTTTTGTAATTCTGGGTACTTTATGTTTTTTATAAGCATCCATTTCACTTAAATTAACTTTGTTTTTATATGATTGGACAAGAGAGTTTTTAATAGTATCGTTTATTCTTTGTTTGTTTTGAATTTTCCCTTTTTTGCTACTATCAATTTGATTTTCTCCTCTTTTAAAAAGTTGGAATAGCTAACGGTTTATCTACTTCATTTTTAAAAACTCCTAGTTTACTTATCGAATAATTGCTTCTATTTTTTTTTTTTTACCTCTTTTTGACTTAGGATTTTTTATTTGTGTTTTTTAGTGTCTTTTTTGGGGGGTTAAATTTCTGATTCATTGATTTGTTCTGTCTTTGTTGATAAAAATATTTAGAGAGGTACATTTTCCCTTAAGGATTGCTTTGGTTGTATAACAAAAGTTTTGGTATTTGTCTCATTTTCACATTTTGATGAAATTAGCTATTATTGCTATACTTTTCTCTTTAATGTACTACTTTTTTAGGATTAGGCAATTTAGTCTCTAATTAATATTCCATCATTTTTTCAGTGGTCCTTCCTTAAATTTAAGTTTTGTTGCATTATGGTCACTAAAGGATATATCTAATATGTCTTGTTTTCTGTATTTGATTGGGAGATTTTTATGTTCAAATACATGGTTGTCTTTTATGATGGTATTAAGCACTACTGGGAAAGCTAAAGATTCCTTTCAGTTCCCATGTAGAGAGTTTTATCATATATTACTTTTCTGAAATTCTATTCAGGTACTTATCTTCTTTCTTGTTTATCTTTCTATTAGATTTATGTAGGTCTGAAATGGGCATACTGGTGTCCCCAGATATTATAGTTTTATTGTGTATTTCTCTAAGTAAATTAAAGTTATTTTCCTTTAAATATTAGATGGAATGTCATTTGGTATATGCAAATTAATATTGATATTCTTTGTTTGTGGTACCTTTAAGAATAACAAAATTTCTTTATCTATTTTAATTGAGTCTATTTTATGGTCCCCTTCTCTCATTTCATGATCGCTATACCTGCTTTTTTCAGTTTACCTGTTATATACTGATCTAGCTCCTTATTTTAACTCTGGGAATTTTCATCTTTCAAATATGTTTCTTGTAAGCAATCTATTATGTGTTCAGCTTTCAAATTTATTATTTGTTTTTATTCTAAATCATTCTCTGCAGTTTTTTGGGTGAATTCATTCTTTGATGATCCTGGTTGTTTTTCTTCAGGAACATTCCAGTTTACCAATATCCTCTTTAAATGGTTGTGCCCAGAACTGATTATGCTACTATAAAAAACATAAGTTTTTATGTTTTTGTCTGATGAAAGTGGTAAAACAGTTATAAATATTATGTCCTTAATATCAAAGAGCACATTAGCTTTTTTGTTCCTGTTTCACACCAGTGAATCCTGTTGAGTCTATAGGCTCCTGCCTACTTTTTGATTGAACATGTATCATCTTCCATATGTATCATATTCCTCAATATCAACATTTCATCCTTTTATAGTCTTTTCCTTATTGCTCATTCATAGTTACCTTTCTAGATTTTCCTTGATTCCTGTTTTTGCATTTAAAAGTTCCTAGTCAGTTCTGGTCTTTTTATCAGAAATTTTTTGAAACTCTCCATTTCACTGAGTCAATTTTTCCAGCGTTAGAATGATAATTAATTTTGTGGCATAAGTTATTTTCAGTTGTAAACCTATATATTTTGACTGTTGGAATATAATGATCTAGTCTCTGTTCACCTGTTTCAGTGGTTGCTGCAAAGTCTTGTATCCTAACTTTGACTCCTTGGAACTTGAACTCTTTCTTTCTGGCTGCTTTCATGTTTGCTTGTTTTTCTTTAACTTGGAAGCTCTGAATTTTGGTTATGATGTACCTGAGAGTTTTCATGTGTGGGTTCCTTTTAGGAGGGGACTGATGGATATATTTTTTGCATTCTTGTTCTAGTAGGTTTATGCAGTTTTCATTCATGATTTCTTGAGATATTGTATCCAAGCTTTATTTCTGGTTAAAGAGTTCAGTGAGTCTTATACTTTTTTCTCCTTGATCTCTTTTGGGGTCTTTTACTATAGATATTTCACATTTTCTTCTATTGTTTTACTCTTTGGGTGTTGTTTTAATATTTCTTATTATCTCTTGGGGGCATTGATTTCTGTTTGGTCTGTTCTTATTTTCAAGGCAGTAACAGTTTTGTACTTCATGTACTAAGATTTGAAAAAGCTCTCTTTTTATCTCTTACTTCATTTCTTTTTGTAATTCTGATAGACCTTATGACCAAGCTGTACTTGTCTTGCAGTCTCTGCTTCTAGATTTTGTGGTCTTCTTGTCTTATGGGTCTGTGCCTTGGATGTTCCTGGATCCATAATATTTCTTTACTAGGAGGGTCTTCTCCTGTTTACTTTAGTCTTACTGAATCTGGGCATTTTGTCAAGGCCAGGCACTGTATATACTGGAAGGAATGGCTAGTGCTGATATGTGTTATCTGGAGTCCTGCTACAGAGCACTGTGTTTTTCCAGGACTTATAAGGAGTGTTTCAGGCCAGGGAGAAACAAACTTGTTGAGCCTTAGGGCATGGTCAGATTGCTGCCCTCTTGTTAAGGGCTCTGTAGTTACTTGACCCCAGTCCCTGAGTAAAACTAACACAGGTATAGGCTCCAATTGTTCTAGGCCCTTATATGCATGCTGGAAAATCCCCATGCTCTGTGCTTCTGGGACAAGAATTTTTTTGGCTGATCTTACTCCTTAGCATCAGTAAGGTTCTGATTGTATCTTTGGATTGATGTGGGCTGGCAAAATACACTCGTAGTTTCTCCCTAGATTTCTGAATCATTGACTGGTTTAGTGTTATTTTAAAGTCTTTGTTGGATTAGTGTTAGAGCTGGGTGGTTTTGTTCTAGATTACTCTGCCAGAAGAAGCATCTTCAATTTAAATGATTTAAAAGAAAATCTGAGAAGATGGAAACATATGCTAATCATAGTACATCTTAAAAATTTTAAAAATGTTTTCATGTTGACTTATTTGGCCCCTAAACAACCTGGTAAAGTAGATGGGGGGAGATAGTAATGTCTCCATCTTGTATCTAGAAATCTAAGAGAAGTTAAGGGACTTATCCAAGATGGCCTTGGTAGGAAGTGGCAGGACTGGGAAGAGAACTGAGATCAGTGCTCCATGTATTGATAAATAGATTGGTGCCTTACTTATTGACACAATTGGAATCACTTTCAAGAAGTCAGAAGATTTTCCCTTATATTCTTTTAATCTCCACAGTTCTCTGAGGTTTGGTGTTTTTTTTTTAACCTCTCTGGGAGGAAAGTGTTTATTTAATTGGTTGGAAAGGCTTACTACTGTTATCTTTCATTGATTACATTATGGAGGGCAATAAAACTGGAAAGGCAATGAATGACATTTATTTTCCTACGAGGTTTTTTCACTACAAGAAATTTGTTTGAGAATCCCTAAAACATCATGAAATTGTGGCTCTCTCATATTTAATAGGAAATTTTTTTTCTTGCCTTTTCTAAGGTTGGGGGGGGGAACTTTTAATAGCAGCGATTGGCTGACTAGTCTAGATCAAGATTAGCTAGAACTCAGAGACAGGGTACCATGAAGAGGTATATAATGTCGTCTTTAGAATTGTAAGATTATTATTCATTGTGAGGAGGAAGTTATAACATTATTCAGGGAGAGGTAAAAAGAAAGACTGGAGAGAGAAAGAAATCCTTGAAATCCTTATTGCCTCATTTCGGTTATACCCGGGCAAGCCTATTGCTAGATATATTTTGTTGGATAGCTTTATATTTAATGAAAATATTTATCACTTTTCTCTCTATTAAGTTATATATTTTAAATTTCACAGTTTCATACCTTAATAAGAAAAAAAATTCTTTAGGCTTTTTGTATTCTGTGCTCCTATAGGTATCTAGTTTCCATTAAAATTGTAATTTTGCTAGTTTTAACCCATCCCTAGTCATTGCTGATCACAGACTGGCACTAGACTTTGGATGTGGAACAAGTGTGAATTGCCCTTGCAATTCCCATTGTAATTTGGATGTTAGGCTTTGTGTAAGGAGTTCAGGTGAAGCAGTGGCTCAATGGGTAGAGTGCTGAGCTTGGAGTCAGGAAGACCTGAGTTCAAATCTGGCCTCAGACACTCACCAGCTCTGTGACCCCTGGACAAGTCACTTAACTTCTGTTTGTCTTAATCCACTGGAGAAGGAAATGGCAAGCCACTCTAGTATCATTGCCAAGAAAACCCTTTATGGGATCACAAAGAGTCTGCCATGATTGAATAACAACAAAGAGGTTGAAATAGAGTCTTAGAGGGAAGGTTTTTAGGGGAATTGGATCACCCACTGATTTGGTGACATTCTAGCTGATGCCATTTTGGAGCACTGTGCTTTTGCTTATCACACTTCATTGAATAGATCCAATGTCTTTCTTTCCTTGGTTCTGTTCTACAAGTACGATAATGTTTTACATATGTAAAGAAATTATAAGGGCTATAGGAAATTATGATAGCCCTTGGAGGGTTTCGAGATGAAAATGTTTAGTGTTATCTGCATTAGTGTTAGAGCTGGGCTGTTTTGTTCCAGATTACTCTGCCAGAAGAACCATCTTCAATTTTAGCAATTTAAAAGAAAATCTGAGAAGGTGGAAATGTACGCTAATTACAGTACCCCTTAAAAATTTTCAAAATATTTTCATGTTGACTTATTTGGCCCCACAAACAACCTAGTAAAGTAGATGGGGAAGATGTTAATGTCTCCATCTTGTATCTAGAAAACTAAGACCCATAGAAGCTAAGGGACTTATCCAAGATGGGCTTTGTAGGAAGTGGCAGGATTGGGGAGAGAATTGAGATCAGTGTTCCAGGTGTTGAGAAATAGATTGGTGCCTTGATGACCTATCTAAGTAGGAAGATTTGTAAGGTTTGTTGCTGAGGTGTGACTCAAAATGTGTCTTGATTGGATAAAATCAAAGGTCAGGTTCATCACAAAGGGGAGAGGGAAGTTGAGGGAATTGCTTTGCTCTACAACAGAGGTTCTCAACCTGTGGGTTATGTTCAGTTTATAACAATGAAAATACATCCTGCATATCAGATATTGACATTATGATTCATAACAGTAGCAAAATTACAGTTATGAAGTAGCAAAGAAAAGAATTTTATGGTTGGGGGTCACCACAACATGAGGAACTGTATTAAAGGGTCGCGGCATTAGGAAGGTTGAGAACCACTGCTCTAGAAGGTAAGGAGTGTACATTATCAGGAAGTTGGATTGTAAAAGGAAAAGATAAGAGGTAAGTGTGTCCCTTATTCTGTTTTGTTCAATGATTTGGATAAAAATATAGATGGAATGAGTATGAAATTTATGAATGACAGAAAGCTAAGAAGGCATATTTAATGTGTTCATTAGCAGAAGTGAGGGGGGCAAAGAAATCTGTTTAATGGGCCTATTTCTGTTCCCTCAGTCTATGAAAAACAAATATAATCCCTTTTCAAAAGCATTACAATTATTTAAATATTTGAAAAAGAGTGGTATATCTCTTCAAACTCTTCCATTTTCAAAGCCAAACACTCTATGTTCCTTCAGCTGATCTTATCATCTCCATTAAAGGATGGAGATAAGGCAGCTTGTGTTGTGCTGTTATATATAATGGTATTTGGTTATATTATAGTCTGAATTTTGACCAAATATTTGTTTAGGGAAATGAAATTGGAAGCTATCTTTGCAAGCGTTTAGATTTGGAACCTTGAATCATCCTTGAATCTCACTCTCATTAACGGTCCATATGCAATCATTTGCCAAGTCCTTTTGATTCTTCTGCAAAAAGGACTTCTGTATCCAGGCCCTCGTTAATTCTCATCCAGATTACTCTGGTAGCCTTCTCACTGGTCTTCCTCTTTGAAGCTTCTCTTCCTTCTACAATCCAGCTTTCATGCGACTGCAAAAGCATCTAACTATATCACTCTTGCTTAACACGCTTCAGTGGCCACCTTTTGCTTGTGTGATTCAACTTTCACAGTCTGCCTCCCGTCTCTTTTTCCAAGCTGATTTCATTATTCGTAATGCCTTCTACATTCTAGCCAAACTATCTGATTTGTTGTCTGTCAATGACCTTCTCTTTCCTTGTTTCCATGCTTGTGCAGGGGCTGTGTGTACCCTCTTCCTGACATTCTTACCATGGTTATTTAGAATTGATTCCTAGATTTTTTTAAAAATTCAGTTCAAGTATCACCGACGACTCAAGGCGTTTTCTGATTCCTCTAATTTTTAGTGCTCATGTTTGCCCCACTAGATGGTAAGGGAGCTTGATTTTTTTTTTTGCCTAATATATCTCCAGTTCCTAGTAAATAGTAAACTTGCTGAATTAATTGAACAAGGGAGCAATACAATACAAAGTGATGTACAAATGTAGCCTAATAGAAATTGCACAGAAGGATTCTTCAGTATGGAACAAGGGATGGTAGTGTTGATGTTAGAGAAGGTGAGTTTGAGGCCGTTTTAAAAGGGGACACATGGATTAATGCAGAGAAAATGAGAATGTATTCTAGATGAAGAGAGCAGCACATGGGGGATGAATAATATTTAAGCATAGAGAAGAACACTTGGCTTTGCCAAAGGAGAGCGCCAAGAGTTGGAGTATCATGATATGTTCGTTTTCCCTGTGTAACTTCGAAGGAAAGAGCTTTTTATTTCTCCCCTGAAGAGTGAGGCAAACGTAAGATAAACAGAAAAGTGGTGAAAATATTGGCTAAGATTTAGAATCTAATAAAATTGGTAATGTGACATGTTTTAGACAGTTGGTCATGTTTGGCAAAACAGTATCACACACTTCCTTCGGTACTCACTTTTTAAAGCAGCTTACAGAGACAATTGTTAGCTCAGGAATAAAGTGTGGGGCCTGGAGTTAGTTGTGTAACCCTTGAAAGGGACCTTTATTTGGGGCAGCAAGGTGACGCAGTGAATAGAGTATTGGCCCTGAAGTCAGGAGGACCTGAGTTCAAATCTAGCCTCAGACACTTAACACTTACTAGCTGTGTGACCTTGGGCAGATTACTTAACCCCAACTGCCTTGCATTCCTCCCTCTAAAACAAAACAAAACAAAAAAAGGACCTTTATTTACCTATTTCCTTAATTGTAAAACTGGGATGGATAATAATAGCATCTATTTCTCAGGGTTGTTTGTAAGTATCCAATGAAATAATATTTGTAAAAATGCTTAACACTGTGCCTGCCACATAGTAGGTACCTTATAAAGGTTTAATGTTGGTTTTAGCTTACAATTTATTCAGTAGTTTTGGTTCTTGAATATTGTTGACCGTTGTAAAGATATCTGTGGAAATGGTTAAAGACCAAACAACTTTCATTCTACATAATTCAATAGCCTAGAGATGTGTTTTGAAACTAATTATTAATTTTAAATTATATTAATTAAAATTAAAATTAATTAATTAAATTAATTAATTTAAATTTTAAATTTTAAAATTATAAACTGAATTCTTTACCTAGGTTTCCTCTGCAATAATTTTAGGATATAAAAATAGTAGAATACAAATTCCTGGTCATTATTATAATTAATTTGAACTACCTAATTTGTATCCTGACTTTTTTTTCACAACCATACGCAATGTTATACTTATTTCAGTTTTAATTCAGTTTTCTGAAAATAAAGTTAACGTAAGATTCACAGGCACTGTGGAAGGGAGATTTCATCCTGCCCTATCGGAAAGTTAGAGGAGCGCGATGGGGGAGGACATAGGAGAGATTAGATTGGGGGAGGGGTCATACAAGGGGATGGCTGTTTTGAGGGGGGGGGGTAGGGGAAAGATGGGGAAAAAATTTGTAACTCAAAATCTCATGGAAATGAATGATGTAAACTAAAATAAATAAAATTAAAAAAAAGAAAATTAAAAAAAAAAGAAAATAAAGTTAACTACTTGCTATGAAATGCTGATCACAAAGAGACTGGGAATTTAAAGTACTAAGTGGTCACCATGCTTAAGTAAACCTTTGCCAGGCAAAAATAGGGCACCTAATTATCCAAACTCTTCTTTTCATAGTGTTTCATAGTTTTGGATGTAGCTAGGCTGGCTCTCTTGGAGTCGTCCCTGTTTACCTCAGTTCTTCATCTGTAAAATGAGCTGGAGAAGGAAATGGAAAACCATGCCAATGTCTTTGCCAAGAAAACCCCAAATGGGGTCACAAAGACTGGGACACAATTGAAACAACTGAATAGCAACAACTCAGAGTCTTGGCTTTAGAGCAGCCTGCATCTGGGCTCGGTATCGTGATGCTGACCCTGGAAAAGCCTTTGAAGCATTTCTTTTTTTCAGGCTGCTTTGATTTTCACTATTCCAGGTTAAAGCATTTATCACTCGCTAGTTAGTAGAGTTTTCAGTTTGCAGGATTTGTAATAGTGTTATATGGCAATAGCATTCTTTCATCCTTGTCATTACATTAACTACAGGAACTGCAGTGAAACAATAGTGAAAATAGCATTCCCCCTTTGAAATAGTTTATGGCTCCCTTAATTTTCAGAAGATAGGGCTTTTTAATATGGCATCATATCAAAGACTTGGAGGTTTTCTCTTTTATTTTCTATTTAACAAGTTGAGTTCAACAGTGTTCAATTAATTAATTTTTTTCTGCTTTGAAGTAGCAACTTCTATTGCAAGAACAGACTTCCCTCTTCATAATGTACGTCTTTGCCATTCACATAGTAATTGCATGCCATTGACTGGAAGTGGTGGAGTGGAAAGTTGTGGAATACTAAGAGAGAGGATCTCTGGGCAGCACTCATTCCCTCAGTCCAATTTGGCAATTTTCTACCTCCCCCTACATCGGATTGTCATCTGTTACTTTTGATGGGTTATGGTTAGAGACTTAGTAAACTTTTTTTTTAAAGTCAATTAGCTGTGTCTGACTTTTTATGGCCCCATTTGGGGTTTTCTTGACAGAAACACCAGAGTGGTTTGCCATTTCCTGCTCTTGCTCATTTTACAGATGAGGAAACTGAGGCAGACAGGGTTAAGTGACTTGCCCAAGGTCACACATCAGCTAATAAGTTTCTGAGATCAGATTTGAACTCAGAAACCCCTGACTCTAGGGCTGTCACTCTGTCCACTGTGCCACCTAGCTGCCCTATAGTAAACATAGAACCTTATGAAAAGATGGGAGTTGGGGCTCTTATTTCTTATAGTAAAGATGCTTAAAGTGAAAATGAGAAACTCGAAAGGAAAGGAAATTCTTTATGTTAATATATCACTTTAAGATTTTCTAGTTTTTAACTTCTCAAATCCTCTCGCTGAGTTTTTACATAAACATACAACCTGTCTGGCTCACAGTAACATTTTTACCCTAAGAATAAAGGGATAGCTAAAAATAAAAAAGTATTTAATTTCAATTCATTTTTGATTGCAATATACAATTGAATAAGTTAGGGGCTTTTTGGTAAATAAACATGATAATGTAAGAAGTAACACCTTATTAAGGGCAATGAGAGACCAGAACCCAATTGCTTTTGTAGTTCTGTCTTCCCTCTTGCTTACTGATGAAAATATAAGGGGGAAAAAGGAAGAAGTTTGGCTAGCAAATATGATCAGTCTTGTGCTTGTAGCTTTTTATACTATTTTAAAGATATCTTTTGAAAAAGCTTTAATATGCTATATATCCTTTTGCTACAATCATTCTTCCACATTATTTGACATTGAGTTCACAAAATTTAGGCGCGTATTCTTTAATTCAGCATGAAACCACATTTTTATCACATTGAATTTTAGGTACGGTAGTACCTTGACTTACAAGTTTAATTCATTCCATTACTGAGCTCATAACTCAATTTGCTCATATATCAAATCAATTTTCCCCATTGAAATCAATTGAAATGCCATTAATCCATTCCAGCCCCTAAAATGCCACCCCAGTATTTTTTGTTACATGTTTTTAAATAAGAAAAAGTATTTATAAATAACAAATATTTTATAAAAGCATAATAAAAGAGAATGTAAAGAAATAAATTGGTTTTATAAAGTGTATATTTACCTTGGATATCAGATGACTTGGGCTAACAGAAGATACTGGCAGAGGTGGAGGGTGGAGGAGATAGATGGAAGAGGTTACAGGAGTTTTGTTTCGTGCTCTTTTGGTCACTTTTGTTCACTTATTCACTACATTCTTTTTTTTGCAGGTAATTCTATCTTAATTTTTTAATTGATAGCAATTAAAGATTAGTGTATTATAAGGTTATCTTTGTTACATGAAGAATAAGAAACAGCTTAGTTGTATATACAATAAAATCCATTATAGAGGAATTTTTTTCTCTTTTGTACAGTTTGTATTTTTAAGTGTAAATTACATTTAACTATGTGCACTTAATGAATTATTCTGTTTGTTTGTGTTACCTTCTACTTTTTGTCTCCTCTGTGGTATTTTTTTCCCATGTTTCTTTTTTAAATTTACTTTTAGTTTACAAGATTCAGTTCCACAATCCCTTGAGTTTCAGATTTAACGTTTTTGGTTTTTTGGAGGGCAATTGGGGTTAAGTGACTTGCCCAAAGTCATACAGCTAGTAAGTGTGTCAGGTGTCTGAGGCAGGATTTGAACTCAGGTCCTCCTGACTCCAGGGCCAGTGCTCTATTCACTGGACCACCTAGCTGTTCCTTCGCTACACTCTTAATGCTACACTTTATTCCTGAACTTAATTGCTACAATATCTTTTCTACTTTTGCTTAACTTAATTTTCTTCACTGGTGAGGTAAACGTGCACTGAAAGAGTGAGGTGTGGGATGCTGGGTGGGTGTTGGGCTATGGCGTTTGCTGCGCCAACTAGCTGCAGCTCTTACCTCAAATTTTGGCTCACAATTCAAAGCAAAAATTCGACTGAGAGACAACTCCTATCTGGGAAATCTTGTAAGTTGGTGCACTCGCATGTCAAGGTACCACTGTATAACTTTAAACAGTCCATTCTCACCAAGTATTACAGTGCCTAATTTTTCTTTTTGTTCTTTTAATTATTTATTTGCATGCATTTATTATATTTCTACCACTACTCTTCTCCCCAAGTAAGCAAAAAAAGAAAAAAAAGACTTGTAAAAAATATACATAGTCTAGTAAAACAAATTCTTATATTGGCCATGACTAAAAATATATGCCTCATTCCAAAACTTTTCCATCAAGAAGTCAGTTGCGTCTTCAGTCCTTTGGCTTCACACTTTATTGTTGTAACTGACTGGTGTGTTGTGTTTTTCTTTGTAATGGTATCTTTGAGTAAACTGTTTTGTTAATTCTCACTCCATTCTCTATCAGTTTATAAAGGCCTTTCCAGTTTCTACCCGTATTTTCCATTTCATTCTTTCTTATTAGGAAATAATATTTCATTACGTTCATATACCACAGTTTGTTTAGCCATTCCCTTATAGGTAAAATGCCCCTTTAGTTTCTAGTCTGGGGCTATTATGAAGAGAGTATTTATAAATATTTTCATCATAAGGGCCCTTTTTCTCTTTCTTTGGAGCCTCCATTTGGGTTATAACCCTACTAGTGGGATTGCAGGGTCAAAGGGCATGGATAATTGATTGATTTGGGGAATAGTTCAAAATTGCTTTTCAGAATGGCTAGACAAATTCATGGCCCCGTTTGTGTCCATGCTTTCCCAAAGCCTTTTAAATGCTTAAAAAAAATGCATTTATCATTTTCTGATTTTGCAGTCTTTGCCTAATCTGATGGATGTGCATTGCGTCAGAATTGCTTTAAATCTCATATCTCAAATTGTTAGCCATCGGGAGCATTTTTTTCATATAGCTATTGTTAGCTTATATTTCTTTTTTTGTGAGCTTCCTAGTCATATCCTTTGACTACTTATCTATTTGGGAATATCTTTTTAGCCTTATTTATCACATTATTTCCCATAGTTTCTTATATTTGGAAAATTGCATAATACAGTGATTTTAATATTGTCTTTCCAGTCATACTATCAATTTGAAAATGATGAGACACCATGATTACAGATAAAGCAAAATTGTAGATGATTCTAAGGACAGTGGAAAGGCATGTGGTAATACTGACAGACAACAGAATATTATCAGTGATGACTTGGATTGTGTGATATAGTATAAAAGACATGATGAGTAGAAATGGAGGTAAAATGGTTGTGTAGTGGGACTGTAACAATAGATGAAAAGCCTGTGTGGTATATTGGTATACTCAGGAGACTGAAAGAACTCCCGGGTCTCCACTGGACTGCATAGATTTTTTTTTTCCCTTTCCAGTTCTCCCATTTTCGATTTTGCTACTATACCTCAATTGCCTCCTGTTCTTGAACTTCCCCCAGCCCAGAGTTTTTTTACTCTAGAACAGCTGTGGGTTATGTTCAATTTAAATACATCCTGCATATCAGATATTTACATTACGATTCACGACAGCAGCAAAATTACAGTTATGAAGTAGCAACGAAAATAATTTTGTGGTTGGGCGTCACCGCAACATGAGGAACTGTATTAAAGGGTCACGGCATTAGGAAGGTAGAGAACCACTGCTAGAACATCCATTTTCCCTTATACCTTCTCACCTGGGAACATCCCTCCATACTGCTGAGTCCCTTCTGCCGTAGGTGAGTTTCTTCTGGAAGGCCTTCGTTTTAGCGATGGGCCCTAGGGGATTTGCCATCATACTTTAGTCTCTCAGGCTGGAACTTCCTTCAGCACCTGGGACCTCCTCACCTTGAAAAATCTACATACCCCTGTACTCTTCCCTCCCAAGAAAATAACAGCAACAATGACAGTAAATGAAGAATGATAGTAACAATAACAATAATGCTGATGATTGTAGGAAGAATTTATATGATACTTTATGGTTTACAAAGAGCTTTTACGAAGATGACTTTGTTTTATCCTTGCAACAATCCTATGAGGTGGGCACTATTATCACCTCCATGTTGCTGCCAAAGAAGCTGGGACTGAGGGAAGTTAAGTGACTTGTGCAGAGTTGCATGAATAGTAAGTGTCAAAGTCCGGACTTGAATTCTGTTCTTGACTCTTTGCCCTGTTCCCCATCTGCCTCTACAATACCCTGCTCTCATTGGTGAATTCTTCCTAGGGAGGAAGACCTCCATTTTGGGGAGGGTCCCAGGCTGGGCCTGGAGTCAGGGAGACCTGAATTCAAATATGGCCTCAGACACTTAGTAGCCGTGTGATCTTTAAGCAAGTTACTTAACTAACTCTGTTTGCCTGGGAGGCACCTAGGTGGCTTAGGATAGAGTACTGGGCTTCCAGTCAAGGAGACCTGAGTTCAAATTTCGCCTCAGATACTTACTAGCTGTGTGATTCAGGGCAAGTCACTTAACCTCTATCTGCTTTAATGCACTGCAGAAGGAAATGGCAGTTCACTCTAGTGTCTTTGCTAAGAAAACTCCATGGACGGTATGGTCATTGAGAGTTGGATACAACGTAACAATAACAACAATCACCACCAGGCTGTTGAACCTTAATTTCCCTCTAAACAGTGCTTCTCCTTCTCTAGATTTTGATACCCTGTGCCTGCTTGGATACCTCCTCCCCAAGTCTCCAGCTTTTCAACTTTCCTTTGCATCTTGTCTTCCCCTATTTGAATATAAAGTCCCTTGAGAGCAGCGACTCTCTTATTGTTTATGTTTGTCTCACTAATGCTCAGTACAGCACTTAGCAGAGGGTAAACACTTCATGAATACTTCTTGCCTTGCCTTGTCCTTTTGAAGGTATCATGGAAGGACATGGATGAGAATTATTTGTGGAAATATACATACTTTGGGAACCACAGCATCCATTAAGCTAGACACTGGTTGCTTCTTAAACTCTGGGTCTGCGACCCCATGTGGGTCATGAAAAATTTGGTGAGAGTAAAAGGCTTCTGAAGGGGCAAAGACCAAAAATTAATCAAAAATCAGAAGCTCTATGAATCCGAGGTGTTTCTGGCAGTGCTTGCCCATGTTGCATTGCACAGCTTCACTGCCTCCTTGGTTCTGAATACAAAGTATGTGTGTACTTTGCACTGCAGTGCATTCAGTGCCAACAGATGCTGCTGAAGTCTGGTCTCAATTGGGAAAAAAAGTTTTAAGAAGCCCTGAGCTAGAGTACTGTAATATAATGCCCAACCTCTAATCTTCATGTTCAGGGAATCTCTCTACCAGTTTGGCCACAAGGCAATGAGTCTTGCCCAACTGCTCACTGTTTTTCCACTCTCATTTTGTACACTGTCCAGGATCAAAGCACAGAATTGTAGGGTCATTGATCATGGAATGGATCTCAGAGGTGATTTACTCTGTACCACCCCCTTAGTCAATCACAAATTGGGTCTTCTATGCTGTGTTGTGCATACAAAGCTCTTTGGGCAGAAACAGATTTCTTAATTAGTAGATACAGAGAGGTTAGTGTCAACTAGAAATTTTATGTAAGCTTGAGACCGTTCAGGTCTCTGAATACTATACCATCCCAAGGAAAAAAAGAGCCATAAAGAGATAAAGATTGGTAGCTGTTGAGGTATAATCATACCAAAAATTGCAGAAACCTTACATCTTATAAAATTCTTAATATGTACAAAAACCGACATTTTCTACAGATATCACTCAAAGATGGACATTTTTATTTTAAATTAAAAGTGTTAGGAGAAAGTTCTACTTCACTTTAGGGACTCTTCCCCTCCTAAAGCTGAAATGGTTTGTCAACTCTACATACTTTTTAGAGCATTCTAAACTGAAAGACTCTTTTTATAATAATAGAAGATGAATTTCAGTTTTGTGTAATAATTCCTGCTTCCATGCTAAGAGAGAAATGAATTGTTATTGTAGTAGAGTTAGGCCAGTTGGCATTTAACTGTATTGAGGCCTACGTTTTAAATGCAGGTTCATAAAACTTCATGTTTGCTTAATTAGCAGGCAATATTGTATCTCTCATGCCTGTAATGTGATGATACTCGGTAAAGCTGTAGCTTCAGTAAGCACAGTGTAAATTAGAATCTTTATCAGTATTCCCAATAAAGCATATAACTTTTGTCATGTGTCCCACGAAAGTTATAATCCCCAACAGGGAGCATACCAGAGCTCCCAATATTAAGGAATTAGGCTATGAAAAGTTGAGAAGGGAGCTTTGTTGAACTGGTCCTTGTGCTGGTTCCCAGAGAGATCTGATAAAGAAGACTATTTTGAACTATTCCCAGCAGCTGTTTTCGACTTCTTTTTTTTCCTTCTTGTATGGATAACATCAATTTGTCTAAGCCCCATGACTGAAAAACATATTTCTGATTTACTTCTTCAATGGATTATCCTTTAGCCTAACCCAGATGTGATGTATTTCAAACCAAACCATGAGAGTTCAATGGAATTCGAATTTAGTTTGGGGGAAGTAGTTGCTATCAATCTTAGAAAATGTCTTTTATCCTGGACGGTGAAGTAGTTGCCTTTATTCTATCATATTTCAGTGCATTAATTTATTATCCACATAATCTAGGGATCTCTCTCTTCTCTGAACTCACAGCACTTATTATCCATACCATTTATTTGGCACAAAATCATATCCTGTATTTTAACATAATTTGCATTATTGTCCTCTCTGATTCTTTAACAAAATCATGTATTACTTAACTTAATGAATGTGTGCTCCCTTTCTGTCCAGTTAGCTTATAAGCCACTGGAGAACAGACAGTAACTTTCATGTTTCTGTGTATAACAACAATTAGTCAGTTGCTATATACGTGCAATATAGTCAGTAAATATTGATTGAATTTATTTGATTGGATTAGGCATAGGGACTGGTATAGAGATAGACATAGGTATAGGGAACTATTACCAATGCGGGTTAGCACCTTCTCTTCAATTTATAGTCTTGGAGAATTTGACTTAATTGAAACAAATAATCCCAATGCATTTGAAGGAAATTAATCTAAATTAACTTGGCTCTACATTTAAGATCTCCTACACTGTTCTGTTATACTTCTATCTTTTTAAATTTGTATAAGTCTTTTAAAGTGTTTTTCCCTGTAAGAAATCAGTTCATCAGGAAAATGACAAGTGCTGGAGAGGATGTGGAAAAATTGGAACACGAGTGCTTTGTTGGTGGAGTTGTGAACTGATACAACCATACAACTGATACATACCACTTCTGAGGTTGTATCCCAGAGATATCATAGAAGTGGGAAAAGGACCCATATGTACAAAAATATTTATTGCAGCTCTCTTTGTGGTGGCCAAAAACTGGAAATTTAGGGGATGCCTATCAATTGGGGAATGGCTAAACAAGTTGTGGTATATGACTGTAACGGAATACTATTGTGCTATAAGAAATGGGAAGGAGATGGACTTCATATGTACCTGGAGAAGCTTATATAAATTGATGCTTAGTGAGAAGAGCAGAACCAGGAAAAATGTGTACACAATCACAGACACATCGTATGTGTGATGA
>CM053583.1:176277482-176302962 GCA_028627135.1 Pseudochirops cupreus | reverse complement strand
CTGTTTTTAATCTCACATTTTATAGATGAGAAAACTGAGACAGGTTAAATGATTTGTCTAGGGTCACACAGCTACTAAATGCCTGAGGCTGGATTTGAATTCAGGTCTTCTGGACTCTAAGACTCCAGATCAGTCAAAGGGGAGACACTTGAGGACCTAGAGGGCCACATGTGGCCTCCAGGCTGCAGGTTCCCACCCCTCGTCTCCTCCAACCCCCTCATTTTACAGATGAGACTGTTGAGACCCAAAGAATATGAGTGATTTGGCCAAGGTCAAACGAATGGTTAGAGCCAGGACTGAAATACATGTTCTTTGATTCCAGATCGAGCATTCTTTCCGCTTTCCCACACTGCCTTCCTGTTTGACTCTTCCTAAATTCTCTCTCCTTATTGTTCTTTGTCTTTGGGTCCCCCCACCCCCCATCATTATTTGATTTAGTGCACTTGTTAAATTTTTGCTTGAATACATTATGTTTACCTCCCAATCTTAATGAAAAATTGCATTAAAAAACTACATTTAAATGTAGTTAAATAAATCTCTGCATCAGGCCTTGTACCAGATCATTTCAGATACTTTTCCTTATCCTTCTTTCAGTTTGCTTTGGTCCTTAAGAACACCCATTAGTTTAGAACCTGCAAAGGCTTGCTCCATTGGGGAATCTGCCTTTGTGCCTCTCATTTTTTTTCTTTTCAGGGCAGAAGGCAGGGCAATTGGAGTTCAGTGGCTTGCTCGAGGTCACATAGCTAGTAAGTGTTAAGTGTCTGAGATCACATTTGAACCCAGGTCCTCCTGACTCCGGGGCTGGTGCTCTGTTCACTGTGCCACCTAGCTGCCCCTTTGCCTCTCATTTTTAAAAAGGAAGGAATCCCTGCTGTTTGGGAAGCTTTCACTTATTTTTCGCCTGAAGATTTATGGCCAACCAGTTGTGACAATTACTACATTTTGGATAAAGCAGACAGGTGTATAGAATGAAGACAACTGGATAATCTACAAAATCCACAACGTATCCACACTGAATTGATGGTATAGATGGCTCCATGTCATAGTGGCATAGAAAGCTAATTGTAAATATTTCTGCTGGGATTTGTAAAGTAAAATTCAAGATCACAGATGAAAATTTGCCTGTAGTCAGTACGTGATCTTTCTGAAGAATGTACAGATTACTCTAAGACTGCCTCAGTAGAATTTATACTACTCCAGCTTTCCTCATTGACTCTTCTTAATCACCTTATAGTGTGAAACAATTTTCCATTAAATAATCATAAATTTGCTCATATATGATCCAATTTGTCTTAAAATCAGTTTGTTTTAGTTAACTTTGTGACCCTCTGCTTTGTGACCTGGACTGTTATGTATGTTTAATTGATTTCCATTTGTTTTCATTTTATCTCTCATTTGTATCATTCAGTGACCCTTAATAATTATATTATGGAGTCATATAATAAGGAAGGACAGCTGATCAGCTTTTACTCTACCCTTCATAATCTTATGTACTCAAGTTCTATTTAAATTTTCATTTTTTTCCAGATCAAATAATTCATTTAGCTATTTCTCATCATAGTCCCATCATACTTTGGGTGACTTTTTAATAGTCTTTATTTAAATCCTAGTAAATCGAACAGAACAACATTTTACCTTCATCACAATGCATTGCTAATTAAACTAATGCTGATTAAACTAAGAAGATACATTTTTGTTTCTGTTTTTTGCTATTTGAATGGCAAAGTGAATGGAAGGCAGCTGGCCTGTCCCAGTGATTCCCAGTTTTCTCAGGTGACTTTGTAAATTTATTGCTCTTAGAATCATAAATAGAGAACTGAAAGGACCATCTGACCCAACTCATTCCTTTCACATTTGTGAAAACTGAGGCCCAGACATATTAATTAATTAGCAGAAGGTCAGATAGGTAGTAAGCATTAGAGTGGATGTTTGAAACCTAGGTACTCTGACTGCAGATTGCATTTTTTTTTACTGGTATCACCTAATATTTTAAATAGACCCCTCCTTTGAGTAGTAAATGTGCTATATTAAAAATGGTTATGCTTTTAGTATTTTTTTTAAATACCTAAAATGGGAAGGGAAGAAACAAGCAAATTTTTAGTTTTGGCATCAAATTTTAACTAGAAGTCTCCACTTAATAATACAAAAATTTCACTACTCTCAGATGTTTTGTAGCAATGGTCTGATTTCTATTATGAGAAATCAGTGTCCATGTTGATAGGCATAATTTTATTCTCTCTCTCTCTAATATATATATGTATATATATATATGTATATATATATACATGTATGTATATCTATATCTATATATATATATAGATATATATATACATATATATTTATAATGTCTATGTGTCTCTATACATACACACATACATACACAGGCATATTGCTATGAGCATGCCCAGAATTGCATAACATGGAGGTACCCTGCTCCCCTGTATTGCCCTGCCAGGTGAGTAAGACTCAGTTGGCCACCCAGCTGGAACAGGCTGTGTCTTTAAAACTGCCAGACTGGGACAGTCTCACTCTCTTCTCTCCCCCTGCCCCACCCCCAAGTGCTTTCTCCTGATGCATTCAGAGAGCAAAGATCATATACAGTTCACCCACAGCATGGATGCCATGAACTGAACCAGGCCGCGGGGAAGCCTTCTTTCTTTCTGTCTTTTTACTGGTGGCTCAGAGAAATGGGCCTGGGCATGTTTTTTTCTTATATGTTTTATTTCTCCATCTCAGTTTCTAGGTATAGGTAGCAGTCTGCACTGGACTTGTGGGCTTGAGTCATGGTGACATGTAGCCAGTCAGCCTAGGAGGGAAGCCCCGGGAAGTCAGAATTCCTAGGATTTGAGCCCAAGAAGGGGGTAGGGGCTTGGGACTTGGGCCTGTGCTGCATAGGAACTGGGTTAAACTATAAACCTACGCTCCATTTGCCTGTCCAGCGACTGAGGTGATATAGAGGGAGGATTAAATCCCCATATGTTGGGAAGTAAGTTTGTGTATTTTTGGTCATACCTTTGAAGTTAATATTTCTTTTTTAGAAGCTGATCCAAGTGTTAGCTGAGAGAATACCGTGAGTGGGGGCTGCAGCCTACAGCAAAGTACAGACACCCCCCCTCCCCCCAGCCCCTTCCCCAGGGGTACTAGAGAACTCTAAAGGAGGGTTGAAATGTTCACATTTCAGGTAGTCTGTGTTCTATGTATGTACATACACATACATACATATATAATGAAACTTAAAAACAAAATATAATCCAAACCTACAACTGATACTGGCATAGCAGAGCCAAAATGTCCTAATTCTGAGTTTCTTTCGTGTGTCCTGTAAACTAGATGCTTATTTATATATAAATCAACAAAAGTCTCAGATTAGGGGTTTGGCATGATGCTCTGTGACACTTAAATATTTTAACTAAGTGATGTTAGTACTGAATTAGAGAACAGTATTATGATCTCTTATAAGTAGGCAATATAACTTATTTAAATTGATGTGGGAGAAGTTTATGAAGGCAATGAACATTTAGAAGAGAAGCTCTTTTTTTTGTGGGCAAATTATCAAATGGTTTGAACTACAGAGACATATTACAAATGCATCTAAGTATATGGAAGGGTCTGATCAGGAGGGGAATCATAATTGAAAATATGTTGTTTTGTTTGCTTCCAGAGCCGAGGCAGAAAATGTAATAATTAATGTTCTCCTAATATAACATTTTAATTTATTTTTTTATTTCTTCTTTCATACATGTCAACCTATGTTCCTAAAATCATCTTTAGTAAGTGTATGAAATTATCAGTATGTGTTTGTGGTTTTGAATGCTCTCTCTTGTATTTTGGTTCAGTTATGGCCTAGGAGTTCAGGTGGACTCTAGCCTCATGGGAGGAGTGTTCATATTAAATAAGGATTGAGTTCCCTGACATGAGAGCCATAATTAACATTTTATTAAATTTTGTCTAAGCCTCAGTCCAGTGTGGATTGGTCACCTGTTTCAAATATTGTCAGTTTTCTAAAATAGTTTGAAGATTTTATTTTTCAGTTTTTTTCTGTCTGCCCTATTTTACAATGAGATGACAATAGGGGTTATTATTATTATTATATAATTTTATATATATATATATATTTTTTTTTTTTTTTACCATTCTGATCTTCATGAATTTCAGTATGCAGAGAACACAACAGAATCCGCACTGGAATTATGTTGTAATGGCTCTTCTGAGTGAGTTGATACAAGAGTGCCCCAGGATGATGTGGGCAAAGGGGAATTTTTGCACTGCAGCATTAGGAATATTAATGCATCTTTGCTTGGATTAGGCACCCTTGTATTATATAGTCACTGACACACTTTGGGAAGTGCCTTAAGTATAAGAGGCCTTGCAAAAAAATATCCATTGTATTGAAAAACATTAATTTAAAATGTGACTTTTTAGTGCTTGCTGTTTATGCAAGTTAAATATAATTTGTTTATTTTTGGTTGAGTCATGCCAGAAATTTTTTTTGGGTAGCAAATGAATTCTTTAGCTAATTTTGTGCTGATTTTAATTTGTAACTTTGGGAGGGATGGGGAATCAGCTTGCTATATTCTTTGGAAGGCACACATTTAACATTATTCAAAACAGAAGTGGTCAATATTTATTGTTCTTATTTTAGGCTAATAATATGTCACTGTAACTTATGCCATTGACCTCCCAGGGGCCACAGGAACTTGTGTGATGGAGGGTACCTCGTAGGTAGCTAGTCTAAACCCTTTAGCATACAGAGGAGAAGGGGACCCAAAGAGATTGTGACTTAGCCAAAGTCACCCTTGTAGTGAGGGGCAGAGCCAGAATTCTACCCTGTCTCTAAACCCAGTCCTCTTTTTCCACTGTACCATACTGCTCCCCAACATCATATTCATGTTTTTTTTTATCCGCCAGACCTGTGAAACTCTTCCTCATCTGGATCTTTTCAAAGTGACAATGATAAATTTTATAAGCCTCTTTGTTGACATTCCCAGGCATCTGTCAGAGAAAGTAAATCATGAAAGGCAGAAAAAGTATCGTACATAGATTTACTACAGAGTATCTTGGTGATTGGGGGTTGGAAAAAGGCAAGTAACTTAAAATGTGTATACCCCAGAGTTGCCTTGAGTAGGGACTTGGGGTTAAGAAAATCTTAGAAAGTAGATGTTAACCTAAGAATTATTTTTCTTCATGTATGGGTCTGCTAAGAGATAAAGTTAGGGCCGCTAGGTGGCCCTGGATAGAGTACTGGGCCTGGAGACACTAGTTGTATGACCCTTACCCCGGTTTGCCTCAGTTTCCTCATATGTAAGATAAGCTGGAGAGGAAATGGCAAACCACTCCAGTATCTTTGCCAAAAAAACAAACAAACCCAAATGAATTCATGAAGAGTTGGACACAACTGAAATGATAGCGAAAAAATAGCTATAATTATTTTCTAGGGAAAATACTACCTAATAAAATAAGTTAATATAGAATAATATAGGCAAAAAGCAATATTTACTGTGGTGGTTAGGTAGCACAGTGAGTAGAGCACTGGCCCTGGAGTCAGGAGGACCTGAGTTCAAATCTAGCCTCAGACACTTAACACTTACTAGTCGTGGGACCTTGGGCAAGTCACTTAACCCCAATTGCCCTCCAAAAAGCAAAAAAAAAAAAAAAAGCAATATTTACTGAGAAGTCCTATAATTTTAGAACTGGGAGGTCGAGTCCAATTGCCTGTTTTATGTAGGAGGAAACTGAAGCCAAGAGGGACTTAGTTCTATGCATTTGAGGAAGTTATTTTATTAGTGGCAGAGATGGAATTAGAAGGCAGGTACCTTGCTGAGGGCCACAACCACAAGGAACTTTGTCAGACTGGTTCTTCATGACAAAACAACTAGCCAAATGACTGAATTCTTTTTTTCATTCTTATAAAACATTTTTAATCTCTGTGTACCTCAGTTTCCTTATCAGTAAAAATGGTCTTTAATTGCTTCGAAACCCCTCCACCCTATGCTAGAATGGAAGGAAAATTGAATTAATAATTAGTAGCATTTGGTTGGGAGGTCTCTGCATTAGTCAGTGGCTAGCATTTAATTTAACCTGTTGTCAGCTCTGACAGGGACATAACTCCTCTGTTCAGAGAATCCTCTCCTGCTGATGGGGATGTTGTTTCACAACCTGAGCAGGGGGTGGTGGGGTGGGAAGTAGCATGAGGGAGAAGTATGTATGTATGAGGTATATAGATTGTGTAAAAAAGTAATAATATTTCATCTATACTTGAGCCACACTTAACACTTGCATAGTATGCATAGACGGTGTGGCCGGGTTGTAGGATACACCTTTGGAGGGAGTTACCCACTCATATGATATAACTCATCAAGAATTTGAAGGTAGTAGTTTACAGCTAACAAATCACTTTCTTCAGAGCATTTGTAACATGGATTAAGATCTTACCATATGTGGGCATCACTAGGCTAGAGGATTTTGATGATGGAAGGAACATGAGACAGCTGCCCCACTTTCAGTGGACTTGGTTACTTGCAGAAAGATTAGTATTGTGTGCTAAAACTATAGAACTAATTTTAGTTTGAGAAACTTTTATTAAATACCTCCTTTGTGCTTGGAACAGGGAATAATAAAAAACCAAAGTGGGCATCTCTGCCCTCAGTTTAAGTTCTGCGTACTCGTATGGGAGGACAATGCTTATTGTCCAAATGCTAACTTAGAAGATGCTCACAAAGTAATTTTTGGAAAGGGAGAACGGTTAATGATGTGATGGAGGAGAGTCAAGAAAGTTTTCTTTAGGAGCGGTCAGCTGATCTGAACCTTGACGTCATCTAAGGATTGTGAGAGAATCATTCAAGATACTCCATAATAAAGTATTCAGTGATGTGCTACAGGTTTCTCAACCAGAGTTTAGAAAAGGGAAAAATGACGTAGGGTCAGAGTAAATGGGAAAAGTTTCATGGACTTAAGAGTGTTTAAAGTATGGCTAGGAGCTAGAAAAGTAAACAAGGATTGATGAGAATTTGACTTGTAAAGGAAGGCATTGGAGCAGGAATCAACTTTGCATGATAGGGAAGGTGAGTAGACCATTGCAGCTGGATAAGCAGGAAATATTGAAGATGTAGAGAAAAGGTTGGATAGGTAGGGTAGTTATGATCTTTTAAGAGAGTCAGAGTAGTTAAAACAAGTCATCTGAGGATTAGTGGAATAACATGACAAAAGAAGTAATTTTCAAATATAAGAGTGGTCTGCTAGTACTATGTAGGATGGATTTGATGGGAGAAAAACTCAACATTGGAGCTATGGCTGTAATCCAGATGTAAGAGACAGTGATAGTTTGAAATAGAGCACATACTGTTTGTAGACCAAGTGGAAGAGATGTGGTCAGAACATATCTGGAATATTGTGTTCATTTCTCCATTGTCAGGCTCTTGAGAGTCTCTCGAGGAAGACAATTGAAATGGTGCTTATCATTCACTGCGGTGTCTGGGACTTCTTGGTGATTGATAACATAATGATGGCCACAAATTCATCCCATTTGATAATTGGTTAAAGTGACTGAGGTGTTTAGCCTGGAGAAGAGAAGACTTGGGTAGCAGCATGATAACTATCTCCAAGTAGGAAAAGACTCACTACTTGGTGGCACAGACTGAACTAAGAGCAACGGTGGGAAGTTAAAAAGGAGCTAATTTAGTCTTGTTGTGAGGAAAAACTTTGTAAAATATTGAGTTGTTCTAAAGTAGAATAGCATACAGATGGTAGATTCTCCCTTACTAGAGGTTTTCAAGCAAAAAACAGTTGACACTTGTTGCGTATGGAGATTTCTTCATATATTTATATGAGTTGGCCTATGTATCTTTTTCACCTCTGAAATTCTGTTTTGGTGATATGTGTAGATGAGAAAATTGAGAGGATTTAAAGATAGAGTGGGTTATAGATAAAGGGACAAGAAAGGTTAAAAATAGTTCTTTTGTCTGAGATTGAGATAACAGTGATATTGACCAGGGGACACAGTTTTGTGAGCAGAGAGGACTTCTTTGGGCTTCTGTAATGTGACACAGATGAATTCTATGCCATCTTTCACATCCCTATCATTGCTAAAAAGCAGTGAATTCGTAAGTTCAGTTTCAGACAAATTGAGTTTGAGATGCTTGTCTTTATGCAATTGAAATATATGCGTGTGAGAAGTATACAATATGACCCTGTATATTCTTCATCTTCATACTTAGAAACATAGAGTGTATTTTTTCCATTTATTATATCTTCCCATTTGAAGTGAACAATACTGAAAAGTTGAAGAAATTTTGAATTGTAATTTCTCATTAGGTTTCAATTCCAAAAGCTTTCTATGATAAAAATGTTGAGTGAGAGTCTGAAGCAGTGGAGATGTGGAACCCAATTTTTATGATATTTTTGCCAGAATTTATGATTTATGTTGATGTTAAGTTTCTTGGGGGATGGGAACTAGTTCTTCTAACAATCGTACAGATGCCATCTTTAGTAGCATGGTAATTGGTGGTGAAATTTATAATAATGATTATTAGCCATTATTTTGGTGGGCATGCAGTTAAGTTTAAGAGTAGCTTAAACAGCATAATGACCAGTATAGATTTTGGTTGTTTTTTTTTAAACATAGAATTTAAAATTTATTAAGTACCTTGGAATGCAATATTCTGTGCAACTTCTAGTTGACTTTAGGTTAAATTTCTCTTTTGACAGCCACTGTGTTATAAATGAGTAAACTACTAAATTTTATCTGCTATTATAACCTCTCATAGGAATCATTAGGTGCCATTACTAGAGGGAACTTAAACTATCTACTAGTTCAGCGTGCTTCCCCTGCAATCTGTAAACTTATTTAAACACTACATTGAGAACTCTTGCAGTATAACTGATTTCCTTTGTAATCTGATGGACTTTTATGCATTTAAAAGTATGATTCTGGAAAGGAGTCTATAAGCTTTACCAACCTGCCAAAGAGGTCCATGAAACCCACAGAAGGTGAAGAACTCCATATCTAGTTCAATTAAAAAAATTTATTAAAATTTTTCCCCCTAATTCCATGTAAAAACCCAATTTTTAGCCAGTTCTTCATTTTATAGATGAGGAAAGTTGGACTTTGAAAAGTGAAATGGCTTGTCTAAGGTCACATACACAGAGTAGAATAGGAATTCCAACCCAGGTCCTCTGATTCCAAAGTTGATTCTGTCTCCTCTGTTCTCTTCTCACTCTACTCCTGCTGCTTCTTACAAACCCCAGTTGTCTTCCTAACTTGTGTTACAAGCAATGCCATGAGGTTTCCACAAGTAAGTTTTATCAAATCCCGAAAGTATTAGCCTTGGCTCCTTCTGGTTCCTGACTCCAAATATACAATCAGAAAAACTGTTCTCTTTTAACAAAATGTCTAGCCACCGTATGTTAAAGTTACTCACATTCCTTGAAAGATAACCTAGTTCAGTGACCCCTTTGATATGAAATATCAAGCCAGGTATAAAATAAGGTGATGTCTGTTTGTTGAGGGTGTTTGGCATCATGATGGAAATCTAGCTCCCATTTCCAGGAATGAGTGGCATCAAGTTCTTCAAGATATCCGTAAATGCTGAAAAGCATTTATTCTCATACCCACAAGACAAAAACCAAGTAGATGAAGACTATTGTCCAGATTTTAGCATGCAGGTGGATGTTTAACTATATAGTATATATTTATGAGATGGAAGATACAAATGGACAGTGAGTTTGCTTCATAATTACGTAGGAGATGAGTTGGAAATTGCAAGATTCTTTTTTAATGAGTCCAAACCTTTCCTGACACCATGGTAAATCTTTATAATACCTATATTCTACTCATGTTGTTTTATGTCTGTGAGACATGGATAATAGTCTCCAAATCAGTGAAAAAAATTGAAAAGAATCATGAAGAGGGTGGGGGGGCACATAGTGGATGTGAGCAGGCTATAAAGTGTGAGAGATGAAGAATTTTATAGAATAACAGGAATAAAAAGATATAGAAACATATGATAGAAAAAGAACACGTCCTGGTCCCATGACAAGGGTGAAACTTGGCAAGTAGATAGCTCTAATGGTATCCATAACATAGCAGGAGAAAGGGAAGAGGACTTCTAGCATGGTGGGTAGACCGCCTATGCCAGTGGTTCTCAACCTTCCTAATGCCATGACCCTTTAATACAGTTCCTCATGTTGTGGTGACCCCCAACCATAAAATTATTTTTGTTGCTACTTCATAACTGTAATTTTGCTACTGTTACGAATCATAATGTAAATATCTGATATGCAGGATGTATTTTCATTGTTACAAATTAAACATAACCCACAGGTTGAGAACCGCTGGCCTATAAAGAATTTATGGGAAGACATGGGCCACAGTTGGAAAGGATGAGTAGATGTGGATGGATTGTATTCTGTACTGTCCAAACTGAAAAGATCATGGATCCATATAAATATTTTGAGAGAAATACCCAGTGTGCACATTTTTTTTCCCCACTGACACACCATGGGGAACTAGCCTATACTCAGGCTTATAGAGTTGCTAGAGGCAGTGGTAGGTTATATCGGCCCTGGATCTCAAAACCAGTGTCAGAGGAAGTACTTGAATGTAGATCTTATTAATGCCAATATTCACTATGTCCTGTTGCCTCTTAACATTATAGAGATAAATAAGGAATCAGTTCTCAGAAAACTCATGTGGTTGGTGGGAGTTCACAGTTGGGGTGGGGGTGGGGTGGTTTAGTGAAGCCTGTACATTTCTGCTCCTGTAGAGTAGGCCTGCTAAAGCTGTGAAATTTAAAGAGCATCACTAAATGATCTGACATTGTCTAACACCATTTCCCCATATCAAATATTTTACAGACATGTTCCAACTTGTATATAAAAGCTTCCACACTAACAGTAATTTAATGAGTCCATCTACACTGTTTCCCATATATATTTTTAGAAGTCATGCCCACATGTGTTTTTACTTATTTGTTGGTTCTTGGAAATTAACTCCTTCAGTGCCCTAATTTATTATAGTCCTGGTGATATTTGCCTGTCACAGAAGTAGCAGTGTGACAGATTTGGATTGGGTAGCTCATATTCCGAAGTATCAAAAATGGAGTGTCACTCAAAGCAAGAAATGGTGATTTGTTCAATGAAACCAGTGCATCCTGGCTCTAATAAGAAGTTAAAGTGTCTAGGGGTGTGTGTGTGGGTGTGTGTGTGTGTGTGTGTGGGTGTGTGGGTGTGGGTGTGGGTGGGTGTGTGGGTATGGGTGTGTGTGTGTGTGTGTGTGTGTGTGTGTGTGTGTGTGTGTGTGTGTGTGTGTGTATACAGAGCAGTGGGATAGGGCACAGGGGAGAAGAAAGAGATTGTGTGTATACTTGTTGGTGTCCAGATCATCAGCATCTAGAAAGCATGTGAAACACTCATCAATTGGTTGGGGAGTCTTTTATGGAAAGTTCTCCATAAATTTAATAGAAAGCTATAATATTGCATGTTTTTCTCAGACTTATTCCTTGATGGTGAACTCTCTTAGCATTAAATTCTTGTGCAAGTGACTAGCACTTATGATCAGCAACTTCTCAGTTATGATGTCTGTTGTCTCCTCCTCATTTCCCAGTGGGTGAGCAATTTGCCCTATTGTTTATAAGTTCACATTGTAGGGGTTACAGTTCTGAACAGCAGCTCCTCTAGAATGGCCATAACAAGAAAGCTTTTAGGGGAGAGTTGATTAGGAAATCTTACAGAGTAGCTGGACAAAGAAGTGGAAGGCTAGCCTTTTTTAAAAAATGGATAGTTTTGATTTTATATGTTCTAAAATGACCTAATATTTTGAAAATTGGTTGTTTCTTATTTTGTGCACGTCTCTTTAATCTATGGATTTTCCTTTTTCAAATGATAATCAGAAGTGTATAACATCTGTCCCTGAAATATAAAAGATCCTCCTGTTGGGCAGAACTGGTGAGGGGTCATCAGAAAGCATTTATTAAGCACCAGCTCTATATTTTGTACTTATACTAGGATACGAAGACAAACATGGAGTTATCATGAAGATTGCATTGTATCAGTGAAGGTACCATGTAAACTTATGAGTCTGTGCAGCACTATGTAAAATAAATACAAGGTGGTGAGTTTTTGTGCTCTTTTTTTTGGAGGGGCAAATCTGCAAAGGCTTCATGTAGGAGGTAGAACTGAGTGTAATAGGAGTGCCCCGGTGAGATTTCAGCAAATGCTGGAAAGTCCACAATGGATAAGGACAGAAACATTGAAAAGTAAAGGGGAAAGCCTTAAGGCACAAAATCAGTATTCTAGAAGATGTGAAGTGTGAATACCTTAATTGCATGTGAAGAGCCAGCAAGACTATGAATGTGCTTCCAGAGCTGAGACTGCATTCACACCTTTCCCCCAGGCCATTCCTCTACATATGATTCCCAGAGGAGAAGGGGAGGTGAAAATGACTGAACTGAAAATAATCAACCTAAAGCAACGTGGAGTGGCTTAAAGACAGACGGGACTTTGGAGTGAAAAAGGAAGAATTTGTCAAATAAAGAAACAAGCCTCTAATTTCTTCTCTGGAGGTTCAGAGCTAAGGGAGTCAGAGGGAAGACCTGCTGATCCTAAGCTAAGGATCGTTTTTCCAGCTAAAAGAGCTTTGAGGCATTCTTGTGGAAGAGAATACATTATCCTTCAGCCCAAACAGGGACTGAAGGTGGAAAAAAAAGGCTACAATGGACCATTGAAGAATCACTTCAGGAGACCAGGGAGTCAACACATCTAACAAAGATGTGCCCTGAGAGGAGCACAGTGACTGCACATTCTGCCTGGTCCAGTCCAGGAGCAGTGGAACCTGACGAGCCAGAACAGCAACCCAGGGACATGTTCAACCCAGTCCAGCAAGAGATTGGTCCTTCCAGCTAAAACACACACCCTAGGAAGAGCAGCCCAGGTGAGCCAATGATGATAACCAAGTCCTGCAAAAGAGCCAGGTCAGATGAATATTGTAATGACTCAGTGAATTTTGTGAGAAATCCCTGGAGAGAGAAATGGGACAATGAAGACCTAAAATTCCAGTTCTGTGGTTTACCATGGCTGTGTGTTCCCCACAAGTAGTTCTTACTACTGCTGAGCTTAGTGTTCATGGCCACTTTTTCCCAACCCTCCCTTGATTCAGCGTATGTTTGTGGGAGAGTGTGCCTCTGTTGTCTGGGGATATACTTTGTAACTACTGTCCCTGTTTTGTAACTATTGTCCTTGTGTCATTTGAATAAAAGCCTTTGCTAAAGAACTGAGTCTACAGATTGATAAAAGGGAAGCACACTGATGGGGGCTGTGAGCTAGTGTTAGGAAAATAGCAACCTACAAGGTTACCCCTAGAACTTGGGAGAAGTAACAGTTAATAGAGTTGGAGAAGTGAGCTCTGAGGGAAGCATTAGGATTAGAAGAGTTAGTGGTGAGGTAGGAGTATATCTTTTTTTTCTTTCCAATTTTTCTTTATTCTCAAAGTTTCAGTCGCCTTTTTATACCTAGCATTTTTTTTTCATTATTGTGTCTAGGGAGTAAGTTTCTTGAATGTCAGTATATCAGTGACTGATTCTGGAATTTTTGTTAGGAGTGCTTTCAGGTTCCTTTTGGGGATGATCATTGTGCAGAATGAGTTCTTAGATCAAGATGGGAGATTTGATATCCTTTTTGGAGTTTTAAATTTTATGTCCTTTGAAACTGTTAGTTCATTTCATTAATTTGAGCTCCATGAGAAATTATTTGTCCTGATTTGTCCTGGCTGAGGAATATCAGAGTATCATCTCTGATATTGGCTGAACATCCCATCCTTCTGGAGACTTCCAAGTGTGTCCAAAGTTATTTGGGCATTAGTTTTGGTGTTTACAGGTAGTAGAGGGATATTAATTTATGTTGAAGAGTATAAGTTTTTCAGTTTACACTCACTTTCAGTCAATTGACTGGTAAATGTTTATTAGGCAACAGCACTAGGTTAGGCACTTGTAGGAGATGGAAAAGATGTATAGGCATATTCCATGTAACACTGTACTCATCAATTTTATGATAATGTTATGTAGTTCCAGATAATTGCTTTATCTTCCCTTATATTTAATATCTTCCCCCTTCTCTTTATCATAGCCTTTGCATCTATGTGACTGGGCAAATCACGACCTTCCTCAGCCTCAGTTTCCTAGTCTGTAAAATGAGAGGGCTGGACTAAAGGAATTCTGAGGTCCCTTCTTGCTGTCACTTAATTCCTAGGATTCTTTCCCTTATCTCATTTTGTTTCCAACATTTTTTTTCTGGAACTAAGAACATAAACCCTCTAATGTTTCACATTGTGCTATGAGAAACATCAAAAACACAAGAAAGCCTGGGTATGCCTGCGTAAGACTATTGTAAAGGAGCTTACGTGCATGGTTAGAAGACAAGATTTACATACCTGAAGTAATTGGGGAACAATACAAGACAATATATACCAAGTGCTCAATTGTGTGGAACAGACAATAAATGCTAAAGAAATTCAGATAAAGGAGAGAAATGAATATAAATTAAAATAGTGAAATAATTCTTTAGGAAGGAGGTGGAACATGAACTGGGCCTTGAAAGATAATTGGATATAGAAGGGCTGAGGGGGGCATATGGCAGGCATTCTAGAAATGTCATTTGAGGTGAGAAAGGAAGCTTCTCATGGTAACAAATCCATTTTTTGGACATAGTACAGCCCTTTTTTCCCCACCTCACATAAAAATTCAGAAGATGAAAAAGAGCTCACAGGAGCGCATAACAATGCAAAAAAGAAATAGAAGATTTGGCCCATAAGTAATTAATTCAGTTTTCCTTCTTTTTTGGGGGGTTTTACTTCTCTATAGGGGCTGAAAGTCCTTCAATTCCATGACATCTATGGTTTGGATTCCCCTTAGAAGTGAGTGAAACTGGGTTTGATAGTGAGGGGACTTTCATACTCCCTCTGCATTTCTGTAAGTCCCTTACAGGCATAGGGTCCTACATAATCTCCCTCGCTCAAATTTAGTGTCATCCTTTGGTTTGGACAGTCCTTAAAAGGGAAATGAGTTTGGTGTGGTTAGACAGTAAATACCCTGATGTGTAATTTTGAGTCTCTCACCCTAGAAAGACTCTCTTGGGATTTGAAGATTCCTAGAAAGAAAATCCATTGGGGGCCTTTAATTATGCAGCCCCTTTCTCATCAGGCCGTCGCTGTCTGAATACTGGGCTGTATTGGTTGGATTCCAAGTTTTGGTTCATTGATTTGCCATGTTGAAGCTTTTAATCCCTTGCTGCTGCTCCTAGATGTTCTTCTCTCTGCAGGAAATTGCTGTTCTTTGATGAGGCTAGTTTGCCCACCTGAGTATCAGGCTTGGGATTACTCAAAACCAACTCCTGAGGCTCCAGCTGTGCAAGAAATCCCCTTTCTCTGGATGGATAGCTGGATTTTGGAACGACACTCTCGGGGAAATGCTGCTCCTTTAAAAAGGTGGCAGGAGTTCAGGAATGATATAGTCTAGAAACTACCTTTTCTGTTTTTCCTGCTGTTTGTGTGTCATACGCAGCCATGCCCTCCTTCCCACCTCCCCACACCTCTCAGGATCTTTCAGGAAGAAAAACTGAAAGAAAAAAGATAAGGTTACTTCCTTTTTGTAAGTCAGTTGAAAGGAGTGGCTCCTAAAATGGTTTATCCCACAAAAGTGGGAACCAGTTAGCTTACTGGTTTACTGGAGGCAGTACCAGTCAATGAAAGATAGATAATTAGGTCTTTAATCCTTTTAAAGTGCCAATGGGTATGTCATATATAGAGGACTAGACTTGAAGTCTGGAAGACCTGAGTGCAAATCCTACCTCATAAATACATTTACTCTGTGTATGACACTGGGCAAGTGATTTAATCTCTTGCGACCTCCTCATCTCAAAAAGGAGTTTAATAATAGAATTTACCCCACTGGGTTGTTAGCATGATCAAACGGGGTGAGTAGGTGGTATAGTGAATAGAGTACCGGCCCTGGAGTCAGGAGGACCTTGAATCCGGCCTCAGACACTTAACACTTACTAGCTGTGTGACCTTGGGCAAGTCACTTAACCGCAATTGCCCAGCCTTGCCCCCTCCAAAAAAAAAAGCAAAAAAAATAAAAAGAATGATCAAACAGGATTACATATGTGGCTCTTTGTGGACCTTAAAATACAAAATGAAAATTAACTATTATTATTTTTTGTTGCCATAAGAGCTATAAGGAGATGTGATCAAATTAGAGCAAAAGCTCACTGTCCTGTAAGCTCATCTGGCTTATCATAAAGTGAAATCTACCTCCAACATATAATGAAGAGGTTACTGAGACTAAATTATTTAGGCACAAATTTTCACTATCATTTGTAAATGAAGGGAAAACTTTTGGGACTTGCTTTTAAAGCATCTTTATGATGAGTATAAAATTATAAATCCATTTGTTTCATTCTCTACAAAAAGGGAACTCTTATGCAGTATTTCCTCCAATGTCAGTCATTTCCTAAGAAAATTAGGTTATTCCTATGAGGAAGAACAGCTTTTCCTGAATTCAAGGGTATTCCTGTGATATAAGGTGTCAGAGAGAGTTCTAACTTAAAAATTGCTGAAATAATATCACATAGTACATTTTATTTTAATGAAGGTAACCGTTTTGATGAACACAAAGCCAGATCCATTGAGTCTACTGGATGTTTGTTTGACTTCCTGCATTTTCAAAGTCAGTCTGGTTCTGACTAAGGACTTGTGGGAAGACTGGTTTACCCCAGAACTTTATTAGAACATCAACTTCAATTGGCAACAGTGCTTGGCAAAATGCTTGGATTGGTTCCAATGGATGCCTAGTCTTTAAAGGCCTTGGATTGATAGTGATGATTTCGCTCTGTATTTACCATTGCAGGAAGTCAGTTCAAATATGGAATTCTCTTTGTTCAGCCAGAGTTGTCAAAATACTGAACATTAACTTTGAAAGCAAGAGGAATAGAACTACCAGTAATATGTTAGAAAAAGAATTAAGAATTTATTAGTATTTTTTCTTGGATCCTTTGGATTATAAGTGGGTAGAAAGATGGGAAGAGGAGTGATGGGTCTACCTGTAACCAAAAGGGAGGTGTCAGGAGTTGGAGAGACATTGTGATATAGTAAAAAATAGTTGGATTTGGAATAGGAAATTCTGAGCTTGTTTTCCTGCTGAACATAAAATTAATTCCTTCTCTATAGACCTTAATGCCTTACAAATAAGGAGAATGGATCCCACCTAGTCCCAATCTATGATTTTGCTTCATAGTCATAGTCAGACAATAAGAAGGAATTTGTTAATGTTGTGGAAATTTTGGGAACCTTGGGGAGAAATTCACTCTCTCCTAGAATTTTTAAGAGAGGAGAGGAAAGTTGTCTATTTTGATACATACACTGTATTTTGGGAGAGCATATTTGAAAGTTTTCAGAGATAGTACAGGTCCCATGGACTAAATTTCTATGTGGGACCATCAACTTAAGAGGGATGAGAAGCTCTAAAGCATGAAGTTCTGAAGACAAACATAATTGGATGAAGGGAAAAAAGATAGGTCGTCTTAAGAGACTGATATAAAAGCACAGGGAGCTCCCTGAAACACTTTTAAAAAGACACATTCTGAAGATGGATGCAAAGGCAGAGTTAAAAATAGGCAGGGGGCAGTTGGGTGGTGAGGGAGGCAAATGCCAAAATATAGCCTGATCCTGGAAAAAAGATGCCAGGAATGCTAAAACTTGGAATGAGCTTAGGTCGATGAGGAAAACTAAATTGCTAAGGACAACATTTCATTTATTTATTTTTTTAAATTTTATTTATTTATTTTCTTTCATTTTCACGAGATTTTGAGTTAAAACATTTTCTCCCCATCTTTCCCCCACCCACCACGCCAATAGAATGAATAGAGCACCTACTGTATAACCCCTCCCCCAATCTGCTCTCTCCTATGTCCTTCCCCTTGCCCCTCTGACTTTCCGGTAGGGCAAGATGGATCTCCCTACCCCAGTGCCTGTCTATCTTATTTCCCAGTTGCATGCAGTTAATAATAATTATTATTATCTATATATACATATGTATTTTTTTTAACATTTGATTATAGAACTTTCAATTCTAGATTCTTTCCCTTCCTCCCTCGTCACCCACCACCACTGGAAAGACAAGCAATTCATTACAGGCTGTACATGTGTAGTTACGCAGAACATCTCCGCAATGGACATATTGTGAGAGACTGATTATATGTAAGGATAACATTTAAAAAAAATTAATACTATAGAAAAAAAAGATCAAAGAACAGAAAAAAATAGCTGCTTCTGGATGATTAGGGTGATGGTAACCATGAGATATCAGAGCCTCTTGTCTTATTTTGCTATGGTTTTCTCTCTCAAGGGACATGATCGTTGGACTTGAAAATACAAAAGAAAAATGGTGAATAGAATGTTGATATCCAAGATAGATAGGGAGATAGTAAGACATGAGTTCATATAACTAGATTCAGATGATTTCTATTCTAGGGTTCTGAAAGAACTCTCTGTTGTGATTGGTGAACCATTGTCAGTGATCTTTGAAACACCATGGAGAAGTAGATAGGTACTATTGATTTGGAAACGAGTAAATATCTCAATGTTCAAAAAGGGAATGATAATTGAATCTGCAAGCCATGAGGTTGACTTTGGTTAGTTAATGTCCCTGAAAGGAAGCAGTGATTACCAAGAATCAGCATGGTTTCATCAAGAACAAGTAATGTTTTGACGGGTTTGCCTTACTGGATTGGTAGACTCTATGCTACCAAATGATGTAGATATACGTAATGCAAATAATTTTGACAAAATATTAAATTCTAAGAAGGATGTTGATAAACAAAGAGTTTGTCCAGTAAAAGGCAAGGAGGCTTTTGAAGGATCTCATGAGAAACTCAGAATTATCTAGTTTTTAACTACTGAACGGATGTTGCCTCAGGACCTGAGAAAGACCTTATAAAAAGTGCAAGTTCTCCCACTGCATCTGGGGCCATTTCTAGTAATCCTGACCTGTGTCTTGCCACTGGACCCTGCTCCGCCTCCCCCCCCCCCCCCCCATGATTCTGGAGGAGAGAGTGAGGCTGATGACTCTGCAATTCCTGTGTCACTTAACTCCCAATTCTTTTCCAAGTTAGGTCATCACCCTCTTGATGTCATCGGTCCTCTTGGAAAACTAAGGACAAAAAACAAGAGTAATCCTGACATACAGAAATAAAGTGAAGGAATTGGTGATGTTTAGATAAAAAAAAGAAAAGACTTAGGGATATGACAGCTGAATTTCTGTATTTGAAAGTTTGTAACGTGAAAATGAGTTTGTTTTACTTGGTTCTAGAGGATAAAACCTAGGAGCAGTGGGTAGAAGTTGTAGAGATAAGCTCAGGCTTGTTATAAGGAGGAAGTTGCTAATCGTTAGTTACCCCAAAGTGGATTTGTCTGCCTTTTGAGGTAATAGGTTTTTCCTCAATAGGGGATTTTCAGGCAAGAATTGAACAAACACTTTTAGACCATGTTACAGTGGGGATTCTTGTTTAAAAATGTCTTGAACTACATAGCTTCTAAGGTCTGGGATTCTGTGATTTATTGAGGAAGTGTGGGAAGTTGGTACATTTCAAACCCGTGTTTTACCTAGTACTTACACTGATTTTGTAAATGTTAGTTTGTAACAGCATTATTTAGTAATATAGTTTATGCTAGGTGGAAACTATTTTCTCACACATGTGCCTAAGCAGTGAGCCTTTTGTTCGATCCAATTATGCGGTTCTCCCCTGATAGAATTCGAGACTCTAAAAAGGTTGTTTCACTTAGCTGCAGACAAACGAATCCACTTGGGACCCCCTCTGAGCTAGCTTTCTGCAGACTGAAGTTATAATACTAGCAATATTTGTGTTTACCTAAATCTGGAATTCATTATAGACTGAAAAAGCTATTACATATCCTTTTCTAAAATAATGTGCCAACAGTGCTACTTCAGAATATGTGTTTGAGCCATGACACACATAACTATGTCTGCCTGTCACAGAGATCAAGTTATAGAATTTTGGAGCTGGTAGCCACCTTCAAGGTCATCTAGTTGCAATTGGCTAATTTCACATAGGACAATTTGAGGCTTCCCAAGGTTATGAATTGCCCAAGCCCACAAGATGTTATATTTTATTTTTATAGGTCATTTAAAAATTCAGCTTAATTATTATTAAATAATTATTACTAATTAATTATTATTAATTATATAGTTTAATTTTAACATTAATTAAAATCAATTTAATTTTAAAATTAAATTTAATAACAACACAAGAAAATATATTGATCTTTTCACAGTCTCTTCACCCCAAATCCTGGTCTCATGCTGGGATACTTCAACCTACATGTTGATGCTCCCTCAAGAACCCTATTTTCCCAGTTCTTCAATCTTATTCAACTTTCATGACTTAACTACTTTTACCTCAGCTACACACAGGGATGTTGAAATCCTTGGCCTTTCTATCACTTACATATGCTCCACTTGCATGATCCAGAACTCCAGAATTTTGTTATTTGTTAATCATCTCAAATTATTTCATTTCTCCCTGGGTTTTATTCTTCTTAAGCTTGTTCCTTATCCTTACCATGACTGCCAGCCTTTTCATTTTTAATCTTTCTCAGGTCATCACTTAAGCTTTAGCTGTAATTTCTTATTCCCAATTTCAACTTTTTAGTTAGCCATTTCAGTTCTATAATCCTTCACTCTTCTCACTATTCTTTCTTATCCTGTTGCTATTTATGCCTTGCCAGCCAGTACTACCTCTGTTCATTTTCTCCACTTTTAATCATGTGCAACTGGAGGAAGCGGAGGAATTGATACAATTGTACTGATTAGGTCTACTACAAATTTATGTTTTCTCATCTCAAGTGAGACCTCATCAGGATAAGAATTCCTCTCTAGTTAATTTTTTCCCTACACATAATTAAGTGACTGTTCTAAACCTACTCTTGTCTCCTTGAGACTAAATGAAGTCTTCTTCTCCAATTGTTGTTCTCTCTAAATTCCTTTACACTGTTGCCACTATCTCCTTTACTCCAGTCTTTGATGAAAAGGTTGATCCATCTCATCAAGGCAACCTCAGCTCCTCCACATTTACTCTTGATTCTGTCCTGTACTATCTGCTTTATCTTTGACTTCGTCAGTGTTCCTCCCCCCTCCAACCCATTCTTCAGAATCTCCGTCTCTAGTTCCCTGCCTGCAGCTAACAAACATGCCAGTTTCCCCCGTATTAACTCTTTCCATCTCCTCAAGTTATTACCCTATATATCTTCTCTTCTTCTCAGTCATAGTTTTTGAAAATGTTGCCTAGTCTTTTTGAATCTGTTTTGTTTCTCCTCACTCTTTGCGCTTTGGCTTCTTATCTCATTACTCACTGAAACTACTTTGTTAATCGCCAAATCTAATGAATAACCTAATGTCATTATTGACTTTCTGCACCATTCACCTCTCTTGAATTTCCTTTCCAACTGAATATTTTCTTCTCCCTGGGTTTTTTGTATTCTGTTCTCTCTGGGGCCTCCTTCTTATTCTATGACTGCTCTTAAATGTCCTTTGCTTAACCATCATCTATGTTACATTCCCTAACACTGAATGAAGTGCAAGGGTGTGCTTTCTTCTCTGTACCCTATCATTTGTTGACCCCATTAGCATCCATGGTTTCACTTATTGACTCTTTTTATTGTTTTGGCTTTTTGGAGGGGAGAAGGCAGGGCAATTGGGGTTAAGTGACTTGCCCAAGGTCACATGGCTAGTAAGTGTTAAGTATCTGAGGCCACATTTGAACTCAGGTCCTCCTGTCCAGGGCTGGTACTCTATTCACTACGCCACCTAGCTGCTCTGACTTATTGACTCTTTGTAGATGTCTCCTGCTACCACTTCTCATCTCCCATGAAATCCAGTTTTGTATCACTGATGGAGTCTAGCCATTGTCCCCAGCCCCAGTCTAGTCACTGTCCGTACCCCCAATATTCCAACTTCCTCATATGGCTCACTAGAGCAGCAGATGTGCCCGTCCATTTAGTCTCATACAGGACCACAATAGCTAGCCCATCCATCTAGCCTCATCACACAGGACCATGATAGCCAACCAGTAAGAAAGCAGCACCAACAGGATACTGAGCAGGATATTTGACCACTAAACCATAGCCTAAGTGTGCACATACACAGTAATAGCAAAGAATTGTCCCTAGGTGAACTTATGACATAGGGAGACTTATTATAATATCATTTTCATGCATTAATACTCTCTAGTGGGTTTTTCTGTATGTATTCTGGGTAGCCACATGCACAGTTCCACCAAAGTGAAGACCCTTCCCCAAATTAGTAAAGCCCTCCTATATTTTAATATTAATATATTCTATAATTCATATTCATATATTCTCTTATATAATTCCATCTTTTGCTCTGTAAAAATCCCTGTCTTGCTTTCCTGAATTGTCAGTTCCTTTAAGGAACCTACCCTGCTTATTGAGAGCACAATCCTCAATAAACACCTTTGCTTGGGTTGGAGATGGTTTGAGGTTGTGAATTCTTTCAGGATAACCCTGCAGTATGCCTTGAAAAACCACAACTACTAACCGGACATTTTGAATTGGATATAAGTACATTGTCCATTATCTCTTCTGAACCTCTTCTGAACATTTCTATTTTTGTCAGGAGTACCACTATCGTTCCAGTCCGATCCTAAGTTTTTAACTTTAGTATCATTCACAACTTCTCACTCTCATTTATGCCACTTATATCATTAGTTGCTAAATCTTATTCTTTCTCTACAGTATCTCTTGTATCCATCCCCTTCTTTTGATTCATACTCACCACTCTAATTAAGACCCTCCTCCCTCTCACTTGAACTATTGCAATAGCCTCCCAATTGGTGTCTTTGCCTTGTCTTTCCCTGTTCAATAAATAAATTTATTCTGCTCCTATTAAAATACTGTTACTGTTTGTTTTTGAAAGCAGTATTTTAAGTGTCCAGATGTCAGGCAGAGTGCTTTATTTTCTGGAAGTTGTTCCTCACACTGTCAGCAGATTCAGATAGTACCTTTTCCTGAAATGCCATCTTGAGTTAAGGCTGTTTAGGTATATACATTAGTGTCAAGAGACTGAACTTTTGTTGTTTCCATGCGATATTGCCCTTCTGTAGACCATGTCCCACGTGGATGGGTGTGGATATAACTTGTCACCTTGAGTACAATTATTATCTATCCAGTGAATTCATCTAGTATAGACATTCAGTCTTCTTTTCCCTCAGCTTAGTGTAAAGCCACTGTTTTTTAACCTCGGATCTGTGAACTTTAAATATATGTACACACATATACACACACACAGAGTAATTTAATCAATTAGTTTTCTTTGCAATTCAATATATTTTATTTTATGCATTTAAAATATTTTTTTCTGAGACAAATCTCTAGGCTTCACTGGACTGCCAGAGAGATCTAGGATGCAAAACAAGGTTAAGAACTCTTGGTGTAGTGGAAGCACACGGGCCTTGGGCATAGGAGTCTGGGTGATCCATAAGCTAAGTTTTATTGTCTATAAAATGGAAACAACAATATTTGCACCATTTCATTAGGATTGTTGGGAGCAGACTTTTATTTATTTATCACTTATTCATTCATTTATCCATCCATCCATCTATTTCTTTGTTTGTTTATCTATTTATTATTAGGATAATTGGGAGTAGGTTTTTTTTTTCCTGTATGAGCTTCTATTTTACAACAATAATTAGATGAGTATAAATCCAGGTAATTGATACAAGCATCTATTTGCTAATCCCTGTGTATTTATAGGCTGGAAGTGTGTGTTAATGTTGTTGGCATTAACGATGAAATAATTGCCAAGTCACCAAGCAATACAAATCACTTACTCTCTCTAGGACTTGATTTGCTAATTGGTAAAATGAATAATTTGAACTAGTTGACATCTAAGATGCTGAAAAGACTATATACTTTCATTACTGTATCATTCCCAACATTAAAATTAAGTAGTAGCAAAATAAAGTTTTATTTACTTGGAACTATAATTGTTCTACTTCAAAATAATTTTTACAAAATGGATGAAGTTCATTTGATGTCCATCGAATTAGTCATGTTGAATATAAGTAATATAGTATCTCTGTATCTGTCTATATCTCTGTGTGTGTATATGGGTATTTTCATCTTACCTGTTTGTATGTTTTTCCATTCAAGGTCATTTTTATCCATAATGCCTCATTCTTGTGAATGTCTTTCCATCCCAACATGTGCATGTGGGTGTGCACATACACACACACACACACACACACACACACACACACACACACACACGAAAAATACCAAGAAAAGTGTTTCTCCTTCCCCTACACTGTTACATCAAACAAGCACCTCAAGGTTTTAAGAACATCAATTACTTTCATAGTCACTTCTTGTAGAGAGCTTTTTAAAAGGAACATTTGTGAAATAAAATTAAATTCCTTGCCAATAAAGTTAAATTCATTGCTTTGCCCTTTTAAGGACATTGCAAAGGTTACTTGGGGGACCAGATAAGTTTGACAGAAGTTAGGAATAAGGCATAACATACTTCCTTACCCAACTGCATCTTTGTTTCCTTCTGAATTCTCTGTATTTCTCTCCCTTCCCATGTGTTTTCCTGTAGAGAGTCTGGCTAGCTGTGACTGCTAGACATGACCACAGGCTAACGCAGAGGTTCCCAAACTTATTTGACCTACTGCCCCCTTTAAAAAAGAATATTACTCAGCACCCCCCACCCTGGAAACCTACAAATCCTTAAGTGGTTTTTAAAAATCATATCATTTCAAGAAAACATAATTTTTTTTAAATGAGGCATCTTAAATTAAATAATTTATTATAAATTTGTTTTTTTCCCCACATTGAAATTTTGATGATACAATATAACATCATGTAACTGTATAGTAACATTGTAAACAAGTCATTACATGCACATATTCCTGCTGATGCATGCTGCACTTTCAACAGTGCATGACATGCTTGCTTGCCAGCACTTACTTTCTAAGACCTGTCAGCAGACTTGATGGCTGATTGGCTATAACTTGCATCTTGTGTGTTTATTTGGAAAATAATGTAATCCCCATTACTTTAACTCTGTTACCCAATAGATGAAATATGTGCAAATATTTTTTCAAAATTCTCTTCTCTTCTTTCCTTATGCTTCTGCCACCCTCTTATTTTTATTCAATATTCCCCAATTGTACCCGAGGCTACTACTGCCCCTCTGGATTGTGTGTGTGTGTGTGTGTGTGTGTGTGTGTGTGTGTGTGTGTGTGTGTGTGTGTGTGAATATTCCCCACTTTGGAACCTGTGGACTAAACCAAGGAACAGGGTCTCTTCAGACTAGCCAGGAATAAATAAAACAGTCAGCTGATGACACAGCCTTGTCCTCTTCTCACGGATCAAAAGTCCTTAATTCTTAAATCTGAAATT
>CM053583.1:176243980-176276982 GCA_028627135.1 Pseudochirops cupreus | reverse complement strand
GAGCTGACTTTAGTGGAAAGTATATTTGTGTGCGTTTTGGAGTTCTAGGATTAGTTTAGAGTCATATTTTATGGGTATTTTGGGGTGGCTATGTGAGAGCTGCAATATGTTGCTGCTCCTATGCCGCCATCTTGGCTCTGCCCCTGACAAACCTCTTTTCTTCTTCCCTTTGAGTTCTATTTGGCTACGTTAGAAATAGAGGCTCAGCTGAGGTAACCTCCTTGCAAAATAATGTCTTCTTTTATAAAGAGCATAGCTTAAAGAATAAGTTAATTTATAGTTAATTGCAGCATGAAAGGAAATTTGGCATAGAGTGCTAGACTCGAGTCAGGAAGATATAGGTTCAAATCCTGCCTTTGATAGCTGTGGGACTCTGGGAAAGTGGCTTAACCTTTCTAGGCCTCAGACAATTTTATAAGACTTATCTACTAAATTAGAAATAGGTTGTAGACTTCATCCACACAAACTTTGATATTATTGACACAGAACATTTTAATATCAGATACTAATTAGTCTTATGCATGAGAACATCATACAGACATAAAAGGCACCCACAGAAAGAAATTCATGATTTAGGAATAAAATAAATGGCCCACTGAAGTATATTTTTCTTTTTTTTTTAGGCATATTTTTCAAGAATACCAGTAAGAACTTATTTGAATATATGCTATTCTTTCCACCCTGTTGGCTAAAGGCAGCTTCCTGGGGGCAGTGAAGTTTTCTCATGTCCCTTAAATATGCCATAGTACTTTTTCTGGGCTGCTTCCTGGTATTTTTCTGTTTCAGTCCTGGCCTATGTCTAGATTAAGTGGGGAACTTGTGGCCTGGATGCCGCATATGGCTTTCTAGGTACTCAAGTGCAGCCTGATTGAGTGAAAGGGCTGACTAAACTGGTCTAAACTAAAGGTTGAAAAGCTTTGTGACAGGGTTTGGGTGCAGAATTGCTTGTAAGTGTTCCTATTAAGACCCTGTTTTCTGATAACTTCTGCTCTCCAAAGAGATAAGTATTGACCTCAAGCAATCCATTTTGATATCTGTCCAGCAAAAGGTTTCAAGGGAAATTTATTAGCACTAAGTTCCAGTGATGTCACAGAAAGATGGTGATCTGGAAATTGAATTAGAGAGTATTTGGGGGATTATTTTGATGAAAAATTTGTCAGAGAGGTTGTAATGGAGAACCATTTTTATCATTATCAAGCTTGACTAACCTTTCTTATTCTGGCTGAAGGACTTCCATTTGTTTCAAAGTCATAAAGTGTTGCTACCACAGACTTTAGCATCCATAGATATGAATGGAACCTTGGCAAAATAAATAATGTCCTGTGGATAAAACAACTTTAACCATACTGGATTATCTCTATAACCTTGACAGGCTTGCCAAGTACAGAGGGAGCTGTTTGCAGAGACCAGGGAGAGAACGCGTAGGCTTTGTCAAGCCTGGAGTTGAGAGGAGAACAAAGCACCTTTTCCAGCTGATGGAACAGACAGGCCTGAGGCTAACAAGTGGTCCCTCTGCACCTCCCCCCCAGTCATTGCTCACCCCAATTATCAAAGTAAATAAAATGGATTAAAGGATTCTCTGCTGGAAGAGTTTAAGCTTATTTTACAAGTAAGAAAATTGAAGGTCAATGAGGTTAAGCAGTTTACTCAAATTCATATAACATAGCCAAGATTCTAACTCAGGTCTTGTGATTCCAAATCTGGTTTTCTTCTAGTGTGCCAGTTGGCATCTCTTCCCAGGTCACTTTAATAGTTTTGATTCTGTGACACTACTTCCCCAGTCAGAGGCCCTCTTGATGTTTATCTTAATCTGATTTTTCATCATGAAAAAAATCACTAGGTGGGGTGTACACAATTTGGTTTGTCCCAGACCTTTTCTCCCCTGGGCCCTAGAGTCAAATTTTTATTAAATCATAACTTTCATATTGCTACTTTTTAGCAGAATTTCATAGTTGGGTCAGATTGATCCATATCAGATTGAGCCTTCTCTATTCCAGCCCACTAACTCTATCTGCCTTTTTGGGGGAGGTTGAGCGTGGGGAGGAATAGAGGGAGAGTAAATTTGTCCCTTTGGGACTATGCATAGCAGATTCACAAATCTGACCTATGCCCTATTTTTTTTACCTCAGTTTCCTCATCTGTAAAATGAAAGAGTTGGACAGGATAATTTTTAATACTGCTAATTCTAAATCTACGACCATATTATCAATGTAATTTTTTTCAGTGAACCCAAGAGAAAGTATTTGGAGAGATGTGTCCTCTGGGCAAATCTTTACTATGAGTCTAAGGCAGTGGTTCTCAACCTTCCTAATGCCACGACCCTTTAATACTCATATGGGGGCGTATCTGCATGTGGGCAGACCTGCCTGGAGATGCATAGAGGAGTGGTGTCTCGGTCCATTGGAAATATGTATTTTCTGATGGTCTTAGGCGACCCCCAAAGGGGTCGCAACCCACAGGTTGAGAACCGCTGAGGCAATCGTTAATATGAAAATGGCACTGACTTTTCATTGGATGGCACATTTGATACTTATTCGGACCAGTGGTTGTTGTTGTCAAGTAATGTTTAACTTCTTAAACATTTACTAAGTGCTAGGACGTCACCTTTTTTCCATTTTAAAAATTGTTATTGATGTCTCTGGTTTTTTCTTTACTCACATGTTTTGTCATCTCTCCCCAACTCTTTCTCAGAACTCTCCATCATATGCAGAAGAAAAAAAAGTGAAATTAATCAACATGGTAACCAAATCTGACTTGGCTCCATACAGCATATATATACCCATACCCATAGTCTTCTGCCTCTACAAAGAAGAAAGGAAGGTCTATGTTTGTATTTCTTTGGGGGGGGGGAACAATTTTGGGCATTATAATTTCTTAGCACTTAATTCCATCTTGCTTTTGTTTTACTTTCTGTATTTGCAGTTGTATATTTTTTTCTTGATTCTACTTACTACACTTTGTACAAATCTTCCAGTGTTCCTCTGTATTTATCATATTCATTGTTTCTTATAGCAAATTAATATCCAATTATATCCAAGAGCCACAATTTGTTTAGCTATTCCTTAATTAGCCTTGTTTCCAGTTCTTTGCTGCTATGCAAAGTGATGTTATAAATACTTTGTGTATGTGAGATTTTTCTTTTTATCTCTTTTTGGGGTAGAGGTCTCACAGGAGACTCTTTGGATCAAAGACTATTGACAGTTTTGCTTCTGTCTTAGCATAATTTCAAATTGTTTTCCAGAGCAGTTGGACCAGGTGATAGCATCACCAGCATAATAATAAATATTAGAGTGCCTATCTGTATAGCCCCTCTAATATCAACTATTACTATCTTTTGACAAATTAGGCAATTTCTAGAGTAAAACCTCAGATTTTTAAAAAAATTTGCTTTTCTCTTAGTGATTTGGAACAATCTTTCATATAGTTGTTAATAGTTCTTTTTTGAAGTCATTGGGGAATGACTTTTGATTTTATGTTTGTTTCCTTTATATCTTAGATATCAAAGCCTTCTCAGCTATATTTGCATTTTTTTCTCCAATTGAATATTTCCTTTTTTATTTTAGTTATATTAATTTTGTTCTTGAAGTGGGTATAGTGGTGTATGCCTATAATTCCTGCTACTAGGGAAGCTGAGACTGATGAATCACTTGAATTAAGGAATTCTGGACTAAGCTGGTGAGGTATCCACACTAAGTCTGACACCAATATGGTGGTCATCTGAGAGTAGGGCTTGGGGAAGAGAGTTGCCAGGCTACCTAGGGAGTGGCAAACAGGCCCAGCTTATAAATGAAGCAGGTCAAAAATGTTGTGCCAGTCAATAATGGGATCAGGATCATGATGCCCCTACAGTCTGGGTGAGATAAAGAGATCTAGTAGAAAGAAAGGAAGGGACAAATTGAGAAAGAAAGAAGAAAGGAGGGAAGAAAAGAAAAAAGAAAAAATTATTCTTTTTTTTCTTTTTGGAGGGGGGAGGCCAGGGCAGTTGGGGTTAAGTGATTTGCCCAAGGTCATACGGCTAGTAAGTGTGTCAAGTGTCTGAAGCCAGATTTGAACTCAGGTCCTCCTGACTCCAGGGCCAGTGCTCTGTTCACTGTGCCACCTAGCTGCCCAGAAAAAATTATTCTAACAATAGCTTTTCATTATTTTTCCAATTTTCTTTTTTCCAATTTTATTTCCAAATCTCTCCCTCCCAAGCCCTCTCCTACTCATTGAGAAAAGAAATGTGATATTAAACATATGAAGTCATTATGATAGCTTTTCAATTTCATGTAATTGAAATGACCTATTTTATCTTTTGTGAAAATTAGGAGAAATCCTCTTGGTGCCAATACCTCTTGTTGCTTATGAAAATACAGGCAGTATAAGGACTCGGAATCATAGTTTATATCTCTACAATTCTTTCTGATTACAATGCTTTTATTATTGCATTTGAAATAAGGTCAAATATCATATCAGAATGTATGTATATAAGAAAGTATATGCCAAAAGAATGGGAGGACAGGGAGAAATGAGAAATGGACAGGGAGGAGGGGGGGAGAAGAAATGAGAAAGGACTGAGGAGATATAATCTCTGTCTCTGGACCCAAGTATTCCATTGAAATAATACAATTTAGAAGAGTTGTCATAAAGAGGTTCCATGTTGGATCTTGCCCAAGGGGGCTTAACTAGAAAAGTGTTCCCTCAGCTCAACTTGAAACTGAGGAAAGGAAGAAATAAAATCCATATAAATATTGCTAAGTGACAAGATAGTCTTTCAGACTTCATTTCTGGAGTTGGGGCTCTTGTAGTAAGGCTGAAAGTTTGCATATCACTGCAGGAGAAAATGAAACCTGTACTGCAAGGGCGTCCATGAAGGACATAATCTACCGTCCCAGAACAGGCAGCTGTTTGTTGAGTTCCCAGCCGTGGCAACATGCTTCTGATTTTCAACTCCCAGAGTAGCTTTATGGAGACAAGGCCTGAAATGGAACTCTCAGGCTCTGACTTTGGGTTGGTTGTAATTCCATCTTCAAATTGCACTGAAGTGTTAAACCTTCAATTCATTTGTAAAACACAGTTAAGAAAAGAAAGCAAAATCCAGGCCTCCCCCCTGGCTGTATACAAATCCTTAGGCCTTCCTCCTCTCATACTGAAGCAGTTTGCTGTGATCCACCAAAACCCAAGGTATTATTTTCAAGAAATGAAAAAAAATCCTGATTTCCAGTGAATGGAAATATATGTGTATCAAATAACAGAGGCTCTCTGATATCAGAAATCATAAATTATAGAATTTAACAGGTGGAGAGACCTTACATTATCATCAAGTCTGACTCCTCATTTATAGATGGGAAAACAGCCAAAGAGAGGCCAGAGCCTGGGCTAGAGCTAAGCCTCCTGACTCCTATGTATGTGCTTTCTACAATACCGCTTATATAATATAGGTCAAGTCATATAAACTCTAGAGCTCATCTGTAAAATGAGATGGGGCTAGATGGACACCATGATTATGATTCTATTTTTAATAAACACAATGAGATAGCCATGCTATTGTCCTAAATAGGTTTTGTTTTTCTTTTCCTGTGTACACTTTTTCTTTTTCTCTCTAATTTATAGCTTGATTTTTAAATGCAGTTTGAAATGGACTCTAGGTACCTGAATATTTACTGTCTGATTTTTAGTGAATGAGCTTAACAGTTGACTCAGTATATTCTTTGAATTTCCTATAGGCACTGAAAAGAATAAATCTTTGAGCAGATAAAGCATAGGATAGGCAAGATTTTAGAGTGAAGGTCAAGCATAAGTCCTAGGCCTCACCACCTCCAAGCAACAAGAAATGAAATAAATCTGTAGAATGAACATTACAGAGAGGGGGATACAGTATGTTATGCTGGAGAAAGGAATGTCCACAGATTCAGGGAATTCTGCCTCTGAAAAACAGACTAACTGAGTGAACTTGGCTAAGTTTCAATGTCCCAGGCAAAAAGCTGATATAGATTTGTATTGCTAACTGAGGTTTTCTCCCTAGGGTTTCCCTATACTAGTGAATTCACAGATCCATGAAAAGAAAAGAAAAGAAAAAAACAAGGAAAAGATGAGAAATACATCCATACAAGGTACAGCATTTTGAAATATTACCATAGGGTCTGAGAGAATGGTCTACTCTCCTATCACCACCCAGTAATCTCTGATGACCCAAAAGCCTTCTATTTTAATCCTTAGCTGTGGTAACTTTGATCCTTCTTCTCTTAGCAATGATCTAAGTACTAATGGAGAATGAGGAGGCTCAAAACCAGTCTTCTGTGCCAAGTGGAGATAATATATAAATCTATCTAGTTATATCTCTATGAATTTTCATATGGTAGGTAACCATTCTCACCCCACAAAGTAAGAGGGGCTTTGGTAGTCTTTACAGAAGGAAATTCAGGCAGTGGAATGGGGAGAAGGTCAGACAGTTCTGAGGCTTTATAACAGTGGTTCTCAACCTGTGGGTCGTGACCCCTTTGGGGGCAAATGACCCTTTCACAGGGGTCACAGGGTTGCCTAAGACCATCAGAAAACACATATTTCTGATGGTCTTAGGAACCAAGACATCACTCTTCTATCTGTGTCCAGGAAGGTCCACCCACATGCAGATATGCCCACATATGAATATTAAAGGGTCACAGCATTAGGACGGTTGAGAACCACTGCTTTATAAAATGCTAACTGCTCAGGAAAGAAGGATTATGACAAAAAGAGCAACCAAGAGTAGTAAGATTCAGAAAGGAGGAAAACCAGTCAACAATGAACGCATGTTACTTAGTGATAGGAAGTATCTTCAAACTCCTAAATTTGGCAAGAAGGCCAGCAGTGGAGTTTTAAGGCTACCCTATCACGCCCAGCAAGTGAAAAAATTAGTAGTGAGTCATACAGAAAGGAAAAGTTACATATCAAACTTGAAAGAAACATAATATAATGGACTATTTAATTCAGTGATGTAAAGTGGAAACACCAAATGAAAGAAAGGAAAACAATACATCCTATGGTATCCCTAGAAATAATGGAAGAAAGTGCAATTTTTGGAAGCAGAAATAGTAAAGTTAAAAGAAGAATTTCAGTAAGAAATAAGGGTGGGAGTCAGAACTCTCAGAGAAGAAATCAGTTAGACAAATGAAAGTAAAACATTTAAAATACATGTCAAAAAGTTTTGAAAATAGTAGAGACTTTGGAAAAGGGAATGATATATTTAGGGGTGGGGGGAGTAGCCACAAGGGAGCATAGTGGAGAAAGAAGTTAAAGAAATGAAGGAATGAACATGGGTGGCCAGAGCACTTTCCTATAAAGGGAGATTCTGGGACAAACTGATCAAGCAGTTTTTTATTAGAGTAATATTTTATATTAAATAAAACTTCACTTCTTTAAAAATAGAAGTCTTACAAATAACTAAAATTAATGACATGTTAGAATAAAATTAATAGTATAATTTTATACCACAACAAAAAAATTGTTTCTGTAGATCACTCACATTTTTTTTTCAATATGGCAATAATAGTTGGTAAGCTTAAAAGAGCTTCATTGCAACCACTTCCACTAAGCCATGGATCTTAAACAATTTTATAGTGTGTAGCCGTCCAGATTTTCTCAAATATAATGAATTCAGGCTTTAGAAGTCTATCTCCCAATATTATTTCAGTACAGGTCATGAAAGGTGCCTCCTCCCCCCACAAAAACTCCTAACAGCTTAACATTACTATCACATCCCCATACATATTTCAGCCTATGTCTCTCTCTCTCTCTCTCTCTCTTTTTTTATTATAAAGGAATGTTAACTTGAGTGCAGGAAGCAGGTGTGGTGATTCTTGCTGGTTTGAGGCTTTTAACACCATCCCCATTCTGTAATTTCTGGGCCCAGTTCACAGCACGCATGAATTTTCTTTCCCTATGTCTGCTATAGTTATAGCTCAAATAGTCCCACATTCACGGCCTGGCCACACTCTCCCTCCCATTCTGGCTCCATAGAAATGCTATACAAAACGGAAACAGGCCAACCAGATTTTTAAGTGAGGCTTCTGGGAGCTTAAGAGTGGTGCCTCTGGTCCCCACAATGGCAGAACAGCTTTTGATCAGGGAATTTAATTTTAATTGAGCAAAACACAAAGCATTCCTGCCACCTTATCATTCTAATGGGTCACATGTGCTAATTCTACTTATGTTCACAGATATCTCACTTCTCCTTAACCTCTGCAACTAAAGTCACCACACTGCAGGAAGAAAGAGTTAAATGCGTATCACTGTCATTCCCCTGAGGCACCAATGGTCCAACAATATAACTGGGCTTTGTGACTCTCCAATGCTGTCATCTATCTGGCAAACAACACACAGTTTACAGCATGAATATGAGAGGGAGGGAAAGAGAAAGAGAGAGGGGGAAAGAGAGAGGGAGAGAGAGAGGGAGAGGAGGAGGAAGGAAGGGGGAGATGGAGAAAGGGGGGGGAGAAAGAAAGGAACATATAGAGAGAGAGAGAGAAAGAGAGAGAGAGAGAGAGAGAGAGAGAGTAAATGAACAGATATTAGAGGATCAGTAACAAATCCACTGAAAATGGATTATTTCTGAAAATACTCTTTCCAAATTGAGTTATAAGATAAACCCTTTTGAAAGAAATACAAGACACAGACCCTCGTATAGACTGGGCTCCATCCATATACATCATAGGTTTGGTCCTTAGATGACAGCATAGTGTAGTCAAAAGAATATCAGATTCAGATTCAGCAGACATTGGCTGGAATCTCCCTCTGCCACTTATTGCCTAAGTTATCATGGACAAATCATTTTACCTCTCTGGGCCTCCGTTTAACAAAATCACACGTGGTCCAACCTAAATCAGAACTTGGATCCCTCTACAACATACCTGAAAGAATTATCTTTAACAGGCATCTCAATACTTTTTTCAATTAAATGTCAAGCTTAAGTTGTTTTCTTTGAAATTTCCACCCCCTGGTTCTAGTTCTGCTGTCTGAGGGCAAACCTGTTGTTGTTATGAATTATTATTTTTAGAACAACTCTATCCCCTCTTCCATTTGACAGCCCATCAAACATTTAAAGATAAATAATGTGGTCCCCTCTAAGTGCTCTCTAGGCTAAACATGATTACCTGTATCTTGCCTCATGATTATTGCCACGGCATAATTGTCACATCCTGTTTTTTCAGTTCAAAAACTGGTTTATAACCTTTCATTGTGTAATCGTCACATGATATAATTTCTGTTCCTTCTGAGTTTTAGAGATTAAAAGAGAAGCAAGGTATTCATCCGTGACACATGGATACACATCTATCTCTTGTGCATTGTGAGCTGTGACCCTTGAATTCTCAGCACCCACACATTGTCAGTATATTTCAGAAAGCTGACATCCTGGCTTGTTTAGAGAGCTGCAGTGCTAATGGTATTGTCACTCAACCCAATGAAGAGCCGTAGGCCTAACATGGTAACACCTGCATCTTCCCATGCTAGCTAAACTATACAGTTTGTCTGCCAGCAATATAGTTTAATAATAAATGGTTTTTATGTGATACCGGCAAATTTTTAAAAGCTTTACATAATGGTAGCACCTAACTGTTTTGCAAAAAAAAAATTGGCATAACATTTGTGACTATTATGCAGTGAAATATGGTAGTTCATAGGTTCAGAAACCTATTCCTCCCACCCCCATATCTGGAAGGGACTCCATAGATCATCTATACATAGCTTCTCATTTTATCGATGTTCTTTAAAAGTGATCCTTATATGACATAAACCAAATTGCTCTTCAATATCCTAGTTGATCTCCTCTGGACAATTTCCAGCTTGTCAATGTCCTTCCTAAAATGTGATGGCCAGATTGGAACACAATACCCCTAGATGTGTTCTGAGTACAGCAACATATAATACTATCACTACACTATTCCTGGACACTGTACCTGTATAGAGTAAGATTTCATTAGTTTTTTGGTGCCAAATATCACTGCTTATTCATTTAACTTGCAGTCCATTAAAACTCCCTGATGTTTTTCAGAAACCTTGCTCTCTAGTCATGTCTTCCAGGATCTTGTACTTGCATAGTTAATTTTTGAAAGTGAAGTATAAGACTTGGCATTTGTTCCTAATAAATTTCATTTTAGGGATGGTATGGCATAGAGTTGGACTTTGAGTCAGAAAGACTTAAATAATGGGTTAGATTCCACCTCTGAAACATAATGGCAGTATGATTTGGGTAAATCTTTTAAACCTTCAGTGGCCCCAGATAATTCTTTAAGAGTAAGTGAAGGCAGCTAGGTTGCTCAGTGGTTAGAGTGATGGGCCTGGAGTCAGGAAAATCTGAGTTCAAATCCAACCTCAGAGACTTACTTGCTGTGTGATCCTGGGCAAGTCACTTAACCTCTGTTTGCCTTAATCCACTGGAGAAGGAAATGGCAAACCACTCCAGTTATCTTTCCCGAAAAAACCCCATGGAGAGCATTAGCATACTATGGTCCACAAGGTCCCAAAGAATTGGACAAGACTAAATGACTAAACAAGAACAGAACAGAACCCAAATTGGTAAAAGCAGTTTCCCAGTAGGGTGTTCCCTGTAGAAATGAAATGGTCTCTCTCTCTCCTTTGCCCCCCCTAACAAAAAGTGATTTGACTTAGCTCAGCATTCTAGCCTCTCGAGAGATTTTGCTTACCATCATTTCCAGCTTTTGTGTTAGCTGCAAATCTGAATAAGGAGGCGTCTCAGAATAATCATTAAAGTCTCTTCCAATTCACTGTGTGGTCTGTAGAAATCCCCTAACTTCCCTTATCCTCATGTATAAAAAACAAGGTTGGATGACATAACAACAAGCGCCCTAGCATACCCAGCATGGCTGCTAGCTTTTCTAAGAGAAAGCAACTCAAAAGGGGTTAACAATGTTACTTTAATCAAACATATATATCATTCACTTAGTTCAGGGGGAAAAGCATGCTGAACTTCAGAAAATACAAACAGAAATTACAAACAGAGAAAATAACAAAATTCAACAGACCAACAGACAGGGCTTCTAGCTGTCTGACCATTACATACATACATACATATTTTTTACTAGAGAGAAGCACCGACAAATGGGTTTTCAAAGCTGGTGGGCTCAACAGCTACCCAGAGTCTCATCTGGCCCAATAACATAACTCTTCCCATAAGTGAACCCCAAAGCAAAACCTCACCTCAGGTTAGCCTTCTCCAGAGTCAGAGGACATTACAACCTTTGTGACCCACTGCCTAATTACAAAAGATGGGCCTTCCTGAAAACCAAGCCTCCATTAAGCAAGGCTTCTCTTGTTGGGCTCCAAGTGAGGCCTATTGAGGGGCAGGGAAGATCTTAAAATTCCCTTACCATTAAAGATGAGGACCAACTTTGAGTCCCTGATAGTTCTAGATCTATAATCCTATGAAGTTCAGTGGCTGGGGGCAGGGGGGAAGCATGGGGAGAGAAAAAAAATTTAAACATTTATTTTATCAAATTTTGAGTTTCAAATTCTCTTCTTTCCTCCAGCCACTTCCTCATCCATTGAGAAGGCAAGTAATACAACAATTACATGTTAAGTCACGTAAACCATATTTCCGTGTTAGTCATGTTGCAAGAAACAAAAACAACCGAGAAAAACAAAGAAAACAGAAAAGAATATTCTTTAATATGTAATCAGAGTTCATCATTTCTATGTCTGGAGGTGCAGTTTTCCTCATGGATCCTTTGGAATTGTCTTGGATCATTGTATTGATCAACGTAGCTGAGTCTTTCAAAGTTGGTCATTATTACAATGTTGCTGTTAGCGTGTATGGCATTCTTCCTGGTTCTGTTCATTTCACTTTGCATCAGTTTATATGTCTGAGGAAGAAATTATTAATGTAGCTACTTCTTATTATTTAAATATTAAAAGTGTTCATGTGGGCAGCTAGGTGGCGCAGCCGGAGCCGGCCCTGGAGTCAAGAGGACCTGAGTTCAAATCTGGCCTCCGACACTTAACACAAAACTAGCCGTGTGACCTTGGGCAAGTCACTTAACCCCAATTGCCCTCCCCCCCAAAAAAAGTCTCCATGTTGTGATTATTACAGTGATTTTGCAATATGATTTTAATATAGAGATTATTTTAATGGCCAGTAATAAACATACCATACACAAACCAACCCTCAGGGATGTCTTTAGGGTCAGACACTTTACAGCAGTTTTTGAAATACAATTGTAACCACCTCATGGAGGAGCTTAACAGTCCTCCGAAAGACAGTTCTGTAATTTTGCACATGTCTCTATACACATCTCTCTCGAGATTGGCTGGGACTGGCTGAGAGATTTCAGGTAAGAGAAGCAGAGGAATAAAAAAGAGAGATGGGAAGAGAGAACACAAGATGGGAGATTCCTACAACCACTTTCATGCTGAGAAGTTGACACCTCAATATGGTCCTTGATTCTCAAGAACTGCAAACCAAGAGGCTGCTAAAAGAATCGCATAAAAAGAGATAATTCTCTCCCTGGCTGAAACGAAATTTTATCTTGCTTGTTTCCAGATAGCAGAGCTCCTTAACTTGATCATCTAAGCCTCATATGACTTTCTGAACTGTTTTTACTTGCTTGTTTTGATTTGTTTACAATCTCTGACTATGTCTTGTGTAACAAGAGGGAATCAGAGGGAAAGTGAAGTTGACTCTGATTAAATTAATTGGCACCCTCCAGGTCTGAGCAGAACTGTTTTTTCCTGGAGTGACCAAGAAAAATGGTTTTTATCCTGAACCCCCAAAAGAATCCTACTCATAGACTGCAAGTATCTGCTGTGTGTTAGATATAATTCCAAGCTCCATAGCTCCCTTTAAGATAGGAAATTAACAACCCAGTCATGACTATCCTACCAATTCCCACAAAAGTAGAACTTTAGCCTCCCTGAGACATGATGTAGGACAGCCAAATCTATCTTCTGTTACTCAGTTCCCTTTTGTTAAATATCATATTACATAAATACATGTGTACAATCATACACATTTATAGTATGATGTAGTAGGATATAGCATACTGTCTTCCACACAGTAGGCACAATAAATCTTTTTTGAGTTGAACTGAATCCCATTGGCAGAATGACTATCATGAAAGATACTCAGCCAAAGACAAAAGATTTTTATAATACTGTACCTACCATATGTTGACTATTAAAAAAAAAGTATTTGATGTCTGTTGTATAAAACATTACCTGATATCCACTCAAGTCAAGAGAACACAAGCCACACCCTGGAGGGATCTTCTGTGGTAGATGCAGATAAGAGTCTCATAGACTGGGTGAGCATTGGAGAGAATGCCCATGTTGGTGAAATCACAGATTTATTTTGAGTACTTTAGGCTACCATTACTTGTTTGAGAACTAAAGGTCACTTTTTTTTTTTTAAAAATCAGGAAATTTCAGTGACTAAGTCACAATTAATCAAAATACCTTAATGGAATTGGTTTATATATTTTCTTAAATTGAGTGACATGAAGTATCATAATGTGGTGGAAAAGGTAGAACATCTCTTGGTTTCCTGGGCTCCCTTTAAATCTAACTCTGAACTTTTTGGAACAAAGCTGAAGCATTGAACTAATTCAGACCTTCTGCAGAAAGCCTTTCTGAATCCCCCCACTCACCCCTTATCCAGTGCCTTCCCCCAATATTATTTCTAATTTATTCTGTGTAGATCTAGTTTATACATAGTTGTTTTGATGTATTCTCTTCCATTAAATTATGAGTTCCTTGTGAGCAGGGGCTGTCTTCTGCCTTTCTTTGCATCCTTAACACAGTGCCATCAATAAATGTCTGTAGACTTGACTTGAGCATACTGTCCACATGCTGATGCACCTTGCTTCTTATTCCACTTGATTCTTAAAGATACATCTACAAGATAGAGGAAATACTTAAAATATCATCTTCACTGAAATAGGACATTCATGAAAGTATGGAAATTTAAGTATTTTTTTTTTTACAACACAGTCTAACAAATGGGAGCATTTTGTTGGTAAAGTTGTGATTCAATTTGCTTAATACTTTTGGAATATACTTTGAAAAGTTCTGTAGTTTTCAGCTCTTAAGTTGACCAAGAGGGGCTGAGAAGATACAAATCCTCCAAAAAAGCATACATTTCTTCTGATCTTTACTCAAAGAGATGAACAAAATTTCCAGGGTCAACTTCTGTCAATGGTTTCCTCTCCATTGGAGATTTTCAAGCAAGTAAAAAAAAATATTGGGATGGATGATTCACTGGAGTTCAGTTTACCTTCCTATTTACCTAAGGAACAATTTGACACTTGGTGATACGTTAGGGGAAGAAGAAAAGGCACACCTGAAGGGATTATGCAGTACTGAAATATTTCAAACAAATAAAGAACAATGGTATTTCTGAGCAGGGTAGAATAGAACCAGCTGTGTGTGTTTTATAATAAAAGAAAAATGCAGAAACCAACTAAGATATATTTGAGTGAAAGGGTCACAATTCAGGCCCTGAAAGCTTCAAACAGGTCTGTGTCCCAATTATAAAATAGAAATACTTAGTCCCGAAATAGCTGTGGGATTGCTACGATGGCTTTTAAAAAAATCTTTTTTTTCCCCCAAATTATGAACTTAATTACCATCAACACAAACATTTCAATATGTAAACAACAAAAAGAGGAATGCATGTGAAATTATAAACTTGTTGCATTCATTTGTTCATTCATTATTCGTCCTTCTTTCTCAAAGAAGACCATGATATAAGGAAGGTAATGTTATGACTTGCAAGTGAATTGGATTTAAGTGAGGAAGGGCTATGCAAAGTCACCAGCCTCACTTTGTCCTCCTGAGCCATCTGGGTCCAGCGCCAAAATATAGCTCAGGAGGATTGGAGATGGCTCAGGATGCAGAAGGAGATTGGCTTTTTTAAGCTGAGGTCTTTCCCAGCTCTCACATGGTTTGCTTTTAAAAGGAGATTTTAAAATGTTAAAAGGTAGTAACAAATTTTCCTTGTTTGTGGTCCCTTTCTGAATGTTTTACTGATGTTCTTTCCTATTTTCACTTTCACATCTACCACTATCCATGAATTCACTCCCCTTCCAATCCACATAAGCCCTCATTTTAACCACATACAATCAAGAAAAACAAATCAACTCTCTAGCTATGTCTGAAAATATACATCTCAATCTGCACATTTAGTCCCTCACCTCCATGCTTCATCATCAGCTTTCTGAAATCCTGTTTGGCAACTACGTTGATCAGAGTTCTGAAATCTTTCAAAATTGTTCTCTTTTCCTGTATTTGACCATCCAGTAAATTTTTCTCTTGTTTCTGCCCATTTCAGGCTACTTCAGTTCATCCAAGCCTTCATAAGTTTCTCTTATATCTTCATGTTTGTCATATTATGGTGGAGTAATAGTCTATTACACTCATATCACAATTTATTTAGTCATTACCCAATGTGCTTTGATGCAGAAAAAAATGCTGCTGCAAATTGTTGTATGTATGAGTCTTTTCCCTCTGTCTTTGAACCCTTTGGGAATATATCTGTAGCAGAGATTTCACTAGGTAAAGGACTAGTACTATTTGACACCTTTGGAGGTATAGCTCCCAATTATTTTTCAGATTGGTTGTATTCATTCACACTCTACCAAGAGAACATTAGTGTGCCTGTCCCTCCGCAGCCACTCCAACAATTGCCTTTCACCTTTTTGCCAATCTGATGGCTGAGGTCTCCGTTGTTTGTCCTTCCCTCTCAAAGAGAACCACGGCATAAGGAAGGTAATGTTATGACTTACAAAGTGAATTGGATTTAGGTGAGGGAGGGCTATGCACCAGCTTCACTCTCTCCTCCTCCATTTTGTTATAATAGTTTACCCTTGCTTTTTTTTGTTGGTGTTTTATATTGTTTCATACGGTTACTGATGGCCTGCATTTCATTTGAAATGACCTATTCATAACCTTTTCTCTTGAGGAACTGATCTTTTCCCCTACATGTTTGTTATCAATTATCTATATATCTTGTACATCAGGTCTTTAACTGGGATACTGGCTGCAAATGTTTTCCCCACAGTTGTGCCAGTTGGCTTCTTTAAAGAAGGAAGCCAAGAAAGCTGTGTGCCCAGCTTTGCAATGCTTTGTGACTGGCTACCGAATCTGCTCATACAAAAATGCATATGCTAGCCTCCAAATAGGTTTTCACAACCTTACCATTGGTGTTCTGACTTCACAATGTTTTATCATTATTATTATTACATAACCAAGGTATAACATTTGTTATTGTGTTACTGTACACAGTGGGCCAAGCCAGTTTATATCGACAGGAGGGAAAAAAAAAAGACAAAACTCCATTGTCAGGTCTTCCTTTAGTATATAGCTCCCAATGAGCTGTGCAAATTAGTGCCAATCACTAAAAATACTTTGCTAGTTCCAAATTATATGTTGTTCACTTGGGTGTGTTAAAAGGCGCAGAAGCCATGCCTCACTTATTAATCATTAATGTAAACTTGCCACCTACTCAGAACTTTTGCTTCTTAAATCATCAGACTTAGGCAGAAATACAGTGTGACCCAATACACAAAGGCTCTTTCTTCTAAATTCTATTCATCCAAGAGGCAATTTGTCACATGATATTTACATTAAAAAATAAGGGTAAAGAATGAATGTCTAAGATAATAAACATGTCGATTGTTTTCTACTTCGTGGGGAAGGGAAAGGTTCTAGAACAAGCGTTGGTGCTGAGTTAAGCACTTTTATCCGTAAGTCCATCTGAAAGCCGTATCACTTGGCCATTTCTGCTGGGTTGCCCATGTCTCCTAGCTGCTTTCCTCTTTTAAATTTTAAATACTGCAAAGGAACCATTTACCCTGTGAGGTTCTCATAGTTAGGACCAAACCCTTCTCTGAGGAATTTTGGCACCCAATTAATTAGCTCGTTATGAGCAGGAGTTTGCTTTCTTTCAGTAACTCCTATCCTGCCATCAGTAAAGTGTGATTCCGTAATAAATTTCCACGAAGCAAACTATTTCTGGTAATTCTCCCTAATTAACACCAGGTCTGCTAATAATAAATTAGTACCTATGTGTTTCTGATATAACCAAGATCTTGTCTGGGAGGACCCTAACAAGGCAAACTCCAACCTAAATTAAGCTCTTGTTGGCAAAGGGATTTATATGCCATTTTCTAAGAAAACCTTTGATAATCTTATATTGGGGCATTCTGACTAGCAAACATTGAGTGACAGGGAGATTTGTTCTGGTCTGAGCACTGAAAAGGGATTTACTGTGAACACATACTGTTGAGTCTTACACCCATAAATCTTGCACGGGATTACTGATGCTTAATGAATGAATGAATGACAGATCTCTTATTTTTGTCGGTGCATTTTAATGTGCAATGACGTGATTGATAGAAACCAAACATTGACCGTTAAAGTGTCAAATGCAGACATGATGCCCTTAAATGTTTGGCTTCTGGAGTTTAATATACTGTAGACCTGAATTTGTCTTTTATTTCCAAATCTCAAGACTGCAACAAAAAACATTCCTCTGAAAATTCACTTAGTTGGGGGGAAAAATCTCACTAAAACCAGTAAACAAATAAGGCTTAAGTCAACCTACTTAGCTTTAGAATACCTGACCAATGAGACTGTAATGAGATCAATGCTATCATCCTGAAATCCTTGGCCAGTGATGGTAGATGGTGGAGATGGACAAAGTCTTGAGTCTTAGCTAAATTAATGATCAGCTTTGCTTGTGATAGGTAAGTAGTAATAAGACTGAAAAAAACCTGTTACACTGATGCATCATTTTCAAGTATTGCTTTAACACTGAGTGATCGCTACATCAAGAAAATGGGATTAAAAATTGTGGGTCTAGTGTAACCCATTCCTACTGTGACCAAGAAAAAGAAGAATCATTTGTCACAAAAAATCCAGACGTGTTCTTCTGAAACACCACACCTATTTATTATGAAGGTATTAATTACTTATTATGTACATAAAGGCATTGTTCTGCTCAGCATGCTGTTTCTATGCCTTTTCGTTAGTATACTCATCCAAAAGCAAAACTGATTAGAATACACAGTTTTTAGAAATATAAACAGAAAGAAGAAAAAGTCAGAGGTTAATAGAGGAGCAAAAGGACACGTTGGAAATACCAAACCTTTTAAACAAATCAAGCAGAACTAAAATTGATGGTGCAGTAATTTTTTCTACCAATTTGTGTATTTTTCCTTATTTTTATATGCCTGCAAAGCTGTCTTCCTAAAGTAACTGAGGAAATTGTACTCCCAAAAAACATGCACTGAGACATTTACACCACACTAATATGGGCAGCTTGTTCTAATTACATCTAAGTTCACACAAGAGCAAAGACAGGGAAAGTTTCTTGGAGGCCATGTATATAGCGAATATAGCTGGAGTACCTCACCTGTTGAAAATCTGTATATTAATATATTCTCAACATAAATAATTTTATAGATAATGCTGCATGAATAACTTTTTTAAGTTCAAAATCTGTTGTCTTATTGAACTCCTACCCTAACACTTCTCAGAGAATTAAAGTTTAGTATAATCCTAGGCTCTCCTATGAAGTCTGAACCAACAGGAATTATGGGCAGTTGGGAGGAGAGGGAGCTCCTGGCTCATGGAACTTGGAGCATTTAAGTGTACAAGTAGAGGGACGAGTTTTTCAAATTAGACTTCTGGTAGTAACACCCACTGTACTTCAGAGAACCTGATTTGACCCTAAGAGGCCTACTAAAATGCTGAAAACACTGAGCCTATGGTCAGTAACTTAATCATGGAACTTGGAAAATTCCCGGTCATCGGTCACTATCTAGGGCAGTGGTTCTCAACCTTCCTAATGCCCCGACCCTTTAATACTCATATGTGGGGGAATCTGCATGTGGGCAGACCGCCTGGAGACAGATAGAGGAGCAGTGTCTCCATTCCTAAGACCATCGGAAGTATGTGTTTTCTGATGGTCTTAGGCAACCCCCAAAGGGGTTGCAACCCACAGGTTGAGAACCACTGATCTAGTGCCATATTGTGCATTTTAAAAATTATGCTACAAATTTGGCATCCAAAAATGTACATCAAGAGAGCTTAAAAGTAAATGAACTCCACAGAAGCAGCAGAAACAGAAGGGCTACTGATCTAGGAGCTATGTATAATCAGAATAATAAATACTCAGGGAGATAACCTGAACAATAAAGTGCTCTGCCAGGTATTAAAAGATTAACCCTCGGGTATTACAATCTACCCTTTCTTGGGAGAAAATACACAAATCCTTCTGGTTTATGAGCAGTGGACAGAACTTATTTCCATGGGATTAGCGATTTGCCAATAATCTGACATTTCTAACTACTCAGTTACTAGAGACACAAAGCACAAACAAAGAATTATAAAATCCGCAGCAGCTTCTCTCCTGGCAGAGAGAATGGACGTCAGGGGAAATGCAACAATGTGATCTCCAAGAAATATGGGGAGGGGGAAGGGGATGGGCGAGGATACTTCTTTAATTAAGGGGAAAAAAAGTCCTTAGAGCATGATAACTTCATCCAAATTCCAGGTAAGAATTTTTACAAAGTACACAAATGTGATAGACTATTGAATAAGATCTTGGCACGTAGTCCTAACACAAACAAAACAAAAAGAGGGCGCAGAAAGAGAGCCCAAAGCACACCAAAGCAGGTCAGAAACCCATTCTGAAGGGCTCCAAAGCTGCAGACTTTGAGGGAGGCAGGCTCTCCCAGAGGCTCCCGGGGCAGGTGCCCGCAGCCAGGAGCGCAGGACAAGACGGCTGGGTCCCCAGGATGCTCTAGCCCCTTCCTTAGACACTGAGAGCCCGCGAGGTGTTCCATTGCTTTTTGGCTCGGCACATCTCCCCCTTCTGATCTGTTTAAATTAATTATAATCCACATATAACATAAATTGGTTAAGCCCATAAATTAAGAGCCTGTCAGCGCAGCTGCCTTTCAAGTTCAGGAGTTTAAACAAAGCTCATTCGCAACCTTTACTCCAGAACAAGCTGACAATGGAAACAAGGCAGGGGAGTGAGTGAGTGATGGGCCAGGGGAGGGACTTTACGCTCCCATCCCCCTTTTTAGAAACATCATGCCCCACAAGTCTAAAATGAAAACTTAGAACCAAGAGGAAGCACATACTGACCTTCCCTCTGTTCGCTGGAAATACACAGAAGGGAAAAAAAATCCCCAAACTAAAAACTATGAAATGCCCTGCATCTTTCTTACTGAACTAATATATAAGTGTCGCGAAAATCTTAAAGCAGTTTAAAGCCCTGAGGTTTAAACTGCACCAAGACTTTTGGGACACCAAACCAGTATTATTATTTCTCTCTCCCTAGATCTACACATAATTTTAATCTCCAAATATGGGAAAGTAAATAATGTGTCGATCAGTCATCACTTTTCCATCCTCAATTTCACAAAGCACTCATGAAATTTTTGCATAATTTGAAAAATTCATTTATCATTACTTTTAACCTTCAACAATCAAAGACCATAGGATATATATTTTAATTACATCTCAAAAGTGATGTTTCTCTATCTTCCAATTAATTTCCAAATCTGTAATTACAGAAAAATCTTGTCCCTCAAGTAAAGCTCTTTATCCTCCAACCAACCTGTTTAATTCTCACAAATTGCTCGGATTATCGACCTAGAAAGTGATAGATTTTTCTTTTATATAAAATCCACTGACTTACAATCTTTCCCAGAATTTCTTTCCAAAAATAATGTTTTTACCCCAGCTACACAGAAAGTTTTAAAGAAAATTGAATGTGGCTGCTAAATGAGAGAACACATCTTTGAAAAGGTGTTAGTATGACCAAGAGCTAGTTCTGCTAACTGATTTGTACTGAGGCTGTATATAACCTTCCAAAATTTAATCAGATAGCAACTGTCAGTTATGCAGTGCCCCTCTCCCTCCCCCGCCCCCTTTAAAGGGAAAAAGGCTCAACTTTCTGAGCATTCACTCTTTTTCTTCTTCTCATATTCTACTCTTGGGGGTAAGGGACGGCTAAGGGTAGAACACAGTACCAGTAGAAAGATGCTTATAATGAATACCAGATGGTCTTATGTTACTAAAAGGTTAACCTGTATGGTTAATGTATGAGTTCCAATAGATGCTTGCATGGGGGGGGAAAGGCTTTCCTCATTAATACATCACTTAAAAGATTTGCACATTTTGCATCCAAAATTCCTTTGACATTTCTTTCCGTAAGTGATCAGTTTTTAGCACAGCTACACAAAAAGTTAAAAAAATAAAAATAAAAGGATTGGCACCTATCGCCTAATGAAATTTTCGGTCAACGGGAGGGGGAAGTTTCATTTTGTCTGCTTTTAAATTTCTCATATAGATGGGAACATCTGAGGCATTTTTATAGATTTTTCCCCTAGATTTACTCAATATCTATCTATAAATTGATTATGATCTTGCACTGACGGGGGAGGAGGGGAGGGGAAGAGAAAGGGGGATGTGTTGAGGTCTCGGCATAAAGAATATCATTCATCAAAAAAATGTTTCTTCATCCAGTTCTTTCAAGATGAACAATATTCAGCTGGGAAATACAGACCTGATAGTTCTTTCATGGGCAGAAAGCCTTGAAAAACCTTGAGTTTCTATGCTATCTCCCTCTCTCCACTTTACATGTCCAAATATTTCCATATAAATGTATAAAAATTTATCCTTTCTGCATATTTTTCAAAGTGACATTAATATTAGCCTATGAAAAATTAGCTACTAGAACAATCCATCTTTTCACTCTTCTTTTTTTTTCTTCTTTCGCTCTCTCTTATGTTGTTTATGATTCTTATGTTGTTTCCTTTCAGAAATTCAGAGAATGAGCATGTTTCTTGCACAGTGGTTTATCCTTCTTGGAAAAAAAGGTCTGGCCTTCCAAACTGTCAGAGCATACCTGAAAAGGGAAGAAAAATCATCAAAAAACCAGCAATATCTTGTTGGAGATGCCCACCAAACTAGAGACAGCACATTTCTGATAAAGTGTTAATATGACCCAGAACTAGCTCTTCTGCAAATTCATTGGAGACCAACAGTGCACATAACCTTCCTAAAGTTAATAAGACAGAAACTCTCATTTATGCAGCACCTGAAGGTTTGCAAAAGCACCTGAACAGACATTGTGCAATGAGTCCCACAGCCTTGTTAGGCAGGTACTCCAGGTACTCCAAAAATGTCTCCATTTTGCACATGAAGCAGCAGAAAATTCAGGAAGATTAAATGTGTTTATTGAGGTCATACAGACATTAAGTTCTAGAGACAGAACATGTTGACTCCAAGTCCAACATTCTATTCATTATCCAGGGGTGGGGCACCTGTGACCTCAAGACCACATGTGGCCCTCTAAGTCCTCAAGTGGGACCCTTTGACAGAATCTGTTCTGTGATGTTTGGATTCAGTCAAAAGGCTGTACTTGAGGACCTTGAAGGCCACATATGGCCTTGAGGCCACAAGTTCCCCAGTACTGTATACCATGCTGCTTCTTTGAAAACAAGGTTGATTTAAATTCATTTTATTTTCTTCAATTGTATCCCCATTTGGGATTTTCTTGGTAAAGATACTACAGCTCATTTTATAGAGGAGGAACCGGAAGCAAACCAGATTAACTTTTTTGCCCAGGGTCACACAGCTAGCAAGAGTCTGAGGCCAGATTTGAACTCAGGAAGATGAGTCTTCCTGATTTCAGACTAGCACTCTATCTACTGTGCCAACTTAGCTGCCCCGTTCAGATAGCCCTCAGCTGCTTTGCTAATGCATCACCAAACTAGAACGGGGAGAGACTGTGACATATACATCATTTTTAAGTTCTCTGACAGATCAGTGACCTCCTCAATGTGAGCTCTCTATCCACTAGTGCAAGTTAACACTTATCCTTGCCAATCACTATTTGTGTGAACTAAAGAAAGTCTTTTCAGCTCTGTGGACCTCAGTTTCCTCATCTGCAATGTAGGAGGGCTGAATTAGATGACCTCTTAGGTGCTTTCAGCTCTCAATCTGTGAACCAGGCTCTTTCATCCTGTGCATTTAATATTTTGTGGATATGACTACAGCACTCAACCAGGCCATCTGTTCTCTCATACCCTCAGCACAAGATTGGCCTGCCTCCTTTACTAATAATACATTGCCTTGGTGAGATTTTTCTACCACTTTGTGCCTTTGGTAACTTGAATTCTTCTGGGTTGTGGTACTCCTTAATTCAGAGTTGTAATGCACCGCCAGGAAAAACTTTGGAGTTAAAAAAGAGATTTTACACAAATGAAATGAGGCCTCGTCTCCTCCTGGTCAATTCTAGCACCTAAAACTCATTGTTCATCTGCTGTGCCCATTTAAGATTTACAGATTGAGAGACTGGCTCAGTGAACTCTCCATCCAACTGCATGACACCATCCACACAATATACACCCTCTATCTATCTCGTCCTTTGTTTCTCCAGCAATCTATTTTTGCCATCAGTGACAGTGGAACCACCTCATCTGGATTTAAATAATTCTGCATGTGATGTGCTTCATAAGAAAACAGAATTGGCACTCAAGGAAATGAAGCTGATTAAAGTAGCTTGACCAACTAAATCTATTCCAGGAAATCTGTGCTATAAAGAACATAGTTTTAAAGGCACATGTGAATTGATTTTCAAGATATCTCAAAGAGCAGAAGATGGCTAAAGAACAGAAAATACCACAGCTGGTACCATTATCCATAAAAGTAACAAAGAAGAAATTAGCAAGTGGGAAGCCTCTGCACATATATCCTTGCTGAAAATATGAAAAAAGAGCAGGCACCGTTCTAGAACAAACCACATGTTCCGAGTCATAAGGAACTGAGGGATAGAGCATAAAAGATTTCTGCTGTGTTAACTGCCTGATTACCAAAAAAGCATTTGACTCAGCAAAGATAGACTTAAAGCAGCTCCTCCAATAAGGTATTTCCCAGGCATATGTTAAAATTATATAAGAACCCATATGGCAGCACACAGATAAATATCTCATACATATGGATGGCAGCTGTAGCCACTGCGATAACTTTGTTCCACAATCCTTTGATCTTCAGTACCCACAGAGGTATAAAAATAGGGAGACACAGACTCCTCATAGATTTTTGCCATCGTCATGGAGAATGTCCAAAAAACCCTTCCAGAAGATGGCAGATTCTTCATAGACAGGGAGGTTCTGCAGATTCACCTGTTTCAGAATGATTCTGTATTGACCCATGAAGCACCCAAACCCTATAAAACTGCCCCAGTACTTTTTAAGTAGGCCTTGTCAAAGCTGTTGTGTTTGTCCTTCGTTTTCAAAGAGGACCATGGCATCAGGGAAATGATGACATGACTTGCAGTTGACTTTTGAATGGATGAGATAACAAGTCAGTCAAAAGATAAGATTGCATTGCCAGGAAGGTCACATAGCCAGTAAGCTACATGAATTTTGGACAACTTGGTCGGTTTCATTTAATACTTCTCTTTTCCCCTAATGGTCTGGATGACTGAAAGCTGTTGGATGTATTCATATACATTTAAATATGTGTGTGTATATAATATACAATTAATAAAAAACATTTTCTTGGCAAAAATATAGCAGTGATTTGCTATTTCTCTCTCCAGCTCATTTTATAGAGGAGGGGGAGAATCTTAGGCAGAGCTCACAGCAAGATGTGAGACAGGGATGACAATCAAACAAAGAAGACTTAGGAGGAACTGGGAGAGAACAGTGCCATGAAAGCCACTGGAGGAAAAAGTATCCAGCAAAAAGTGATAGCCAATGATGTCAGAAACTGCAGAAATATAAAAAGATGGTGACTGAGGAAGGGTCAATGGAATTAGAATCCAAGAGATGATCAGTAACCCTGGAAAGAGCTTTTTCAATTGAATATTTCAGTCAAAAGATAGATTGCATTGCCAGAGGTTGGAGAAGAAAGCAGAAAGGCCACACAGTTACTGAGTGTCTGAGGCCACACTTGAACTCAGGATGATGAGTCTTCCTGAGTCCAGACCCCAAGCTCTATCCACTGCACCACCTAGCTGTCCCTGTTAGCCACAGGAGAAATGATTTTATCATTCGTCCCAATAAAAAACAGCAGCACATTGTTGATTTTCTTCAGCCCTTGCTGAAGCTAAGGCTCTGGTTCTAGGCCAGGTTTGGGTAGGCCATGGATAATATGGAAGGCCAGAGCACTGTTGATTTTCTCACCAGCAACTCCACCCCCAGCATCTGTCTGATAGTAATAGAGCTGGTGTTGATTTTCTTAACCTCCCCTGTGGCTGAGGCTCTAGTCTAGGTGGCACCTTGATAGTTATAGAGGGCTGGTGGTTGTTGGTTTTTTCATCCATCCCAGAAGAAGGTAATAAAAAAAAATAAAAGAAATGTGAGCAGGTCACATTTAGCAGAATTTTCCTTTTTATATATGTGACGAAGCATGGAGAATGTGTGCTGTGGGAATTCCTTCCACCAAGCATATATCACTTATTATGACATATATTCCACCAACTGTCTTTCATTTCTAAGTCTTAAGTTCAGCTGAGATTTTAGGTGATTTGCCCAGGATGACACAGTTGTAAATGTCAGAAATGTGATTTGAGCCCAGCTTTTCCTGACTATAAGTTCAACACCCTATCCACTATACCGGTGGAAACTGGGGCCTGAGCTTACCAGCACATAGGGATATCATTAATGTTTTACTGTAATTTTTATTTTTTAAAATCTTTCCAATTACATTTTAATCTGGTCTAGCCTCTCCACTGATCCTGAGCTGGATATCTCTACACTATATGACCTACTGTCTTTACTTATAAAACATGGAAAAATATTTCAGCTTTTGCTAAAATTCATTGGTTGAATAATTCTCAACAGTTGAGGAGAGGTGTAGGAGGAGAAACCCTAGAAAAACAGGAGATCTATCATTTAACAAAATATCTTTACTATCTCCTATAAGTAAAATACCATGGAAGGCATTATGGGAAATCCAAAGAATACTTAAAAGATTATTGATGAGGAAGAAGACATTAAAATATTTAATTATCATGTGGTAAAAAATTAAGATTAGACTTTATTATATTCCAGAGGGCTGGGTGTGGCTATATCAACACTACCTGGAAAAATCACATTTTCTTAGGCTCAGATTCTACCAGGGGCAGGGAACATGTGGCCTCAAGTGCGGCCCTTTGACCTAATCCCAACTTCACAGAACAAATCCTTTGTTAAGGGGATTTGTTCTGTGAAGTTTAGATTCAGTCAAAGGGCTGCACTTGGGGATAAAGAGGGTCATATGTGGCCTTGAGCTTTTAAAAATTGGATAACAAGATCTATAGTACAGATTCCACATGGTTGTTGTGAAGCTTAAATAAAGTAATGAATGTAATGATTTTTGTTAGCTTTTAAGTGCTATACAAAAGTCATTATCATATAGCCATATAATTATATATTATCTATTCAATTATCTGTGTCCCTGAAACCTGCTAATATCCACCAAAAACATTTTTGCCATTGTAAGAAACACTAGCTTAACTAATGGGATAGAAAATGTAGTTCTTAATATAACAAACATCAAAAGAATCATGCTTATTAACACATGATCTTATTGAATGCTACATCAGAGAGAAAGGTACTCAAAGCTTATCCAAAGGGGGAAAAAAAGCTTTCATATAATATTAACATACCTTTCAAAATGACTATAAACTATTTTTCATTTAAGTTGGAAGGCTTGAGAGATATTCGATTTGTTTTTCTCACACAAATCAGGCTTTACCCTGCATTCAGTTAATTCAGGAAAAGAAGTTTTTACTTACTGAACACACAAAGCATGTATCATGCCAGGTATGGCCCAGAGCTTCCAGGAACAGGTCACCAGCTTCAATGGGAAATTCACATCCATGGCAAATGGTGCCAAACAGAGCATAGTAATCTGCAGGGAGGAAAAGGCAGAGAAATTGATGGGAAATCCCAGGTATTAGGAGTCAGTAGTTACCCTAATTCTTCCATTTTTCATTAATTCAGAAAATGCAAACAAAAATTATTTTTATGAAGTAGGCAAACGTACAATAGGGAGGCCTGATTTCTGTTCTGTATATCTGATCATTTATTATCCTGAAGAATAAAGAATCTTCTTTCTCAGAGAATTATTGTAAAGTTAATCTGTTTGCTGAGTTTTACGTGGATTTTTATGACTTTAAAGAAGACATCTGAATAAGTACTACATTAGTAGTATTAGTTATTAAAATTTAAAAATGCTAAAATCAAGTCAGCTGAAGGATCGAATACTCTTTCCAAGTAGTAGAGAGTTAAAATGGTTAGAAAGCCAAGTTCAAGTGTTTTTTGTATTGGAAGAAATAAAGACAACAACGTAGGGAAAAATACTGAATTTTCAAAACTGTCACTGGTGAATTGATATTCAAAATGTTTCTTTTGTTAGCACAATGAATTTTTTAGAAAATCATTAAGATGATAACATGATGGGAACTTTTCTTTCTCTGCACTCATTACTGCAAAGCTACCCATATCTATTCCTTTTCTTATGTGACTATATCAAACTGTCAGCAGACTGGATGCCTTGAAGCCAAAGCAATCAAGGCCAACACCCACCTCTCCTTCCCTAAAGTTCTGGCTTACTTGTGGCACTCAGGAATGAAGAGAAACATGGTGGTGGCAATGAAGACTCTATATGACAACTATGCAAATCCTCTGAAAGTCTGCTTTTGAGGAGGTGGTTCTGTATTCTGTTTTAGACATGTTTAGTAGGACTCTTGCCACATTTCCCACCTGACTGAATGGCTGGACTTCCCCATGGTCTCTAGAATCTATTTGACAAGGTCACTTCACCTGAAACTCATACCCTGCCCTTCCTTCCCTCTGATAAGACAGGGTGAAGATTGGAGAGTCATGAACTCTTCCCAGATCCTTCATTTAAGGCAGTGGTTCTCAACCTGTGGGTCGCAATCCCTTTGGGGGTCAAACTACCCTTTCACAGGGGTCACAGGGGTCGCCTAAGACCATTGGAAAATACATATTTCCGATGGTCTTAGGAACCAAGACACTGCTCCTCTGTCTGCAGGCGGGTCCGCCCACATGCAGATACTCCCACATATGAGTATTAGAAGGGTCCCCGTATTAGGAAGGTTGAGAACCACTGATTTAAGGGCTGCTCAGGGCAGCCTCTCATCATTTCCCCCTCTCCAAGGCTTCCAGTTGCAACTCTGGACTACATCAGGTTCCCACGCCAAGAACCCTCCCTCTGCTCCCCCCTTTCCACTTCTTTTTAATGTGACATTTTTTTTCCATTAGATCATGAGCTACTTGAGGGCAGGTACTTTGTATCTTGTGTTAGCACAATGTCTCCGCACTTAATAAGTATTTCCTAATTGATATGTTTCTTCTTGGTGATATCTATTTTCCTTTATTCAGAGGCTTATAACTGACTCCTATTTAATACCTCTTATCTCAATTCAGCCACCAAAATGCCAAAGTATGAAAAAAAACAATCCAGTTACTAACATACTTTACTAGTTAGAATTAAAGGAATACTAGACATAAGGTTCTGACTTCCTGGAAATGCCAAGGCTACTTAATATTGATTAAAAACAAATTCCTGGTGTTGAAATATTGCATATCGTATCTAACTCTGGTGGGGGAGAAATGGGCCTCTATTACTGAGTCTCATTGCCATAGGGCTTCACGAGTGACATCCGTAACTGAGTTTCTGGCTTCAGCTGGTTTGTGTCATACCTATATTGGCCTCAATTTTCTGTTAGTGCACTTTCCTTACAATCTTATGACTTCATGCTGGAAATCCTTAGGAAAAAATACAATTTAACTTGACACAGCTCACAGTGATAAAACATTAATAAGATTTTCTTTTGAAGAAAGAAAAGATTTGTCTCCGGCAAGACTAAAATAGAGTACGTCGAGAGATTTTTCTTCCATGTAGGTTTTATCATTATTATTATTTCACATTACTACAAGGCTGGGCCAAAAGGTAGGGTTTTTTTCTGCAACAATTTAACTAAGATTTGGCTCCTAAGGTATAGAAGGGTTATGAATTTGGTAGGGATACCTAATACCAATTAAACCAGGCAACATTTTCTCCCCTCTTTGTCTTCTGACATGAGCACTCTGAGAAGGTATCAGGCAAGTATGTGGGCTCCTACCTACCTTAACTCTACAAAACCTTGATGTTTTTCAGATTTTTACCAACATTTATTAAGGAACACTAATGGATCCATGGAGTTCTAGAGCTGGGAGGACCCTCAGAAACAAACTAGTCCAACCTCCTCAGTTTACAGACAGGAAAACTGAGGCCTCGTGAGATTCTATGACTTGTCCAAGGAAATACAGGTAGTAAGCATCAGAGGTGTTCAGACTCCAGAAGTTTCCCTTTTATCATAATGCCTCTCAAAACTTAATCAGTGACAGTTAAAGGAAACTCAAATAAATCAACAACAGAACTAAACAGACTACGTGGAAACTAGAAGGCTGGTGGGGGGCAGAAACAAGCATATTTTGAGATAAAGGAGAGGGAGGGGAGGGGAGCGGAAGAGATGATTTGCTATTAATCTGAAGGTAATAAACCCTTTGATTTCAGAGGAGTAAAGACCACGTGGCTCTCTTGTTTTACTTCACTGCTCCTTCTATAGAAGGACCAAGAGGTAGCTGTGGTCAAAATGGATGGAGAGTTGGGCTCAGAGCCAGGAAGACCCGAGTTCAAGTTCAGCTCCAGATACTAACTAGCTGTGTGACTCTGGGCAAGTCACTTAACCTCTGCCTTCCTTAGTTTCCTCAAATGTAAAGTGAAGATAATAAGAGTACCTACTTCCCAGGGGAGTTGTGAGGATCAAATGAAATAATATTTATAAAGCACTCAGCACACTATCCGACCCCTAGTAGGCATTTAATAAAGGTGTGTTTCCTTCCTTCCTCCCTTCCTTTTTGGAAGAAGACCAAAGGATCAGGGCCGGCTCTGCACTCCCATTTCATGGGAGCTAAGGAGAATAAGAAGGAAGAGAGAAAGAAGGTATGAGACCAGCTGGGTGCATTGTGACATCCCTGGCCTTCTACAGCTCAGTGACTGAGTGAGCCACTGACTGCTCCCCTGATTTAATTGGTCTGCTCCATAAAGTCCATGCAGATAAGCCTCTCCTAGCAGCACAGGTGCTATTTAAAAGCAGAAAAAGGCATCTGTGTGTGTATGCATTTGACAGGAGTTACATGAGCAAAGTATTGATGTTTAAAGGGGTTCCTAGATATAGATGCCAAGAAACAGTGGCTTATGGAAAATGTTTTATAATATTTAAGGGTGAGGCGGGAGTGGGGGGTGGGAATATTCAGAGATCATGTTAAATAAGTACACCCAGTTATTATGGATTATATGCATGTGTGTGTATATATGTATGTAAGTGTATGTTTATATGTGTATGTGTAATGTATGTTGTAATATAGTGTATGTGTATATGTTGTGTGTATATGCATACATATACATATACACATACATATATACATACATACATACACACACACACACACATATATATATATACACATACACACACACACATATAGAGAGGGTGAGAGAGAGAAAGAGAGTCAGTTAGTTACTTACTTACTTTTACCAAAATCTAGGATATTAAGATATGTTTTTCTAAGGAAAAAATGCCAGACAAGACAAAAAATGATTCACCCTTTATTAAAAAATATATATCTGTGTGTGTATGTATGTGTGTGCTTGTATGTATGAAAGGATTTTAACCTGCATTGGTGGTGACTGCTGAAGACATCACTTTAGCATCTTTACCATACTTTGCAAAACCTTTCTAATTCATAACGATTCTTTCAACATGTCCTGAATTAGTTCTGAGCTGAGGGAGACAGTAAAATATATATTTATGACCCACTCAAGCAAAATGCTCTTAGTGAAGAGTGTCTGTGCCCAAACTCCACCATGAAGTTGAGAATCTTTTGTGTCCTGAGTTTTTCAATTTTCTCCAGGAATACTGAAAAGCTTAATAAGTCATTCAGTCATTTAACATTTAGTGTTACATCTGAATCGTTTTCAGATCCTTGTGGATTAACATCTGCTTACTTAAAATACTTCATCAGTATTATTACTATTTCTGGTTTGCTTGTTTTTTTCTTATTGCAAAGCTCAGCAGAAACTGAGAGGGAAAAAAAGTCGAAATGTCAGTAAGAAGAAGAAACCTTTGAAGCCATAACATTGCACTCAGCAAAGCTTACAGAGGATGGAGTTTGCCTCAGTTTTAAGAGGAACTGCTATCTCTCCACTGAATGAAGAGCAGAGTTTAATGGCTTTTCAGCATTTCCTGAACCACAGCTTCATATAAAGTGACCTCATCAACTGTTCTGAGGCACTGTGAAGTATTCCTAACACATAACATATATCATACACAAATGTAAGGACTATAAACTATTCTAAAGCCAGATATAGATGGAAGGTCTTAGAGAGAGCCATGTCGTTATTTCCCTAAATTCTTAAAAAAAAAAAATCATTCCTTGGATTACACATAGCTTGATATTGAAGACTGAATTTTAAAAAATGCTGTTGGAAAGGAAACACTTTAACCCAAAAATTAACAGAACAATGCAATTTTTTATCTTTTATTTGAAGGTAAATGTTTTTTTAAAAAAATCACTTTTGTCTTTTACGCAAACTTGGATTTGGAAAGCTGAGCTTCATTTTTTAAAAAATCTATAAATCTGGGATAATACCACCTGTTGAATCTATCCTTTTTTTGTTTCCTCTGTTTTATTTTGAAAATATCTTTCTTCATATCTTACATTTTTAACAATTAAATGACATCTAGGATATATGTGCTATTCATCTACTCTAGTCAGGATGAGAAACACCACTCTCTAGAATTGTTGGCTTTTGTTGTTTTTAATAAGGCTTCAAGCATGTTGCATCTATGTCCTCTGCAAAGGTGAAATGATATCCTGGATGTGAAGAGCTTTGCCAAATGTAACATAAATGCTAAATAAATGCTGGTCATTGTTATCGTCATCATCATCATCATCATCATCATCATCATCATCAAACTGAAAAGAATATACAATTAAATAAAACTTGAATCTTAAGAAGACACAATTTCAATATTTTGAATCTGGAAAGTGGTTTCTTATCTTATCACTTCTTATTTATAAGGCACACTAATAGGTAATTCCTAAAAGGAGAAAGATATATTCAGTCGTTAAAAAGGTTAAAGGAATAGACTAGAAGGTGGGGAACCTGCAGCTTCAAGGCCACGTGTGGCCCTCTAGGTCCTCAAGGGTGGCCCTTTGTGTCTGGATTCAGACAAAGGGCTGCACTTGAGGACCTATAGGGCCACACGTGGCCTCAAGGCCATAGGTTCCCCAACCCTGACACTAGACCTTTGCTTCTGTTGGAGCTTCTGTCTTCTAATAGGGTGAAGTTGGCACCTTCTCTGCCACTTAGAGCCCTAGAGAGATGTTCACAGCACTGAAAGATTGAAAGGCTTGCCCAAAGTCACAAAACCATCATGTGTCAAAGGCAGAACTTGAACTCAAATCTGTCTGGCTTCAAGGTGAGCTACAGTTGGAAAGGATAATATAAGAGGGGGGGAAAAAGTAAATTTTGAGAAGTAGTAGCAATTTTTTCTCAATTTTTTTTTCTAAAAACTTTCTAAAGACAAAGCCTGAAAAGAGGGGGGACACAGGGAGGGATTACTGAGGGAGGCGGTGGTCTAAAGGAAAACTCTTAAGGAGGGGAAGGGAGAAGGAAGACACAAAGATATAAATAGGGGAGGGAATAAAATGGAGGGAAAGTCACAGATAGTAATCATAACCGTGAATGTAAATGGGATGAACTCCCATATAAAACAGAGGCAGATAGCAGAATGGATTAAAAACCACAATCCTACAATATGCAGTCTACAAGAAACACATTTGAGGGGGCGGAGCCAAGATGGCAGCGTAGCAGCAGCAACATATCACAGCTCTCACATAGCCACCCCAAAATACCCATAAAACAGGACTCTAAACCAATCCTAGAAC
>CM053583.1:176218969-176243480 GCA_028627135.1 Pseudochirops cupreus | reverse complement strand
ATCATATGGGGCTCCAAAAGAGTCATGCCCGATTTCAAGACTTTGCTCACCTGTTTCACAGTAGGGATCACCATCTTCCAAGTGGAAAACGTTGTTTCGAATGGGTTTATTGCAGGCCACACACACAAAACAGGAAACATGCCAAGTCTGTTTCAAAGCATTGATGACTTCCTGTTCCATGAAGTAAAAAGAAAAATTAAATTATATATGAAAGAAGATAATATAATCAATATATAAGAGACTGTTCTCACAGCATTAATGCTATTTGTATGTTCAGAGAGGGCCAGTTTTAGGATGTTTTGCTTCCCTGGCAAACAATAAATTGTGCCAATGCACTGGTGGAGTAAGAAGCGATCCAATCAGGGTTGGGAGGTGTTAAAAGAGTCTCTACCCCAGCAAGAAGGGCTGTGAGCACAGAGTTCACTCCTGGTGTGCGCCACTCCCCAACACGTACTGCCCCATTCTTACTGGGCCACCCTATGGAACAGGCCAAATGGAGGGATCCTCTTAACCTCCTTCTTCACACAAGGACATACATGGGAACCTGCTATGATAGATGACAGAATGCATGCATTTTTCACACATACCAACCAAACACTGTAACAGCTGCTGTACTATTTGAATACATCCCATGCTATGAATCTTTCTTCTGAAACTATATTTTTTCACAAATATCCTTACCTATACCCTGTTTTATTTCAAGCTATGCCTTGAAACTCTTTAGGAAAGGGTTAGGGCACTATATCTAAATGTCACATCCAGGAAAAAAGATGTCACCACTGCAAACTTATCTTTCATTTCTATATATTATAGGGGAATAACATAGAAAAGTGTCTCACCTCTGAGATACTATCTCTGTAAGCCCAGACAGATTATCTAACTTCTCAGGGCTCTGGAAAACACTCTAAAATTTCAGGAAAGATGCTGACTTGCCTACATGGTAGAGGGAACTTCCTTATCCAGTAGTCCCCCAGACCAGGGTTTCTTAAACTTTTTTTCCCCTGGACACCCCTTGGCAGAGCAAAGTGTATATGCTTTGTGTTCAGAACCAAGGCTGCATTGAGGCTGCCCAATGTAACATGGGCAAGCACTGCCAGGAACAACTCAGATTCATTACACGCTGGATTTTGAATTAACTTGATTTAAATTTAATTTAATTAATTTTTGATCATCATGCATTCAGAAATCTTTTTACTGTTACCCAATTTTTTGTGAGCCCACACTTTTTAGAAGTGCTACCCTGGGGGCAGCTAGGTGGCACAGTGAATAGAGCACTGGCCCTGGAGTCAGGAGGACCTGAGTTCAAATCCAACCTCAGATACTTAACACTCACTAGTCATGTGACCTTGGGTGAGTCATTTTACCCTAATTGCCCTTCCCTTCCCCTCCAAAAAGCCAAAAAAAAAGTGCTATCCTAGACCACTGAAATAATAAACCCAATCCTTAATCTCAAGAAGGACATAAGGTAATTAGTAATTAGTTCATTTTACAAATATTTAAGAATGCAAAATTCAGTTTTGATCATGCTAGTTTTATGATAAAAATGTTTAACTCTTCCTAAAATAGTACCAGGAAATATGGATTCGAACCAATAAGGAAACCTTATGCTCGGGACACAAAGGCCTGGCAGGTGAATCAAATTCTATGCAGGATACTGGGTTGGATTGCTTTGCTAGGGATCGTCTTTAATATTCCATGAACAGCAACAGCAGTACTCCAAGTTCCCTTTCTTTTGGTCTAGCTCTAATGACTCAGATTCACAGAGAATCAGACTAGAAAAAACATCAGAAGCAGCAAGATTTGCAGGTATACATATTTATTAAAACTCAAGGCATCAGCCCTCCCCTCTGACACTCCTGGACTCCAGGGAAACTTCAGAGATTATAAATTGCAGAACTGCTGATCTCAGTTGGTAGAAGGAGTTAGTCATAAGAAACTCCTTACACTAAGGAAATCACAGACGTAGACCAGGAAGAAAAAGGGTATTGCCATGAAGAAAGGCAATATATTTTTTCAGCTACATTTGAAAATGAAGAAAAGGATCAATTCTGATCACTTCTGCTGATTTTTGAACCTCTTCTTTTTTTGTCTTTAAAAAGGAATGGCGCTCTGGGAAGGGAGCACGGGAGAGACACAGGGGAAAATGATGGTAATAAAAAAACCAAAAGACATCAACATTTATTTAAAAGAAAAGAAAATGACAAAGAATAGTTGGTTAGTAGTTCTCAGCACAGTAGACATAGGAGTCAGAAAATGTAAGTTTGAAAACTGCCTCTAACCCTTAACCGTTGTGATCATGGTGATGCACTGAACTCCTCTGACTCTTAAGTTTCTTTCCTATTTGGAAATAACACTAAGAGCTTTGTAACATTTGAAAGTACTATGTACATGGATGCCACCATTCTTATGGCTTGCTTATGGTCATAAAGCAATTTGGAGGCAATCAGTAACAAAGCACTAATTCAGACCTAAAAAGAACGCTGTCAGAAATCTACAACAAAGAGAGAATTGCATGGATTCTCCAACTCCCTCATCTTACAGAAGATGTAACTGAAGAAACTCGCCCAAGGTAACAAAGGCAGTAATTGGAAGAGTTGGAATTGAAAGTCAAGGTCTCTTTCTTAGACTGCAAATATGGTCCTCCTTTTCATTCCATCAATCTGCCTTCCCAGAAAAGTCCTAAGTCTCCAGAGAAATATTTTCACATTTGTCCTTGCCCTACATAGCTTAAATAGGTGAGTGATGCTTCTAAGCTGTGTTATAATGGCTCGAGCTGTATCTTCATAGAGAGACCTGACACCATTTCTATCTCTACAGACAGTACATTTCCTTCAGTCAGAAACCAATTTAGTAGATATAATTTAGTTGACTACTTCATTAGGTTTCCAAAACATGAAGTAACCATTAGTCTACTTCTTAGTTAGTGAGATAAGACTATATTTTTTAAAGTGTATTAGAATTCGGCAAAGGCACAAGAATCCGATTTCTAGGAAGTGTGTTGGAGAAATTCCCATGATACTAAGTTGGTTTCCAGAACAAACAGGCCACTGTGGTTTCTTTCCCTTCCAGAAAGACATACACTACTCCATAGGCAAGGGCAAATGCCCAGACTCTGACCTCAAAATCTAGTTTTAAAAACTCCAGAGAAGAAAATAATAACACCTATTTTCTGTAAACCTTGATGAATTCATCTGTCCTCAATTTACTCTTTCAGCAAAATGCGCGGTTTTAACTTGTTCTGTCAAAAGTCTGTTTCCATTACCTACTCAGTCTCATAAAATTAAAGTTATATTTTAAAATATTATTATGTATATGTAAGAAAAATACATCATTTATATACTTCATATTTTTTGAATGTTTCATGAGGTCCTAGGGTTGAACCCTAGCAGGTAGAAAAAAATCTTGGTCTTAAAAGAAGGCTGGAATTTAATTAAAACAGTAAAGGTGTCAATGTTGAGAACTGTTGTGTGTGTGGTCTGACTAGACTCAACCTAGGTTGCTTCGCTCTTCTTAAGCAAATGGCATACCGGGAAGGCAGCCCACCCAGGTCCTTGAGAATCCACAGTAAATTATTTTTGCTTGGTGGCCTAGCTTCTACCAGCCAAACAGGAAAACAGCAAGATGAAACCACAGGCTGCCTACCTATCCTCCTGAGTCTCATGAGGTTACATCTGGGGGTGTGGGAGGTGTGTGGGGGGGGATAAGGGGTGCTTCTGCTCAGTTCTGCCCCCCCCACAAAACAAGAGGGAAAGGACAACAAAGGCATCTCCAAATAGAAATATACCCTTGGAATTGAAAAAAACATGTTTTTTACTCAAACTTACTCCCAGGATCTTCCTTTGGCAGCGAACACATTCAGGGGCAAAGAATTTCTCGTAGCACAGCTCACAGTACAGGGCTCCCTTCTCCTCCACAAATCCAATGTAAGCCATGGTGTTTTTGCAGTGGGCACAGTTAAACTCTTCCGGATGCCAGGATTTTCCCAACGCCACTAGGAAAGGTCCTCTGTCAAAAGAAATAATTTCAATTCTCCTCAGAAACATAACATCCACGTTAGCACAGTATTTGGAGGGTTTATAGCAATGTGCTTGAGTCTATACATGTCAGATTGGATCTTCAGGCAGCACTTTCTTTGGAACCTCAGAGTTCCATGATTATTTTATAGATGAAGAAACAAAAGGGGAAGTGAATGGGCACACAGTTAATAAGGATAAGAGTGAAGATTCAAAATCAATCGCACTTATGCAAAGTCCAGTCAGACTACACCATTCAAGGCTAAGTTATGTCCACTGTATGGAAGTTCTCTGTTGGTTTATGTGGGGAGAAGAATGGACGAAAGGAGAGTTAAGATATTGTTCTACAAAAGGCCAAATGCACAGAGAATACATATGTTTTTGTATACTTTAGTGATGGAAAGAGACAACTTGGATAAAAATGACAATGATGATCAAGTGTGATAAAAAATAAAATCACTTGATACAGAAAGGTAACAAAGCTGTTGTTTCTTCTTATATGATTTTTTTCACTCATTAAACATTTATTAAGCACCTACTTAACATATGCCAGGCACTGTGCCTGGGGATACAAAAAGAGGAGAAAGACAGTTCCTGCCCCTAGGGAGCTCGCCATTGTACATGTTTGTGTTTTTTAACCTATGCCTATTGCAAGACGCCCTGATTAAACAATGCCTGCTGTTTTCAATGATGGTCATAATAATACCAGCTCATATTTATGTAGCTCTTACTGTATGCCAGGAACTACAATTATTATCTCATTTGATCCTTACAACAACCCTGAGAGGCAGGTGCTATCATTATGCCCATTTTACAGATGAGGAAACTGAGGCAAAAAAAAAGGGCTCCAATGAGTTGCCCAAGGTCATGTAGCAAGTGTGATGTAGCCAGTGTCATAGTGTGGAATGATGAACACGAGAAATGAGTTCAAGTCCTGGCTTTGCCAAAAAGATTACATGATCCCAAGCAACTTACTTTTAATTCTCTGGGGCTGACTGATTTTTTTCCCCTTCCCCAATTTTTTTTAAACACTTATTTCTCAGTTTTATTAAACACAATCATCCCATTGCAAAATAAACACTTAAATCCTAAAGGACACACAGTACATTAACTACTCTGACGTATTATGGCTTATTCCTACTCACCATGAAAGGGGACTTAATTTAATTTAAAAAGAAATATCCTTCACTGCACATTTGTTTCAAAGGAACAATGTTTAAAGGAGGTTTTATTCCATTAGGCATGATACAGTCACAAACTGATAAAATGGGTTTAGTTTGCTTAATAAGAATCCATTAGATAGCCGTATCTTGGCATCAGGACCACAGGGATGGATGAACCTCTGTAGGCCTCTATATAATGTACTTTTCCTGCAGCTATATAACATAATACCTTGCATTGATGGAGGGCCTTTATCTTGGAGGTGCTTTTAAATTTATTATGTAATTTGTCCATACAACATTCCTGTGAGATAGACCAGGGCTGTTATTAAGAGCCTGATTTTACAGGCAAGGAGACCAAACAGAGAGGTCAAATGATCCTGCCCGTCATCAAAGTCATCAGTGACTGAACCAGAACCAGAACTTGGGGAGACTGATAGTTAGCCCCCTATTGTATCCAGCTGGTTATAGGAACTGAGAACTTCACACCAATAATCAGAACTGACTTAATGACCATAGAGGGGAGGGGATATTGGACAGATTATACAGTTATACCTGTATATCATGAGGTTAGGGGCACGGTGCTCCCATGATCTCAAAAATCTGTGTAATATTTTTTGGCCCTCTCTTCATACCAGAGGAGAAGTGTGAAATATTATGGTAGTTAAAATATATTGATATTATACAATTCTATACATGTATTTTATGCATGTCTCAGTTTCTAAACTTTTTTTTTCTGTTTTGTCTGCTCTCCTATGCAAAAGCTCCCAAAAATTCCCTTTTAATTTCTTATGCCAGCATGTGATATATCAAAACCTCAAAGGGGAAAGTTACAGTGTGGAAGAGTTAACTGTAAGCACTAGAAACTTGACTTCTAGGCAGATGACTCAGTGGCCCAGATATAGAAAAAAGTATGAAGATTTTGTGACATTTTTCTTATTTGGGGTTCAGAAATTAACATTACTTCCTTTCTTTCTTTAAAAAGAACCAACCTCTCCTGACTCTGCTCTCCATCCCAACTATCCTTGAGAAACTGAAATGGCATAACGTTTAACTGCGGGGCAGCTAGGTGGCGCAGTGAATAGAGCACCAGCCCTGGAGTCAGGAGGACCTGAGTTCAAATCCAGCATCAGATACTTGACACATTTACTAGCCGTGTGACTTTGGGCAGGTCACTTAACCCCAATTGCCCTCTAAACAGCAAGAATAATAATAATAATAATAATAATAATAATGTTTAATTGTAAGATTTGGAAAACATATATGACTGAAATCTCACAAAAGTGGGATGAAGAAAATCATCTTAAAAAGGCAGGTGTAGAAATTCTTACTTCTACCAAAGTGACTGCTGACTTAGAAAGTTACACTAAATAAACTCCATTTCATTAGAGTCCATCTCTAGGGCAATCCAACTGTTTCCAAAAGATTTTTAGAGGGAGTGGAAGGAAACAGTTTTGTGAAAACTGCTTCTGAACCTCTAAGAAATAATCCTCAATTGCCCTTACCTGTTCCCTGACTCTAGATTCCTGCAGGCCTGGCTGCAGTGCCCACGGTGAACTGCCCTGATGCCCTCCAGCCTCCCAGTATGGGTACCTTCCCCATCAGGGCCCTTTCAGTTATGTATAGATTAACTAAGCCAAACCCTTCCAATTAACAAAGTGCTCTCTGTGTCAGCACTGACTAATTTACGGCCTCATTAACACAGTACTGACACTGAAGAAGTTCATATAATTCCAGATAGGATTAAGTTTCCCTCTGCCTGCACAAGAATAATAGGCTTGGATATCTACAAAGTGTAAGAAGGGATTCCACTACCTCCAACAACGAATGCTGTGCACCCTATGAGTCCTCAATTAAACACTTGTTGATTGACAAATGCAGGGAGGGGAAGGAGTGGCAACATCTGGTTCACTGCATTTGTAAGTATGGATAAAACCAAAAAAATAAACTTTTAAAAATGGCAGCCTCATGCACCCATCCTCTAAAAATCTTATGATAAAAACGGCAGGCAGGGCAGAAATGCCAGGGAAAGAATACACTGAAATAACAAAGACTCCTAAGAATGAAGGCAGAAAAATGAAAGAAGGAAAGGGGAAACAGAGGCAAGGGTGTGTACTTTTAAAAAAGTATCCACCACTGATTCATGGGAGAGGAAAAATAATCCAGGGCTTTATAAGTAAACAACTTTATATTCTGAAGAAGTAAGGAATACAGGGTATTCTCCTTGTCCCCTTTTAAAATAAACAAAACAAAACAAAGAGCTCTACTCAGTTAATGTAACAAAAATCATATCCTTCAGTTCAACATATTGGTTCATACCCAAAGCTGTCCTCCTATCTCCATACAGAGGAAGGTGGGATGCAGTGAAAGGTGGGAGGCTTCTAGGCCTTTTAACCCCCAAGTTAACTTCAACTGGTCTAGAGGCAAATACCCCAAATAAGGCCATTCTTCTTCCTTTTGGTGTGCAAGTACCATGACTCTCAAAACTGTCATTGGTGATTTCCAAAAAGTAGGAGATATTATTCCATGGAGGAATATCATTCCTTTGTAACTTTCCCAAACAGGAAATTTAAAGTTTTTGTTCTTTGAAAGTAAGAGTGAATCTCAGAAATACCTACATTTCCAAACTTGGGGTGGCAAGCAAAATACTTTTCATAAACAGCACAGGAAAATTTTGTTAATATTTCAATTCATTAAAAATTCAGGCAAAGATTTATACTGAAATGGACTCCCTTCTCAACTCTGACTCTTAGAATCCCCAGTTTACTTCAAAACTGGGCAAGCACCATCTTCTGTAAGCTTTTTCCTGATTTTCCCCAGTAGTGAGCACCTTCCCCATTCCCTTGCATTTACTTGGCCCACAGACTTGGGACACACATTGTTTGTTGAAATTTTTAAAAAACTACATTGGTTACACGGAGTATTTTACTTCCTACCCCAAATTTGGATGTTAGGGATTGCTGAAATTCATTCTTCTTCATTTTCAAAGGACACAATCTTTCATTTCCCAGTTTGGGAAGGCTAAGAAATAATAACAACAAAAAACATTTCCATGGAATCACACGCTTCTGTCTTTCAGGAAATTACAAATGACAACCTTGGAAATGTTTGCATTTTCACGACAAAAAGAAAAAATGATGCCTCATCTTTTGGCATCTGCCTCCAAACCAGATGAAATTAATATGGGAGGCAAAGGGTCTTTGGAATAAAGGCCTTTCACCATGCCCAGAGTTCCTTCTCCTCTCCCAGACTCCCTTCTGTCTTCCTTTGTTGATTAAGGTAGAAAACACCAGAATTAGTCAAATGACTAATTTTAAAGCACTTTTGGGAAATCAATCAGCCACACTAATTTCTTAGTACTTCAACCAAATCCATGGCTGAATTGATTGAATGGTTCACTTTTGCCCCTAGATAAATGGTAAACTTCATGGCTGACAACAGAGGTCAGATTAAAAAAACAAAAGGCATACATACAAAAGCAGAAATCAAAATTTACTGATGTTCCAGTTCTCCTTTCTCCCATAAAACTATAAAGAAGAGAAGCTGGAATATTCCTGGTAACTGTGTATAACGTTCAATTGATTTTAATGAACTTAAATTCTACAGCCAAGGGAATAATTTTTCATTTGGACCCAACTCCCTAGATGTAAGCATATATTTCAGCATATAATAATCTGATTTACTACATTTTATCTCTTATATCTGCCATCTCTCCCCCTTTTAAATCTGTCCTTCAAGTAGCTGATACATTTATAGTCTTAAAATACAGTTCTGATCACATTGTTTCTCTGCTCATAACCCTGCAACTCCATTGTCTGTAAGGGCATTTTTTTTTTTGCTTTTTGGAGGGGGTAGGGCAATTGGGGTTAAGTGACTTTTCCAAGGTCACACAGCTAGTGTTACATGTCTGAGGCTGGTTTTTAATTCAGGTCCTCCTGACTCCAGTGCCAGTACTCTATTCACTGCACCACCTAGCCGCCCCTGTAGGGGCATTTTCAACCCTCCCCAACCTTTTGGTATAACTTGCTTCCTTCAAGGTTCAACTTGGGTGACATTCGTACATGAATGTCATGGTGACATTAGGTGACACTTTCCTTAATACCCATGACACATGACAACTTGGGTGACACTTTCCTTAATACCCCCTTGAAATCACTTTATTATTTATTAATTGCAAACACTGTATTCCCTACCCACACATCCCCACACTATACTATAAGCTTATGGAGGACAGTGTTTATTCTAATACAATGCCTAACAATAAATATTGGTTGAATCGAAGTTAACAGTGAATTTAGGCACTAATTTGGAATAGGGAGGGATGACCCTACTGTAACAGTAAGATTTTAAAAAGTCTCTGTAGGTCTCTCCTCTAAAACACCCCAAAGCCTGCAAAAAGAAAACCCCCAAACCAAAGATAAACAAAAACCCTCCAAAACAAATAAAACCAAAAACCCAGCTATGAGGCAGGAAATTCTATGCAGTACAAGTCAGAAGAAACCTTTTCAATATGTCAAGAAAACAAAAAAGGCCAGTCTAACAGAGTATCACATGCAAAAAAAAAAATCAACAATAGTGGTCAGGTTTGGGGAACCTAAATGTGTGTTTTAAGGAAGCAATTTGTTTAGGACCAAAATTTGGGTGGTTGAATCTTTGAAGCTGTCGAAAACATTATTTTTATAGCCTCACTAGAAAAACAAATTTCGCTTTGCTACCTGATGTCAGTAAAGTTTGCATGATTTTGAAATCATCATAATGATTAAAAATATGAATGAAATATTTAATTATATTAATTTAATTTAATTAATTAAATAAAATTTTAAAAATTAATTTAATAAATATTTAATCATTAAGTCCAATAACAATTTTCAGTTTGCCTGCCCCCAGTATTGTAGGCCACAGTTGTGACTATAGAGAAGGTGGGTGAGATCAAGCCAACTTGGACTTTCGTCTAAGAAATGCTGACTCCAAGGTTTGTGTACCATCATTACGTTCTTGTGAATTCTGAACCTCCCACAATCTTCCCAAAGTGCTGTAAGGGCTGAGAGGACCCCGTGAATGTGGTCTCTTAGTTAGTGTTATGTGATCCTGACAAGAGCTAATCCCCCTTCCTGATACCTCCTAAGTACATGGAGCTTTGATGTTCAACTGACGGCAAATCTGTGGCTAATGGGAGACAAGATGAAATGTAACAGATGATGAATCAGCATTAAGAGAGGCCAGTAAATATCAGTAATTTATTAATTATGCATGCATGAAAATTACCTTCTGGACTAGTCTTAAATTTTAAAGCAAACATGAAGTAATTCTGAAGATTTTTCTTACTTTCTCACTCAATTAGCTTCACTGAGCTAGAGGCTAGCTAATATATACAATACATATTGCATGACAAGAAACTAATTTGACTTTTTGCCAAAAGTACCAGTCAGTATACACAAAATGGCTTCGACAACTTGATACCTTTTCCTCCTTAACAGGTGTTTCTTCTTTTATTGCAAACAGTATTTTCTTTTTTCTAATTACATATAAAGACAATCCATTTTTATAAGATTTTAAGTTCTATATTTTCATCCCTCTTCTCCCCAAGACACTAAGAGATCTGATATAGGTCATACGTGTGCAATCATGGAAACATATTTCTACATTAGTCGTGTTGTTTAATAAGAAAAAACAGAACAAAAGGGGAAAGCGCCCCAAAACAAAAAAAGTGAAAATAATGTGCTTTGATCAGTATTGAGACTCCATCGTTCTTTCTCTGGATGCTCTGCAGGGCTTTTGTAACTGAGCACTAAAACCCAGATAAGCCTCACCAGCACAAAAAAATGTCTCAAATCATACAAGAGTCCCTGAAAAAGTGATTTTATTTCACAGAAAACACAAAATGATGGCAACATGTACAAGTGAAAAGGCTGAAAACCCCTTCTTGGTCTGTGGTATCATTTACTGAGAGGAATCAGTGCTCCAATAATTAAACTAATTATTTAAATTATTTTATACTAATATTAATTTTTTTTTTTGCTTTTTGGAGGGCAGTTGGGGTTAAGTGACTTGCCCAAGGTCACAGGGTTAGTTTTTGTATTAAGTGTCTGAGGCCGCATTTGAACTCAGGTCCTCCTGACTCCAGGGCCGGTGCTATTCACTGTGCCACTTAGCCGCCCCCTAATATTAAATTATTAAAACTAAAGTAGCAAGTGAGCAAACAAAAACCAAAACTAAAGTAGTTTCAAAATTTGAAAGCTGTCAACCCTTCTTCACGGTATAAAATGCCTCTCCCTGGGGCCAAGACTATCCCTGTCACTCTGGTCTCATCCTGGACCTCCTGAGCAGTGCTGGGCCCAAGCATACACTGTCTTTCTCCAAGCTAGGGCAAAGCCAAAGCAGTGTTTGGGATGGAGCAGAAAGGATCAAGAACTTTAACTTGCTCCCTATGCTACCTGTCATAGCCTTATCTTTGTTCCAAGTTTCCAGATATTGAAATAAACCTGCAAAATTAACTTCCCCTATGTTTTAACTATACCTTGTATTCGTGCCTATCTATGAAGGTCAACCTATTTGCAGTTTCATGTGCAATCATCTCTTTAAAAAATTATATTATAGTATGGAAATGCTTATTTTATTCCATAAATTAAAAATTAAATAAATTAAACAATTAAAAAAAAGAAAGCCTTTCATCAAAGATCTCTGGAAAAGCATGCATGCAGGCATCTGCAAAGTCTGGATTCAGTCAAAGGGCCACATGCGGCCTTGAGGCCACAGGTTCCCCACTCCTGGAAAGGATTCAGTTTGCCAAGGAGGAAGGAGGGGCTGTGTTTAAGTCACACCTCTGACACATACTAGCCATATTCCCCCAGGCATATCACTTTGCTATTCAGGGTCTCTAGCAACTCCCTGTGGCAAAAAGTAGAAGAACAAGAGCCAAATTGCATGGGTAGAGCGAGTTTCTTCAACAGGAAACCAATTTTATTTTACTAACCAATGAAACCATAGGTTCTATCTGAAAAAATCTCTTATTCCTCAAATAAAGAAGACAGTAGGTCCTCACTTCAAAAAGGCTGAAGTGCCCTTGCAGGCCCGCTTACATCCAAATGCCTTCCTCAGCATTCAAGAACTTGGCCCCATCTCTGTTTCCAATCTTATCACCCAGATGTTACCAACATGAAATGTCTCTTCTAGTTGGTAAAATAGTCTCTGTCACGGAGAAATAGTCTAGGACTTTTCAGTGTCATCATGATCTGTAGTAACAAGCTAATTTTACTCTTTATCTAAAGCTAAAACCATGCTTGATGTGTTAGAGGGCATACGTAAAAATCCCAACCAACCTGATGACCTGGTTACACTGGGCACACATGGGAGTGCGTTTCCCTGCTGGAATGTGCTCAGCTCTCTGCACGTAAGTGTCTTGTTCATTTAGCTGAGTCTGGGCCGGGCTGGCTGGTGCAGTCGCTCCAGATGGAGTAACATTGTTTGAGATTCTTCCAGTTGATGGAGCTAAGGATAAAAATTAAGAAAATATCATTAGGAAAATCTTGTTCTATATTAACAGAACACTCACATTAGCACCCACAGACAAATTAAGGAATGAACAAATACATAAATTAGCATCAGTGTAAGGGAGAGAATCTGATATATTCGTTGTAGGGTTCGTCTACCCTCCAGTAACTGCCCATCTCATACGTGTAAGACATTCCAACATATGTTATTTGTCCATTTTCGAAGAGGACCACTGATATCATGTGTTTAAATTGGATATAAGTGAGGCAGAGTTGTACAAAGTCATCAGCTTGCTTTCTCTGTTCCTGAGTCATTGACGTCCAGTGGCAGGACAAAAGGCAAGATGACTGACAAAGGCCCAGGAAGCAGTAGATGACCTTGGCATCTCTGATGCTGACCAAGCTCTAAGCACTCCCCAGTGCCTGCTTTAGCCACCTTCATGGCCATTAGAACAAACTGTTTTCATTTACCCAATCCAACAGGGAAAATCTTGACATGCATGGTGTAGATACCACCCTAACTCATCCCCCTAACTCCAAATTATGACATAGTAAACAAAAGACCATGTGTGAATGCTAACTTTCCTAAACCTATAGTGTTTTTAAGAATCTTGAGACTGGCTCAGGAGAGTTGAGTTGTCAGAAATCCCAGTCCAGGAACAAAATAGCACTCTTTCCTTCCTTCCTTCCTCCCTCCCTTTTTCCTTCCTTCCTACTGTCCTTCCTTCCGTCTTCCTTCCTTCCATTCTCCTTCCTTCCTTCCTTCCTCCCTTCTTTCTTCCTTCCTTCTGTCCTTCCTTCCTTCCTCCTTCTTTCCTTCCTCTTTCCTTCCTTCCTTCCTTCCTTTCTTCCTTCCTTCCTCTCCCTCTCTCTCTCTTTCCCCCCAAGGCCCCTAATGAGTTGATAGCCAAACAAGTGCATGAGTGAGCCCCTGAACTCTAAGAATTTTTCAAAATTCAGTTAAGTTCAGGAAAGAAGGCCTCTATCTATGGTAGAATAGACCCAATAAATTTACAGTCAGTCATGTAGTAAAAGCAGAGTCTTTTTCCAACCACCTCCCAACATGACTGCTTTTCTTCTTTTGCCCACCACCAACCTACCCCAAAGTATAGTTCTAGAAGCAGATATAAGAGATGACACCTTTGCTTCCATATCAATTACTGACCTAGAACCCTAGGTATGCAAGAAAAAATAATAAAATATCAGTGATTCAAGTTATATATGGGACATTTCCTATATAAAAACTGATGGCTAGAAAATCAATTCTGGCGCTCCTCCCTGAAAACTTGAAGCACCCCCTGTCCTTGAGCCGAGCTGAGGACCAGTATGACTGTAAAGAATATCTTTCAAGATTTTATTTAGATAACTTAAGTTTTGTGCATAAGCAATGAAGTAAATAAGTAAGCTAACTTGATCAATTATCTTTTTTAATTGAAAAAAATCTCCTGATTAAGAAGACAGCATTAATTTAACATTCCAAGGGTAGCACTGCCCCATATTAAGTGTTACTCACTAATCAGAAGAGAGCACTGCAGTCTGAAGTATGTGGTGGTGTGGCTTTGATGGAAAGAAACTCAAAAGTCCATATTTTGGAACCAAAAAGGCCTCAGAGATCATATGGTTCATATATTTGTTTGGTTTTTTCCCAAGAAGATAAATTGATGTCTAGTTTTATAGATGAGTGCCACTTGTGGCAATCAGTGGTTAAGTGACTTTGCTCGAGTAACACAGTTAATATTTTGTGGGAAGAGAACTCAAAGTCAAATCTTGCCTCCTAAATAGTTTTCTTTCCACTTTACATGCAAAGACTTTATTTCTAAATTGCATTGTAATTATCTGTGTACATATCTCAACTTTCTAATGATTAAAAATTCCTTGAGGGGCAGAGAATATGTTACTTTTTACATGTGCGTTCCCAGACTTGTGCATAATACATATGTCAAATTAATCAAATCCATGACGGCATCACTGCATTACAGCACAAAGACAATGTCTGACCGTGATGACTGGAAATGATCAAAAAGGGATGATATGGGCAGTTTATTCTTGCAATGACTTTTGTTGTATTGATAATATGTTGGTCTGGGGAAAAAAAATTACCTAAATCCAGGGAGCAAACACATCAGAAAGCTAGAAAGTTTCCCAGATGCATAAAGTTTGGTTTGACTTCTTCAAAAAAATAGCAGCATGAAAAAACCCAAAGGGTACATTGTACAAATTTTAGACTTTTTCACTGACACTGATTAGTACTTCTAATGGCCATATGCTTGCGCTGGAAACAAAAATGATCATATGCTTCTCCTTCATGCAATAACTGAGGAACTACACACATACTCAACTAGTATTCATAATAATTGAAGAGACATAGGGGAAGGGCTTCTGTATACCAAAGGGCCCCCTCCCCCCAAAAAAGGATCTACAGGATGACATGGACATGAGTCATACAGCATTCAATGGTGCCAGTGAGTTGGAGTTTGTATCTTGGAAGAAATAGCCCTATCAAGTGGAGTGGAGACAACAGATCCACTGAAATGTCAGAGATGTCTGGCAAGCTTACAGTAGGTTTACGTCAAAGTCATCGACTTGAAGGTATATCTAATGGGGATTCCTGAGAATTGGGATTCCTTCTTTTCCTTTGTATTCCTAGCAACTAACACGGTGTTTGGAACATAAAAGGCATTTATTGGATGACTGTCGATTGACTGTTGTTCTAGCATGGAGAAGAGGAGAAACATAAAGGAGGTGGAAATGATAATAAAACAAAAAAGTCAAAAGCAGGCATCTCATTTTCTGTAACTGGGTTGAGGGCACTGGTAAGCAAAATTCACTGTTAAATCATTTTCCACGCCACCTGTGCTAGATCTGCCATAAGTCATCCATTCACGCCCACTTTGCCCATCAAATACTAATCCTATCTTCCATCAATTTGTGCTGAAGCTTCAGATTTGTTCCTCTCTTAGTCAGTCCCAAAGATCATCCAATATCAAAGCCATGAGGCAATTCACAAAAGCGTCAAAAGCCAGCAAAGGGACAATTAACAATACCCAGAATTAAAGAAGAGGAAGATGGCCTTTGTGAAATAGCAAAACTCCTTTAACGACCTGTAACTTCTCCCTTTTTGGTATCAATATTCTACTGATATGATAAGGCTATAAAAGTCAGGAAATAATAGTCTCTGAAGAAATAAAAATAATTCTCTCTCCAAGGTCAGTCGAGAGGTACGTAGTGGGGGTGGACACTAGAAAGGAAGGAAATACAAGGAAGAACTAAAATAAATGATGCCATCAATGAAATGTATGGATCAAAAAAGAATATGGGCCCAAAAAATGTTAAAAAAAAAAAAGGTGAGATACGATGTGTCCCACTGGTATCTTAGCAATGTCAGGAGAAAACCAGGCAGGTTCCTAGCTTATTGCATGAAACTCCGAGTATAAACTTGTAGAGAAACATGGACATGTTAAAACAAGCAGCATGAATACTATAAATAGTTGAAAATAAACAACTGGTTTACAATAGAACTGAATGATGATTATGATACTATAAAATTTATTTTTAAAGAAATTTGTGCAAATAAGTACCCCCTACATAATCAACAATCAACTCGCTGAGCTACAATACTTTACAAACCACTCATGGGAGCTTTATTTTAACACTAGGAAGTATGCAGTTCAAGTTTTGTCATTTCTATTTTAGAAATAAAGAAGGAAGTTTGGAAAGATTCAGTGACTTGCCCAAGGTCACAAAGTCAGTGAATTAATTATAAATATATATTTTATTATTATATTTGTATATTATCATATATTCTAATATATCACATATAATATATTATACTATATTTATATTATTATATATTAATTATAAATATAAATAAATTATTCTTTTATTTATAAATATTTATAATAAAATAAATATTTTATTTATAAAATTTGTATATAAAATTCCTTCATTCAGCCACTTAATTAACTGATCAACTGATTTGTTCATTTATTTATGTCATTAACTCAATTATTCATTCATTTATTGTGGGTTTATGAATCTGACTCCGCCAAAAAGTTGAGGAGTTGCTGTTATATTCTTTCTCCTTGTGTTTTCTTTTGCTTGCCTTGCCATCTCCATTCCCGGTATACTGTACTGGAGAACTGTTTTTCTTAGTCGTGGTAGGTTTAATAGCTTAAATTATTTACTTAAATGGTTATTATGTTCTTTAAAACTTCTGAATCAAATTATTTTAGTTTTCTATGTATTTTCCCAAATAATGTCTCTCTGTACAAATTGCCTTAAGCATTTTCAACTAATGGAGTGGTTGCTTAAAATTATGACCCAATAGTATGAAGCCAGATTTGTCACTCTGGGGAAGAAGCGGGCAGCTTTTGGGTTTGTGGCTCCATGACCTTAACAGGGCAACACGATCGTCAGCCTATTATCCTGTAACTGTTCAAGCCTAAACCCATGTTGTAGCTCGGATTTCATGTTTTATTACTATTGATTCTAAACTCAAAATAAAACAAATCCATGGAGAAAATGCCATAGCATGACTGAGAATTGAGAGTAACCTGGAAAAGCCTGGCACCCTTTATTCTTAAAGTGAAAATAACATGTGAACAGAAACATGTTTCTGAACAGTAACACTGGCAAATGAGTCCAAGCCAAAACAGGCACTGAAGTATCAGAGATTTAGAGCTGTAGAGGATTCTAGAAGCTATCAGATTTAATCTTCTAATATCAGAGACGTGGAAATTGAGACAGGGGGGAAAATGATTTGCCCAGGCTCACACAGCTAATAAATATCTAGGTGAGGATTTGAACTCAGCTCTTCTTGACTCTGGGCAGCAAGGTGGCACAAGGTGAACAATTTCATGAATTCAAATCACTTAATCATGTTTGCCTCAGTTTCCTCATCTGTAAAATGAGCTGGAGAAGTAAATGGCAAACCACTCCAGTACCTTTGCCAAGAAAAGTCCAACTGGGGTTAGAAAGAGTTACTATTGAAATGACTGAACAACTTCCTGACTTTATCATATCCATTAGGAAGATGGCAAAGTTACACTCCTCTATGACATGAAAATAACCAGCACAATTGGAAAAAAGCTATTAAAAATAACACTAAGCTAATGTAGTCATATATAGGTAACAGGGTTAATTCATACTAAGTTTCTGACCCTTTTAATAGATAAAAGTTTGCAATCTAACATCCCAAGGACTATGTTCTCAAAAGGATGGAGGATATTCTTATACAACCTGGAATTTTTCACTTCGACACGTTTTGAGCACTTTGATGTTTAAAAAAGGTGGGGGGTTGGGCAGATGAGGAAAGACATCTTCTCCTTCCTGCAGACATCACAAACAGATGGCAGGCTAACGTAGAGTCTGAACATTTTATTTGTCTAGCTCATTATGTGAAGAACATATGCAGCGGCATATGATTCATGATCCAAGTATGAAATGACCCACAGCAGAAATGGACAGGGTTCTCAGTGGCCAAATGGCAGATTTGGGGCAAAGTACAGAGCTTTTTGGGGGGAGGAGGGGAAGTGAGATTTATTCAGTAAGCCGAGATTTTCTTTTTCTATTTTTTCATTTCTTTGATTGAAAGTTGAGTCAGCCTGATTAAACCATTATCATTTCTCGAATGATGGAGAACATTGGTATGTGGGCCGTGAAGAACTGGAACAGGTGCAAGCAAGGCCAAATATCCAAAATTTCTGCAACTTCAGAAGGTTTGTTTCTTCTGCTGGCAACCAACCTTTCAACTCTAAGAGCACAGATTAAATTGGATGTAGAGTGTCTTAATTAAAAGGAGCACTGGGGTTTGTTTCAGTTCTATGTATTTCAATGCCCTGTATCATATCCCATCCATGATTTAGATCAAACCCTGCAATTAAATCCTCTGGCGTTACACACAGCAATCTGGTAATAACTGTGGGGAGCAACCCTGTATCTTCCTAGTTAAAAAAAACCGGGCAAACTTTCACTATGCAACTTGTACTTACTCTCAATCTACAAAGTCAAACTAATGACTTTAGTTAGTGTAACACAAAGGACAGCTCTCGAAACAAAGAATAGAAATTTACTATAAAAGCTATAGAGACTGTTTCCTTATCTCCCCATTGGGAGCTAGGAGGTACAGTGGAGAGAATGCTGGGCTGGGAGTTCAAATTCAGTCTCAGATCCTTACTAGCTGACCCTAGGCAAGTAACTTAACCTGTTTGCCTCAGTTTCCTTAACTGTAAGATGGGGTCCCTAGAGAAGTAAATGGCAAACCACTCCAGCATCTTTGCCAAGAAAACCTCACAAAAATGAGGCCATGAAGAGTCATGACCTAAATGATAACAACCACCACCATCACCTCCCCATTTCTTTTTAAGGCATCAATATTCTTCCAGTTACCAAGTTTGAAATTTCTGCTCTTCATTTTCCCTAATCTGGCCTAGCCCATACCAAATCAGTTTCAAAGTCTGGTAGACTCTCCCTCCGCAATATAGTTCATGTTCAACTTCTCCTTATCACTCACATGGTCCAGGTCAGACCCTTACCCACTCTTGCAAGGAACACTGTAATAGTCTCCTAAAGGGGTTCTTCCAGTTTTCTACCCTAATACATTCTCCTGCTGCCAAAATATGCTTCCTAAAAGTATCTGTCTAACAATGTCACCCTTTTGGTCAAGAATCTTAAGTGGTTGTCTATTGCAAAAGCACAAAGTCATGAGAGATTCAAAATTAAACACAGAGAATTTTTGTAAAAACTAGACCTAACTTCATTAGTATAGGGTGCTCCTTGGTGAGGAAATAGTCTCCCACTGCAGGTAGGCACCCTTTCTGCAAACTTACAGTCACAGAAACTTCCCGAGAGTCCTGAGAGTTTAAGTGACTGGCCCAGAATATCATAGCCAGCATGTGTCCAAAGTGGGACCTTATTACTTCTAGTTCCCAAGCTGCCTCTATATCTAATATACATGCTGTTTCTCAAAAATGCAAAATGCTTCGTGAGTTTCTGAGTCATTCTTGTGCAGGGGCAATGCTAAACATTTCATTCCAGTCTTGGAATATGTACTGCCAAAGTAGCACATATATTAAATATTACTCCAGTGTAGCTTTTTTTCTGAGTTATCTTACATTTAATTACTTTAATTTTAATTTAATTATTTAATTTCCATTTCCATTAATCCATTTGTCATATTTACAATGAAAAGAAACACTTCATGTATCACTGGCCAGAGATAAATAGTGAGTTTATAGAAAAAGTAGATAATTTGGTGCATTTTTTAAAATATAAAATGGATAATTTGCATTTTTTTCCATTTTTTAAGATATTACCCCTTTCAGATTTGGACAGTTTTGTTGATGAAGGGGTATAGAAACTGTGGCAGTTTTGAGAATAAAACACTGAAAAAGCCAGCAGAGAAAATAAAGGTACTTTACTCAAGATAAATATGGTCAGAATGTCCTGTTTCCTAACACTTAATTTGAATATGACATGAACTGTGTGCCTTAAGTCACACTGCTAGTAATAAATGTCTGAGGCAGGCTTTGAAGGTAATAATAGATGGCAAACTTTAATTCTTAGAACTGTTGGGTGGCTGTGGGACAAATGTAAATTACCTAGTTATGGTATAAATGACAGAAATATGTTTTTGTTCATTGCCATGAGTTACATGAGTTTCCCCACTGAAGAGGTAATGCTTCAAAGCATTATACATATTTATAGAAGAGCTCAGATCTGACAGCTGATCTCAAGGGATGCTTCCAGAAGGATCTGGAAAGAAACCTCAGAGCTTGCACTGCCAACTACTACTAGAAAGATTGGACGGGATGAAGATGGGCTTTAGACTTTGTTTTCCCTTCCATTGCCACCAGCTTCTTGAGAGGTAGACACCCTTCAGTGCCTGGCCATGGGAGCCAATTTAGAAAAGCTCTGAAGATTCTAGGCCTAGGGTTTCTTCAATAATACCACCTAGGCAGCCTAGAAGAGGAGAGGTCAGCAGAGAATCAGTGAATTGTTGTAGAGCTTGCCTGAGGATGACAAAGAAGGTCAAGTCCTACAGTCTAGAGTTGTGAGTTGCCCCAGGAATATGTATTTCCCACACTCCCTCCCTCTTTGTCCTTCTTTCTTGAAGAAGACCATGATGTCAGGAAGGTGATACCCTGACTTGCAAGTGAATTGAATTTAAGTGAGGGAGGGCTGTGCAAGGTCACCAGCCTCACTTTCTCCTACGGAGCCATCTGGATCCAGTGGCAAGATATAGGTCAGGACAACTGGAGATGACCCTGCATCTCCCATGCATTTGCTTCTCTGCTTCATTCTGTAAGTTTCTGGTCACTCCTCCCACATTGTTGGATACAACAGTGAATCCTAGGCTTGTGGGCAGAATTATGTTATTATTCTCTTTGGCTTCTGCTTTATTAAAGTTTCTAATTAAATTAATAGAGTTCATCTGAACGATTTGCAGTGTTGGTAGCTCAGAAACTACAGTGTATATAGTATGCCTGTGTTTGGGGGGAGAATGCATTATCCTCACCAGGATTCTTCCTAATTCCCAAACCCTGATGAGTGAGTTCTAACAGTGTGACCAAGTGAAGACATTAAAGTTTGTTCTCTTTCTGTCTCTATTATTTCTTAGGCACAAGGAATTCCTAAGTACAAAATTCCCCATACCAATGTAGAAAGACAACTCTTTTCAATTTACAATCAGAGATTTGCCTGGCCACTTGGAGGTTAAGTGACTCACCCAGGATCACACAGTCAGTATATGTCAGAAGTAAGACCTGAAGCCAAGTCTTCTTAACTCCGATGCTGACTTTCTTTTATGCCATGCTATGTCTCTGGTCTCTTATTTATAGTCATTCTCCTACTATCTGCAATGATGCAAAGATTTCTCACCCATGCACAACTTCTATTCATATTTTTTCCACGTAAAACTCTTAAATTTTAATGCAAGGATGATGATGATGATGATGATGATGATGGTGATGGTGACAACTAGCATTTAGATCATGCTTTCAGGCAAACTGTGTGCTGGTAAATGTTTAACAACGGGTTGTATGTACAACACTTTAGAAAGTTTAATCAATCTGCATTATTACCATTTTCTTAAGCCTGGAAAATCAACAAGACAGTAAGTTTTGTATTGTACCGTTTGCTAATTTCTGAGGGGTAAAGGCTGACATTGAAAATTTAACAATCATGAACGCTGCTGCAAGCTGGATCCAATACTATTGCCATAAGGTCTGCAAAGAGCTGCATACGTTATCTCATTTGGTCCTCACAACAACCCTGGGACGGAGGTGCTACTGTTATTCCCATTTCACAGATAACTGAGGCTGAGAGGGATTAAGTGATTTGCCCTAGGTTGCACAGCTAGTAATTAATATCCGAAGTAGGGGCGGCTAGGTGGCGCAGTGAATGGAGCACTGGCCCTGGAGTCAGGAGGACCTGAGTTCAAATCCGGCCTCAGACACTTGACACACTTAGTAGCCGTGAGACTTTGGGCAAGTCACTTAACCCCAATTGCCCTCAAAAAGCAAAAAAAAAATATCCGAGGTAGAATCTGAACTCGGGTTTTCCTGACTCCAACTTCAAAACTAGCTACTGTGCCATCTTGCCATCCAAAATTTTGTCTTTTGTGGTCTCTTCTATCCTTCATTTGATTATGGATTTTTCTCCAAAAGACACAGTTTTCAAAGGCATTATAACGTCTATTCTCTAGAATTTTTATGATATGATGTTTTATATTAAAGTCACTTATTGATTTTGAGGGAGTTTTTTTATAGGTGGTATAAGGTGCTAGTCTAAACATAATTTCTGTCAGTCTGCTTTCCTGGTTCCCAACAGTTCTTGACAAAAAGGGAAACCTTGGGATTACTTGTCATTAAGCCACTGTGTTCTATTATTTCTGGCTCTTGTCTTCCTACTCTAATCCATTTGTCTACTTTTCTATTTTTTAATATAGTTTTATATTTTTAATATATTTTATAATACAGTTTGAGATCTATGTACTTCAGTGGAATTTTTTTCACTGTTTCTCTTTTGATTCCTGCTTCTGTCCCTCCAAGTGAATTTTGTTATTATTTTTATCTAGTTCAATAAAGTAACTCTGTGGTTACTTGATGGCATAATACTGTCTGTAAATTAAATTAGGATTTTAAAAATGATGACTTTTGTTATATTGGTGTGGCCTAACACAGTGAATCAGGAGCAGTGAATATGTCTCCAATATTTCTTTCAAGAGAGTTTGCAGTTTATATGTATAGGTCCTGAAGGTATTTGGGGGGTGGGGTGGGGGGTGGGAGGAACCTGTGGCCTCAAGGTCACATGTGGCCTTCCAGGTGCTTGGGGATGGCCTTTGGACTGACTTCCAGTTTTACAGAACAAATCCTTTTATTAAGGGGATTTGTTCTGTGAGGTTTGGATTCAGTCAAAGGGCCACACGTGAGGACCTAGAGGGCCACATGTTCCCCACCCCGGAGAGATAAACTACAAGATATTTTATATTTGTTTGTTGTTATTTTAAGTGGAATGTCTCCTTCTAGTTTTTCCTGCTGGTTATTGTTAATAATACACAAAAAAGACTGATTAAAATCATTTTGGGGTCTTATCAAATAGTCTGATACCATTCGTTTTGTTTAATCTCTACAAATTGAAAAGGAAAGCATCATCTCATCTAGAGAGATAATTCCTTGTCTATGCTTATTTCTTCAGGGTCTCACTCTTTTCATTACTATAGTTAGTATCTCTAGCACTTTATCAAATACTGATGAAAAAACAGATATTTACACTTTGGCCTTGACCTTATAGAAAAAGCTCCCAATATTTATCTGTCCCAAATAATGTCAGCTCTTGATTTTAGACATAATACTGCTAATTTATGAAAGATTACATTATCCTGGGGCAGCTAGGTGGTGCAGTGAATAGAGCACTGGCCTTGGAGTCAGGAGGACCTGAGTTCAAATCCGGCCTCAGATACTTAACACAAAAATTAGCCGTGTGACCTTGGGCAAGTCACTTAATGTCAACTGCCCTCCAAAAAAAAAAAAGATTACATTATCCTAATGCTCTTTGGCCTACAGTACATAAAGTAGTACTACATTTTGTCAAAGGCTTTTTTCTTTGAACGTTGATACAATCATGTGATTTTGATTAACATGATTTATTGTATTTATACCTTTACTATGGCTTCATGTGCCTAAACTTCATTTTCCTTATGAAAAGAATGAACTAGAGAATCTTTATGATTCTTTTCGGCTCTAAGTCCATGCTCTCTCATATTCTCCAGGGCCAAGTCTGGAGTGGCGGCGTCTCCTTCTTTCTTTATCGTCTTTGTTGTTGTCGTCTTTGTCATCATCTTCGTCATCTTCCTCCTCCTCCTCCTCCTCTCTTCTTCCTTCTTCTTCTCCCATAATCATCCCTATCTAATTTCAGTTCTGCCTAATATTGATCTCCTGACTCAATCCGCCTTCTCAAACTCTCTTCCTCTTCTTTTCGGTTTCAGCTTAGTTTCCTGCCAGTCACACTGTATTTCTTCTTCAAAAGTCTACTGAGTTGGTTTGGTTTTTGCTTTTTAAACATTCTTGATTTGCCAAATGTAAATAAGAGTGAAATTCATGGAATTCCCCACTTTCTAAACCCAACCTACCAATACTTCTGGAATCCTTATGATGCTTATGTCATTTCTACATCTGGCCATTTCTCTGTGTGCTATATTCCAGGTCAGGGGTTTTTGATATATATGTTCTAATATCTAATATAACATATATATTCCTATGTATATATATATATATATATATATAAAAAATATCTAATATAACATGTATATTCTAATATATATCTCTAATATCTAATATAATATATATTC
>CM053583.1:176164640-176218469 GCA_028627135.1 Pseudochirops cupreus | reverse complement strand
ACAGCTATAAGACAACTCTACAAGTCTCAGGATGGAAGGAGATACCTACATTCAGAGAAAGATCTAGAAAGAACAGAGTTTAAATGGAGACTGAAGCAATCTACATGCTATCGCTATCATTCTTTTTCAGGTTTGGTTCTCCTTCTTTTTTCCCATTGTTCACTCCATTGGTTACAACCCTTCTATACAACCAGACGAATGTCCAGTTTGAAAATATTTGCAGATCCTATACTTGACTGTATGCTGCCATGGGTTGGGGGAGAGGGAGGGGAAAAAATTTGAAACTCAAGAGACTATGGAACTGAATCTTGTAAACTAAAAGTAAATAAACAAATCAAATTTAAAAAAAAAAAGAAAGTATTTCACAAAGATTCAAAAATCTGCCTTTTCAGGTACAAAATGGGGGAGATGACCAAACTGAATTGAATTAAGTGTATGATAGCTACAGATCATGACAAATAAGGTTCATACTCTTCTACTCCAAATGCACTGGAAGTGTCCTGCACACGTGAAGGTGCTAGGGGAACATCAACTATTAATATCACCCTGTTGGTCTTTCATAGTCACGGGAGATCGTCTTTTCTCGTTCCCTTTCCTCAGTGCTATTACTTGCACTCATCAGGACATTAATCTCTAACTCTTCTTAATGTTGACCCTCCACCTCCTCCTTGCTTCTTTCTACTTGAAATCAGCTGAATGCTACTGGAGAAGACAAATCACTGCTGCTTATATGCCCATGATAAATGTATATTATCCCACATAAGTGTCTCCTTAGCTGGCTAATTATGCCTTCTTTTACCTGTTAAAATGTAGCTGTCCTCCAAGACAGCCCTTTATTCTTTTTATAATCTGTCCCATTGCAATGTCATCTTCTATCTAGGTAACTGAAATCCATCCTTAGAGCTCTAGTCCTGCCTTTTTAACTTCTTACTAGATATTCCTTCACCAGAATCTCAAAGTCAACATGTCCCAAACTGAACTCATCATGTTTCCTTCAACATCTGGCACCCCTCCTTCTTCAATTCTGTTGATCTTTATTTACGACAGCATCATCTGAGTCACATAAGCCAGAAACTGGGGTTACCTTTGATGCTGGCCTTTAATTCATATCCCTGATTCCATACAGTTGCTAAGTCCTGCCTGACAACATTTCACACATTTGTACTGTCTTTTTCATCCCCCCTTCAAAGAGGTCACTTCATGCTTTTATGCTCCCTTATGTTAAAGTCTTCCTTTCTCTGTTCTATTCTTTCTTTCCTCCTATAATTTCACCTCTCTACTCAATAACCTTAAGTAATTCCAAAGAGTCTATTAAATAATAACAGAACTCCTTATCCTGTACTCAATCTGACTCCAATTGACCTAGACAAATTGGATATACTTATCATAATCTGTTTATGTCCTGCATTTGCCTATGCTGTCTTGGTTGGAAAAGGGTCTTGCCATCTTCCCAATCTATTGAAAATCCTTCCTTCAAGGCCCAATTTTTTCACTTGTCATGTAGAGTATTTATGAATGTGAGTCTATTATTAGACTGTAAGCTCCTTGAGGGTAGGGTTTATTTCTCTCTTTTATTTTACCTAACACTATCTCCAAGATGTTAGGGCAGCAAGGTGGCAAAGTGGATAGAGTGCTGGACTTCGAGGCAGGAAGACTCGTCTTCCTCAGTTCAAATATGGCCAAACACTTACTAGCTGTGTGACCCTAGGCAAGTCACTTAACCCTGTTTACTTCAGTTGCCTCATCTTTCAAATGAGCTAGAGAAGGACACGGAAAACCATTCCAGTATCTTTGCCAAGAAAACCCAAAGTGGGGTCATGAAGAATTAGAACTAAGTGATAATAAGAACTAAGTGATAATAAGAACTAAGTGTTAGGTGTTAGGCACAAGATAATGTTTCCGCCCTGATTTTAATGTGGTATTCTGAAAATAATGCTACCATTTTTTATTAATGGTAATCATTTCAAGTGAGATAGCAGACTACTTTGTAGTAGATGAGTCCTAGGCAGAGATGTCTCTCAAATTATATCATGGAGGTGCCTGCTGACTGTCTGTAGGTGCTTCTGAGAAGAATGTGTTGTTTAATACCAAAGGTTTAAACAAGGCCTTTGGCTAAACAGATGAAGCTTTGAATACTTTCACAACAATGTTGGAAAATCAAGATGAGTTGGCACTTGAACTTCACTCATATGAAGTGGTCAAAGAACACACACACACACACACACACACACACACACACACAGCTGGGTACAGAGATATATTTCATCCAAGAGAGGAGGGGGGAAAGAAGAGAAAGGAGGAGAATTAAAGGGAGGGCAGGTCATAGAAGGGATTAGTCCTAAGCAAAACAGAATTGAAAAATGAGGGAGTGTCCAACAACTGGAGAATGGCTCAACAGGTTATGGTATATAAATGTGATTGAATAGTATTGTTCTGTAGGAAATGATGAAAGAGGTGGTTTTAGAGAAACCTGGTAAGATTTGTATGAACTAATAGAGTGAAGTCAGCAGAACCAGGAAAATAATTTATACAGTAACAACAATACTGTAACGACAAACAACTTCGAAAGACTGAGTAATTCTGATCATGGTAATAGCAACCAATGAGCTACATACCTCTTGAAAGAGAGGTGAAGGACTCACAGGTTTTGTTTCTCTTTCTTTCTCAATGACAGTAGGAGGAGGCGGTGATAAGGTAGACTTTTAATGGTTAAAAAATCAATATCTTAATATTTTGGGGCTGGGGAATCTTTTTATGGGGAAGGTTAATACAGAATAATATAAAGTAAGTCACTCATTTAAATACTAAATGCACCTATAAAAATATCAGTGCACTTTATACCATGCTAGATACAGTCAATGTTCAGTAAATACTTGCTGAATTGAATTCAACGGTTTCTTTGAATAACGGTTTCATTACTTAGCATTTTTATTCAAGTCTGCTCTTTATGTATCCATTTTCTATTAAGTCATTTATTCTTTGAATAAGCTCGGTTTTCATTTATTTTTCCAAAAGAGTGTTGATGATTTATACATTAGCCTTCTTAACAGTAACTATGGTTATGTTTAATTGTTCCTTGTGGGCAAAAGCTGTGAATCATACTTAGAAAACACAAAGAATGTCATAGCCCTCTTTGGGTAATCTGTTGAATGATAAGACTACACAAAGCTGGAAGGAAACATGGTGATTTTCTAGAAGAGCCCATCCCATTGTAGAGTTGAGAAAAATGAGAGATTAAGTAACTTGCCTAAGGTCACAGCTCTATTAAATATTTTTCTTTTATGGTGGGCCATATGACCAGTGCATATTTGCCTGAGAAGCTGTCTATGTTACAGATATAATTATGGCAGCCGGTTTCCCCCCTGCCCAGCACAAAATGACTTCTTATCCATATTCTAGTAGAGACAGAAAGTGAAATCAAGCATCATTACAATAATCAGAATCTCAAAAAATGCTACATTTGGGACATTTCATACAGGATGGGGGAGGAAAAGTTAAGTATATCTTTGTAATGTCTACAAAAAAGGCAACTTGTTAAAACAAATCCACAGTATAAACAAAGCCCCAAGGACCCGAGTTTAGTCAACTAGTCACTAATGAGTTACTGTATGTATTTGGCACTAACAAATATACTTCATTAGTAAATTCTTCAGGACCACAAGAGCACATACATCCACACCCCACATCCACTTTGACTGCAGAATAAATCTTTTTGATGGCTATCCTTAGAATAACAATTCACAATAGTTTCAAAGCATCACAAAATTTCATAATTGGAAAGGATCTCAGAGGCCATACTCCTGAAGAAGGATCCCACTATAACACACCCGCCAAGACATAAACTAGTCTTGGCAGCAAACAATTCAGGGAATTTCCTATCTCTAGAGGCAGGTCCAGCCTAAGTCTATCCTTCCATCATTACCAATCCTACCTTCTGGGACTAACACAGAACAAATCCACATGGATAGCCTTTCAAGAACTTAAAAGCAATTACTATATCCCCCTACTGTGGCATGTCTGAGTAGGGATAGAAAAGCTGGTAAAAGTCACTGTGGTAAATGAGATACTGAATCTATTAGGGAGATGTAAAAGGATTGCCTTGCTGTAGTGAGGGCCCAGTTGAGATTATATAATATATGGTATTTCATCTAATAGGCTTAATTCTAACACTCAAAATACAAAGTGAAACAGGGACATGTTACAATACAAAGGAATGAGCTAGCTTTGAATTTATGATCCTATATGTAGCAGCTATTCCCAATATTTGTTTCTAAATTCAAGTTACCCAAGCAATAGTTTTGGAAAAAGTTTTTTTTTAAAGTATTTAGCACAAGGTAAGTTTTTTAAGGGGAGAGGTCATCTTTGTTTTCTGCATTGGTATCCCCAGTGCTTGTCATACAATGCTTAATAAATATTTTTTTCTTTCTTTCAAATAGCAGTCTCACCCACCTTCACTACCTGCCTTGAACCAGGCAGCCAGGAATTTGATCTTCAGTGGTAGAAAATAAGAAAGATCCCTTCTTTTTACCTGCTGGGCTCTGACGTTGCCAATTTGGGGACTTGATGACGTTGGTGGATCCTGAAGGTTTGAAAGCGGCTGCAGTGGTGAGACTGGCCACTCCAGGTCTAGAAGCAACAGGACTTTCTGGGCCCTGGGGCATGTTCCTTGCAGAGGCCACTGTAGAAGCTGCAGGCTGGGAGGGGTCCTGAATATTGCTAGGTAGGGATAGAAAGGAATAATTCATTTCTGGTGAAAATGCAGTAGTGAACATAAGAGACAAGAAAAAAGACAAGAGCTGCTCAAATCTATATAATGCTTTACAGCTTAATAAGAATAGTGATGGTAACAATAGCCATTCCTATGACATTTCAAGGCTTGCAATGGTCATAATCCTCTCATTTAGGTTCAAAATGGCTCAGCAAGGTGGTACTCAAGGTAGGTACTGCATTTTACAGATGAGGGAATGGAGGTCACTTAAAGACTAAGTCAAGGTTTCTCCTTTCTTTCCTCTTCCCTATACTTCTAATCCACCAAATAATATCTTTAACATTTTAAATAAAACTGTCCTCACAACATTCTGGAGAAGTGAGAAGTTTAAGAAGGATTATCTTTGATTTACAAATAAGGGAACTGAGTTTCAGTGACTTCCCTCTAGTCATGTAGCTAATCCCAGCTGAAGCCAAGCCTCAAAGCTGCCTTTCTACTCTGAGGTCAATATTCTTCTGGCTAGACGTCTCTATGCAATTTTATTATTTTGGCCTAACAAGTCCCCAAGACAAACCCTAACCATATAGACAGTCGGAGGAACTGTTATTTGCTTTTTAAAAGCCAAACTTGAACTATTTCACTCTTCTCTTACTCTCGAAGCCCTTTAAATCTGGTCTAAACTAGGGGCTCCTATACAATTTGAAATCAGCATTGGCTTTACTGAGAGTAAGCAGGCTCTCTCTGAGAGCAAGGTCCTTTTAGATAGAAATGGCCCCACAGGACAAGATTAGCAAACAATCCCAAATAGAAATTAATGTTAAAAAAAATAATCCATGTACAGACTAGCTGAAATAATATAATTGAAACAATTTTTAAATTGGGAAAATTAAAAGTAACTGATATGAGAGTACATTCATTTAAAAAAAATTCAGTTTGGGGGCAGCTAGGTGGAGCAGTTTATAGAATACCTGCCCAAGTCAGGAGGACCTGAGTTCAAATCCAGTCTCAGGCACTTAACCTTAATAGCTGTGTGACCTTGGGCAAGTCACTTACCTCCAAATGCCTTGCCATCTCCCCTCCAAAAAAAGTTCAGTTTGGTGAGGGTATACATAATGCCACTCTAATAAGCAACCAAAATCAAATTTTATACTAAAAACTGCTATTCTTCAAGATAAGCAATTACATGTTTTAAAGCACAAAGACTTTAGATTTTTTCCAGTTCCAAATTCTCTCTACCCTTTCCCCTACCCCATTCAATGAGAAAGCAAGAAAGTCTAAGACAAATATACATATTTGAGACAGACAGACAGACACGGGAAACAAATTTAAAAATTTTAAATTAAATTTAATTAAATCAATTAATTTAATTAAAGTTTAAAATTAATTTAAATTTAGTTAATTAAATAAGTTTAATAATTGAATTAATGAAAACCAACTTCCGCATTAACCACGTTCAAAAATGAAGGAAAGAAGGAAGGTAAGGAGGGAGGGAGGAAGGAAAGGAAAGGAAAGAGAAACACACATGCTTTAGTCTGTACTCTGAGTCCATTAGTTCTCCCCCTGGAGGTGGATACCATTTTTTTTTATCATGGGTCCTTTGGAACTGTGGTGGGTCACTGTGCTGCTCTGAGTTACTAAGTCTTTCACATCCTTGTAATACTGATCTTACTATACAGCGTGTTTTCTTGTTTCTGCAGACTTCACTTTGTATCAGCTCATATATGTCCTCACAGGTTTTTCTGAAACCATCCTCCTAGTCATTTCTTATAGTACAGTAATATTCTATCACAATCACATACTAGAACTTTGTATGGGCTTCTCCTGAGTTTTCAATTCTTTAATACCACAAGAAGATCAAGCGATTACATGTTAATTCCCATTTGCAAAAATTATAACATCTGGAATCAGACAAAGAAGTAGCAGCTGTGGTGGGATTCTCTATTAAATCAACTTATCAGAAAGTGGCCCAGTCGTCCCCTCTAAGGGGAAGATCTTGTCCCCTTTTCTGAATGGTCCTAATGCTAATTAGCATTCCCAGCAGTCAGTGATGACCAGGCAAAGCAGAAACTCCTCTTACCCTTTCTCTTGGCATTTAGGGGGAAACTTCATTATCTCCTAGACTTTCTTTAATGTGACTGATTCCTAGTATGGCCAGATTTTTTGGATACATAGATATAAAACATTAAAAAAAGACTTTGATAAAAATAAAAAAGGTTTTCATTATTCAGGACTGGGGCTCATTCTATTTCTCAAATTTGTTGTCTTTCTCAGTAACCCAGAAAACTGTCCATTCCACCTTCCCCACTTCCCCAGAATAATGCAGGCTCCCTGAAGGTAGCTATTGCTCCCTTTTTGTCTCAGCACACAGACAAGCGTCTTGCACAAGCAGGCCCTTCATCTTTGTTGCCGAATGGGATTGGTTGAGCCATTGCAGATTTTTCTTCAAAATGCATCCTCTTCTTCCTGATATCCATTGCCAGCACCCAGGAATATGGCATTCCTCATGGGTTTCTCCTAAATAATCTCCTTGCCAAGAATCTCTTCTCTCTCCAAATCCAGCCAGCAGCACCACTGAAAGATTTAATTAGCTAACATCTGTAACATAACACCCTAACCCTCACTCAAAAAAACAATCATAATTCCAGTGGCCTCTCTTAACTACAGTAGTACTTCCTAAAATATACAATGTTAAGAGGGGTTCTATGATTAAATTTCAATACAAGTAATACTTCCCTTCTTAAATATTAAATATGAAATTATGCATTACCCCAAATACTTACAGGTGGCATTTTTTTTATGCAAAAATAAGTCTTAATTTCATAGGATCACATATTTTGAGCCAGAAGGGACTTTACATGCCATTTAGTTCATCTACTCTTATTTTACTAGGGAGGAAACCCTGAAGGGATTAAGGGATGTACCCAAGGTCATACAGGTAATAAATAAGTTGCTGAGACTGGATTTGAACTCAGGTCACCCTGAGCCTGACCAACTCCTAGCCTTAGAAGCAGGGACTTCAACTTAGTAATTTCTCTTCAAATACTCATGCTTCTGAGTTTATCAAATTCCTTTTCTTTTTTCTTTTTTTTTTTTTGAGGCAATTAGGGTTAAGTGACTTGCCCAGGGTCACAAAGCTAATGTCTGAACTCAGGTCCTCCAGACTCCAGGGCCAGTGCTCTCTCCATTGGGCTACCTAGTTGTCTTAACTTCTTAACCTCTTCTCCAGATCAATCCAAACGCATGTTTCTTGACCATACTTTGTTCATATCATCACCTACTCTTTTGTCATGGGCTCCTTCCCTGCCCATGTCAAGTCCTACTCAAAAAAGGTGTCAGTCTATGTCGGTATCAAGCTTACCCACAGGAAACCACAGAACCTTGAAGTAAGCTATTTCCAAAGGAACTGTTAAATAAGCTCTTTACTTCCCCCACTCCCAGATAAAGTCTAAATAAATATGTCTCTCGCTTACATAGATACACCAAGGCTTTAAGGTATTTTTAAAAATCCAAAATGACAAATATAAATGTGTGCACACGTGCACACACACACAGACACACACACACACACACACACAGCAATCACAAAAGTTCCTTCTTAAAATGACCTGAGCTTACTACTAAAAAAAATTCAAAATAATCTTCAGCATTCATAAAGAAGGAAACACAAGTTAATTTTCAATGTCAGCAACCTGATTTATCTTGAGTTTACATTCCAGCACTACATTTGTTTAGTTATTTCAGCAAATAAAGTTCAGCTGCCAGAGGGGACATTTGGAAGTCACAAGCTGGTGAGCAGGGACTCAGATTTTGAAACGCAGTCTTATAGTAAGACTGCATGTATTAAGGCCCACTTGATGCACTGCTGCTCTATCATCACGCTCAGTGTTGCCTGCTGTGGTAAATCAGTAGTCAATCAGCAGTCTTACAGATAAGGAAGCAGGCTCATTTAAATAATTGCCCAGGTTTGAAGTAGAAGTTAGTAGCGGTCAGACCTAGAACTCAGGTCTTCTATATTTCCAACTTACAATGTCTCAGAGGCCTCTGAACTGCATTACTTATAAAAGTTGGGATTTATACACAAAGCTTACTTGTTCTTACTACATATCTAGTTTTGTTGATGTTTTGGACTGGACTTGTGATTCCACTGAAATAGAGAACTCTGAAACCTAATCATACATGTATCTGCTGCTGTTTTGTAACTTAAGTTCTCAGCTTCAGGGGACTCTGGGAGGTTATGTGACATGACCAGAGTTGAATGGCCAGTATGTTTCAGAGGTGGGACTTTCTGACCCAAAGGCTAGCTTTTTACTCGTGGCTTCATGATGCTTCTCTGTTTCATTTCCTTAATGGCATAGTAAAACATCATTCGTTCTGGGAGCAAAAGTATAAACACTGTCATGTTTAAAAGTGAGGGCTTTCTCATCCTAATTTCTATAGTCTTTGAAAAAGACATATTTCTGTGTATATGTATATATATACCCATCTATACACACACACACACACACACACACACACACACACACACACACACACACACAGCAACACCTAGTGGCATTTAGACTATGTGAGCATCAGTCTTGCTCTCAGCCCCAAACACAATGTCCATCAAGAAAATCCACGAGAGAGAAACCTTTGCAGGGGCTCAAAGAGATCATGAAACCAAGATTCTCAATGTTACTATGAGCTTTTCCAAATACCATCTCTTTCTGCCCACTGTTTTCCTTCCTCCCTGGCTCAATGACAGGAAACGTCACAATGGATAGAAAATAAGACTGAGATTTGGCCCCAAACCCTCCCAAATGGCTAATAAAAGCCTCTAACACCCCTCAACTTCCCAGCTCTCTACTCTGTCATCTCAATCCAACACCCTGAGCAGGAGCTCTGGCTCCTACTTTAACCTTAATACATCCCAGCCCTATGCCAACTCACCCTTCACCTCAATCACAGTCCCTTATTTTCCTATTCTTATCCCGCACTATTGTGCTTATGGAAGTCTGTGCATAGTTAAAACTTATATATGTGTTGGAACTCTTCCTCTTGACACTGTCTACCTGCTTCTCTTAACTGAAACCTGTTTTCCCCTGACAGTTGCACATTTATAACAGCCACTTCCAATGCTTACTACATTTTTTCCCCAATCTCACATGTCCCCCCAATTTTTTTGGAGGGGGGAAGGCAGGGCAATTGGGGTTAAGTGACTTGCCCAAGGTCACACGGCTGGAAAGTGTTAAGTGTTGGAGGTCGGGTTTGAATTCAGGTCCTCCTGACTCCAGGGCTGGTGCTCTATGCACTGTGCCACCTAGCCATTCCCTCAAAATTTTTATGGTCCTTGTTTCCCATAGCCACTTCCAGACTGTACTCCCCCTAACTACCACCATTCAACAACCTATCCTTTGAAGTGGGTGCCATTACACTATGCCAAACTCTCCCCATGCTTACTGCTATTATTTATTTAGCTTCTGGATGCCTTTTTTTACAACTATGGCAGAGAGCGACAACCATCATCCTTAGAGTCTTCAACATCCACTTTTCTAATACAATTCCTTATACTCGGCTCTGATAACCAAACAATCTTTCCTCATCTACGTTACTTAGAATCCCTAACTCCTCAGCTTAAATGTCATTTCTTACATAAGGCATTTCTTGAATCCCATTGCTCAGGGGTTTGTAAACTCTTAGAACCCCTGACCTGGCCTCCGGTGCCCCCTCCGTCTTGCAAAGCAGACTTTGTGTTCTTATTTATGATATTTTCAGTTCCAATTTTCTTCCTTCCCCCACCCCTGACCCCATCCATTGAGAAGACAAGAAATATGAAACCCATTACTAATACAGAGTTAGGCAAAGCATAGCTTCACATTAGCCATACCTGAAAAGAAAGGACAGCGGAGGGGAGGGGAAGAGGGGGAGAGAGAAGAGATGTTTCAATCTATTCTCTGAGTCAATCAGTTCTCTTTGTGGATGTGGATAGCACTTTTCATCATGAATCCTTTGGAACTGCAATGGGGGATTATGTTTATCAGAGTTACTAACACAGTTGATTATCCCTACAATATTTTTGTCACTGTATGCACATTTGGTGCTACAACATACAACATACATGCAACAAGCTACAACAATGTAGGTTGTTATCTTGGTTCTGTTTACTTCATTTTGTATCAGTTCATACAAGTCTTCCCAGGTTTTTCTGAAACTACTCCCTTCATCATTTCTTAGGATTCCATCATATCCATATAGCCTAACTTGTTCAGCCATTTCCCAAAGACAAACATCCCTTGAGTTTCGAACTCTTTGCCACAAAAGAGCTGCTTTAAATATTTTTGTACATATGGGTCCTTTGATCTCTTTGGGATATAGACCTAATAGCAGTTTTGCTGGATTAAAGGGTATACTAAAGGGGGCAGCTAGGTGGCACAGTGAATAGAGCACCAGCCCTGGAGTCAGGAGGACTTGAGTTCAAATCCAGACTCAGACACTTGACACACTTACTAGCAGTGTGACCTTGGGCAAGTTACTTAATCCCAATTGCCTTGCCTTCCCCCCTCCAAAAGGGTATACTAAATTTAACAGCACTGGGGCATAGTTCCAAGTTACTTTCCACAATCTACGGAATGGGGTTCACAACTCCACCAACAATGTATCAGTGCACCTATTTTCCCTCATCCTCTTCAGCATTTACATGACTTCGTATTTCCTTTGAATTTTGCATGTGCTGATATGTAGATATGCTACTTACCTGACAGAATGTAAGCTTCTTTACGGCCAGGACTATTTAATGTTTGTATTTAATCCCAGTGCTTTGCACATAGTAGGCACTGAATAATGATTGCCTGTTGATTGATCCCTCTCCATTCCACTTTAGTCACAAACCACCCTCTTGAAACTGTTCTATCTCCAAAATCCTAAACTCAGAAATTACCTCTTCTTACCATAAACTTCTGCCCCTCTACCTCTCCAAGTTCCTGGATCATTCCAAACCCATTCCTTTCAACCTTTATCATACCTGTTCCTACTGACATGCATTATACGCTCATCAAACTGTACTATCTCCATCCTTCATTTTTGTCTTATTCTCTCCTGGATCTATGTCTTTGCTCACAAGATAATCCAGACTTAAAATGGGCTTCTTACCCATTTTAATTTTTTTAGGTCTTTCCCTTTCTTCATGGTCAAACTCAGGTCTTTAGGGCCACCTCTTCCACAAAGCTTTCTTTGCTTCTATCGTCCTGCTTCCGAGATTAAAGTGATTTCTCTTTCCCCACATTTCTTTTAATAATATACTGCCTTTTGAACTTTTCCTTTGCACACCCTTCCTTTTAACACAGATTATGTGTGTATAAAATCTCCCAACTAGATTGTAAAATACTTAATAAGAGCCCGTTATATCCATCTTTTTATTCTTAGTGTCCAACATAGTATCTTGCAAACACTGAAAAATTAAGAAATATTTTATTAATTTGTTGATTTGAATGACTAACAGCACTTACAGCCTTATACTGTTCATTTTTAATTCAGCCATTTTATCTTATTTAGTTCATGAGGCTCCTTAAGGGGAGAATACTGGTCTTCTACTTCTTTGTACACTACTTTGTACTAGTCTTGTATTTCTCTTTTAGGAGAGTCAAGTCAAAGTCAAATTTCCTAGAGTTCAATGTTAAGAAAAAGTCCTTTACAAATAGTGAGTACTCAATACTAGATCAAGGTAACAGAGCACATGGCTTTTTAATCAATGATGGTTTGCCCAGATTTGTGTGGGGAAGGTGGGGGGGCATGGGGTGGGGTGTTTTTCTCTATTCTTAGTAAAAAGGCAATCTATAAAAACCTACTAAAATTGGAATGAGGGGGTTAATGTGCAAATGAATGAATGATTTATTAAGCGCTTATTATGTGTGAAGCACTGAGCTGAGTGCTGGAAATACAAATAGAAAAGTTTAACAGGTTCTGGTCTCCAGGAGCTCATGTTCTAATGTAGGAGGTAACACACGTGGAAGTTTTTAGCTGTGAGGCCAATGGAAAAGCCCCGTGGTCCTTGGGGTGCAGCAGCAGAGCAGATGGTAATGCCTCTTCTTTGAAATCATTTCCACTAATAAGTTCCTATCAGTTTATGATGTGGAACAATTTGATTGTGTCAAGAAATTTGGTGATGAGAATTTAGTAGTCTGGGTCTTTAGCAAATGTTGTAGAACCAAAGCAGTTGTTTTTCCCCAAAGGCTGCTTCTCAGGAGGGATGGCTGTAATCAGTGGGCTGAAAGCACTGTTATTCTAAAGGCTCTCAGGTTCAGGGTCTTGGGTTATCTCCATCAGAATCTGAGGGAAAATGGTGATCAAGGTGGTGGTGGATCTATCTGGCTCATGTCACCTCCTATCCCCCCTCAGGATGCTCTGATGTGCCCTGTCTGCTGTTTAAGTGGCAATTTATGGGGATGGCTGGCCCTTTCTCCACAGAAACCACCTCCCCAGAAAATGGCTGTGAGGATTGAGCTGGAAGCAGGACCTGTGGTCTAAGAGCACCATCTGTTCCAGGGTTCTTGAGCTCATCTACCTGTTGTTGGCAGTTGGTCAACAGTTGCTGGTGGTGGTGATGAGGAGGATGAAGGTCCCTTCTCCACAATAATTTTTCCCTTCAATGATGCCTATCCTGAAAGCAGGCCTGGTGGTTTGAAGGACATTGCCATTTCCAAAGTTCTTCAGCTGAGGATCCTAGTTAGTCTCTATCCAGATCTCAGGGGAAATGGTGGTGGAGTTTCAATTTGCCTGGAACATGTTTCCTTCTATCTTCCCCTTGGGGTGCCCTGATTCTTTATCTAGTTTGGCTTGCCATCCATTCATGGGTTATCCTCTCCTCTCTCTTTCTTTCTCTCTCTCTCTTTCTCTCTTTCTGTAGTACATGAACCTTGATTAGTGTTGGTAAAACAAACAAGCAGCTGCTGGGTAACCCAAAATACTAGAGAGATGCCTAAGGCATGACTTGCTCAGAGTCGCACAGTGCCAGTCTGTGTGACAGGCAGGATTTTCACCCAGTCCTCCTGACTCTCTCAGCAGCTCTCCACTCTCCCTTTCCTCCTTACAAATCTCCAGAGAACACTGGAAACCTATCTTTGGGTTGTTCTGAGGATTAGAGACTGAGAAATCGGGCAACTGTTAAAAAAAAAAAGCTTTCTGGGGAAAATGAGAACAAATTGTAGACCTCTTTGTTGCATAGAAAAAATGGCTAAATATTCAGGGAGCAGTTAATAAGGTGGCTTCTGCATGCTGAGAAAGAAGCTGGTATCTGGGAGAGAAGTGAGTTAAAGAGTTAAGTGAGACAGAGTTAAGAAAAATAAATTTAAAGAAAGAAAAATGATCAGAGAATAAGTAGTTCTGAAGACCCTTTAAGTGTTCTGGACGCACAAGACATTCATTTCTATTTTATGTTGTTACTGAAGCTATCCCATATGCAAAGTTGTGACCGGTTTTGTGTAAAGCAATATAATTGCCAATCTTTCCAGAAATCAAAACCATTTTCACCCTCTTAACTATGACTCTCTACCACCATCTGGTGGGCACACACCAAAATTAATGGGGTCTTCCTAGGGGGTGAATTCTTTTACATGGTGAGGTTGAAGGCTTTTTTCTGAGATGACAGCTAACACAGAGGAAAAGGGCTCCAGTGACTGAAGGAAGCTATGTAGATTACCAAGCCAAAGCCACCAGCTATGTAAAGAACAGTGGTTCTTTCATAGGAAAGTCAAATGTTTCTTATAGTCCATAAATGTTCTTTAGGTTGAGACATTTGTTAAGTGTTGAAACTGATTCTGACCTGAGCTAAGCAGATTCTGAGCTGAGCTAAGCAACCATGTGGGCTTACTAGAAGGTTTGCTCTGGGTCAGGATGGATATGTTATGGACATGAACAGAAAAGGTCACTGTTAGAACCACTTGTTTGGCTGGACCACAGGCCTGTTCTGAAGCATTTTCAGATAGCCAGAAAAATAAATGCCATTGGCCTCCAAATCCCTTTATATGTGACTCAAGGAAAGTCACAACTGTTTCAGCGCAAAAATTAAATAAATGAATTAAGCCAGAAATTTCCTTCTGGCAAAAGGTAATGAACTTGGCAAATCTGGGAAGAGATAAACACTATGTCGACTCAGATAATATGTATTATCCTAACATGACAGCTCCGTGAAATTAATTGTTCACACTTATTTTTAGTATTCAGTTTTTTTGTATTCTGTGTATTTTTTCCATATATTCTTACCTTCACTGATTCACCACTGCATGAAGTCTAGAAGGATGTTAAGTTTTCTTGTATCCCCATACTGATTAATGACAAATTTACTCATTCCAATATCTTGATGTGAACTAGACTTCAAAATTGTTCATGAACATATATAAGTAATTAGGTTATATGATGTATGATATATTATATAGTTATTATATATATTATTATATAGTATTATGCCTTTATGTTACTGTCCTTTATGCATATTACATGTGTATTATATATTTAACTGGAGTAAGGCAGATCTTATTCCACAGAAGAAACTTAAAGAAGAATGTATTTATATACTATATATGCTAGAGTCAGTGCCAGAATGGAAGGGTACAACAATGGGTCAGCTAGGTTAAGGCCAGCTAGCATTTCTAACCATAGACTGGAATGACAAAATGGGCAACAGTTTAAAACTTCCGCTTCTTCTACCTGATGACATCAAAAAGGAGGGGTGAGTAGGACCTTAAAAGAGATGAATAAGATGTCCAAAAAAAAGCCGAATGTCACACAAATTGTAAGAAACTGGACTGAGGTTCAGTAACAAAAAAGAGTAGAGGTTAGGAGAGTTGGGGGGAAATCAAAGAGCCTTGTGCTAGCACTTTACAAATATTATCTCATTTGATCCTCACAAAAACTCTGTGAGGTAGGTGCTAATATTATCAACATTTATAATTGAGGAAACTGAGACCAATAGAGGTTACAGGGCTTGCCCAGGGCCACATGGCTAGTAGGTGTCTGAGACTGGATTTGAGCTAGGTCTTCTTGACTCCAGGTCCAGCACCCTACTCCCTCCACTGCACCACCAGCTGCCTCTAGGGGCAAATAAAGCTTTGAAAAAAGTCCTAGGGAGTAGAATCACAACTTCTTTCAAGTATAATTCTCTGGAGGAGACCTTTAAGGATACCTTCACTGTTCCTTCTAGCGTAAGGGTCACTACTCTGGGTCCACCAACCTTCCGAAGGGTCTGGAAAAAAGCCTAGAATGCTGTCCCTTCTTATCTCTGCCTCCTGGCCTCCTTCAAGGCCCAGCCTTCTTCTACCACTCAATCCCACTCAATGCTACTGCCTTCTCTCCAAGGGTAGCTCCTATTTACTCTGAATATACCCTGTATGTTTACATGTTCTTCTTCTATTAGATTGTGAATTTCTTGAGATGTCTTTTGCCTTTCTTTGTACCCTCAAAACTTAGCACAGTGCCCTGAACATATCAAACACTTAAAAAATGCTTACTGACTTAATGTTTGTTTACTATGGATAGTTTTTAAGTCTGTGAACTTGCATGCGAAAAAATACCTCTTTATTTCAATATATCTAGTATACTTTGTAATCCTATGCATTTTACTTTATGCACATAAAATATTTCACCCAGAAAAGACCCATAGGCTTCATCAGATTCCCAAAGCCATGCAGCATCCATGAAACAAAAAGAAGCCTCAGGCAGAGTGCCTTAAAGGAAAAACAAGCCACTAGGTGGCAGTGTTATCCTGTTAAGTCATAGCATTTGCAGGTAAAATCTTTTTATTAAGAATAAAGTTCAAGGCTATTATCTGCCTCCAGAGAAAGAACTGGTGGTGTCTGAATACAGATGGAAGAATACTATTTTTCATTTTCTTTCCTTAATTTTTTTTGGTCTGAGTTTTTTTTTCTAAATGATAAATCTAAAATGATTTATATGGAAACATGTTTTATGTAACTGCACATGTGTAACCTAAGTTAGATCGCTTACTGTCCCAGGAAGAGGGTAAGGAAGAAAGGAAAGAAAAGAATTTGGAGCTCAAAACTTTTTTTAAAAAAGCAACCAAACATTAAAAATTGTTTTGCGTGTAATTGGGGAAAAATAAAATATTACTTTAAAACATAATAAAGGTCAGTATTCCCTTTGATCAAAATTCATACACGCCATTTCTTGAGAAGAGAGTAATAATGGACAGCCAAAACATTTCTCTATAAACAATATTGGAACTAAATACCTTTTTAAACCAAGATTTAGAAATAACAAGAAAATCCGTTGGCATCCTATCTTTCCCATAAACTTCTCTTCTTGGCTCACTTAACTTCCAAAGTCATAGGAACACAGACTTAGAACTGCAAGCACCTTTAGAGGTCGTATATTCCCCATTTCCTGCTCAGAGGAAGAAACTGAAGCTTAAGATATGGAAATAACTTAAAGTCACCTTGGTGATTTTGGAGAGCAAAGATTTGAACCAGGTTCCTTCAGTCCACATCCAGGGCTCTCTCCATTGGACAGCCTAGCTTAAATTATAATTCTACACTGATTCTTTTCCTCCAAGCCAGGCAACTCAATAGTCAAACTTGCTCAGGTATTCTCTTAAAAACTGTTTTCCCAGAGCTACCACATACCCAATGAGGCCCCAGTCAAACCAATTCTATAACAGCTAATATTCATTGCTGCACTGGAGTAAGTAGTAAGATTTCCTACCTCATCAACAGAAAGAATTAGACTTCCTCCCTTCTGTTAAGTACACGGACAGTCTTATGACTCACTTTCTTGCGAGGAATGAATGAAATTGCAGTCCACCAATAGCACAGAGATTTATCCAAGCTTCTTTTCAATATGCCCTGAGGTGGTGATCAATTTTATCAGTCCAGGCCAGTGGGGAACCTGTGGCCTTGAGGCCACATGTGGCTCTCCAGGTCCTCAAGCACGGCCCTTTGGCTATAACGGCTGCATTTGAGGACCTAGAGGTTCACATGTGGCCTCAAGGCCTTAGGTTTCCTACCCCTGGTCCAAGCTCAGCATATTTCTATCAAGCATGGACCTTTGGCTATTTTACTCTGCCATGTGATAACTAAGGAAGCTTCCTTCCTTCCTTCCTGGGCAGCAGTGGTCTACACACAAAACTGCTAGGTACAAGCAATCTCCAATATCTATGCAGGCAGAAATGCCTTTTTAAGGAAGAAAAGCATTTCTTTCTAAGATGGAATAGTTAGATAACATTAGCATCCCCGAAGGGTCTCATGGAAGACTGTAACCAGCTGTTTTCCCTCTCAAATGAAAAGAGAAAGAGAGGAAATATAACCCAAGACTTGCTGATAAGAACTATTAAAACCTTAACTGGGCTGTTGAGGGAGATCCTGTATTCTCTTTAAAGCACGCACAGGACACAGCAATCTACCTGTCAAGTATGTAATGCCAGGACAGCTGGCTGGCTGGTTTCACAAGTCTCTTTGCATCCCACCTATCAAGAACGCTTTCTTCTATCAAACCTCAGTAGATTTGTTAATACTAGCTGATCTCCGATTAGTAAATTCAAACATTTCAGGTTTCTTCTCTTAGCTAATCTTTTATCTTTTTAAATGTGAAAAGAATATTAATGCTTCTAGGTCTAATTCTGTGTTCCTGTGACTTCTAAAGTTAAGTAAGCAATTATATACTTTATGTGAGAAACAATGACTCGTTATTATTTGAACATTTTAAAAAGTTCATTTGTCCTTGAACCCTTTTCCAATGAACCATACTAGTTCAGGTGCTCATTACTTTTCTCCTTGACTATTATATTACTAAAGCTCTCTATTTGGTATTCTCCAACATATCTTCTAGGTAGTTGCCAAAGTAACTTTCTGAAAGTGTGAATTCTACTAGTCACGGTTTTGTACTCACTCAAAAAACTCCAGTGGCTCCAGGATGAAAAACAACTAGAATCTTCCTTAAAGCTTTATATAACCTGGCTACAATTTACCTTTCCAGACTTATTACTTCCCTCCATACACTTTTAGGTCAATCTAGACTGGCCTGGTTACTTTTTACCACATCCATTCTCTCTCCTATCTCTGTGCCTTTTTTCTATTTTTGAATATTTTCCCTCCACATCTTTGCCTTGTAGAATCTCTAGCTTCCTTCAAAATTCACCTCAACTACTATCTACTATGTGCAGTCATTCCTGTTCCCCCAGCTGCTAGTATCTCTACTCCCACCCAAGCTGCCATGTATGGACAATCCTTGAGGGCATAGCCTGTTTAATTTTCATCTCTGGATCCTCGGCACCAGTGTCTGGTTGCACAGAGTAGTTGATTGATAAACACCTATTTACTCATTTTAATGTAGAATAATAAATAATTAAAATTATATGAAGTGGGATCGTGCTTTATATGCCATCTGTCGCAAAGCAGATGTTCCTACATTAATGCAGCTAAATAGAAATCTAGATGCAGCAATGTTACATCTGGGCTATGGGGATTCAGTGGCAAAGCTATTAGTTTCAATTAAAGAAAATCCTAGTTGGTTAGAAAAATGAAAAGCTTCCCCTGACATCCTGAAAAGAAATACAAGGTTAGTATATTCCTTTGTAAATATGACCACCTTTTTGACAAATACAGTCAAATAGCCATTGACTGCATATCTTTGACATTTATATGGCAATGTATACTGAAATTACTCATTTTTTTTACTGGTCATTGTTTCCATGTTGACCTTAAAAAAAATGGGTAAGGAGACTTGAACTCATTTAAAGCTTCGAGGTATTCCTCTTATCTCTTTTGGCTTTTCTGGCTTTTTGGAGGGCAATTGGGGTTAAGTGACTTGCCCAAAGTCACACGGCAAGTAAATGTGTTGAGTATCTGAGGCTGGATTTCAACTCAGGTCCTGCTGACTCCAGGGCCGGTGCTCTATTCGCTGTGCCACCTAGCCACCCCTCCTCTTATCTCTTAATCTCTCTTGGTCTTTGGTGAGCTCTCCATCATATTTGTTATTTTCATTCTGAAAATAATTTTCCTTGAAAAAGAAGGTAAAGGCAAATGGGTTTGCCACTTCCCTGTTATCTAGTACCTTTACACAATTTGCACCCCTTATTCTCTGTACCCTCCAAAGTACATCTATCTCTTACTCTAAACAGGATTTTTCCCCCTTGGTACTTTCTGCAAGCCTTAGCTGATTCTTTGAATTCTGAATTTTCTGACAACTACAATTTTAGTTCTGTGTTAAGTATTGGTACCCACACTTGGTTATGTGCTTCTCCCTCTCTCCCTTTCCCTTTCCCTCTCTCTCTCTCTCTCTCTCTCCCTCTCTCTCCTTCCTCCTCCCTTTCCGCTCTCTCTTGGCTTAATGGAGAGTCTCCAGGTATCTCTCATTTCTTGAAGGAATTAATCACGACTGCATTGTCAGAATGTTGCTCTTCTGATCCTCCTCTCCATCAGTGCGTTTTCCCCTTTACAATCTAAGTGATTATATATATCAGTCCTCTAAACTTTTTCTAATACTTTTTGGTTTGTTTCCCTAAAGCTCAGGAGACCTCTTCCTTCCTTGGCTGTTATGACCCCTAAGACAATACGGTTGCTTCCTCCCAAAATTCCCTTTATCAGTTAGTAAGAATAAAATACAGGGTAAGTAGTTCTTATCACATCCTAAGCCTTCTGAGAACAAAGTTAGCAAATTGTTTCTTTCGGGGATCCTTCCTCAATTCTTTCATCCTCTCCCGTCCCACTGCTTTTCCATAATCTTTTGCACTATAAGGGATTTTTATGTCTGTTTTTGGCATTGTTTACTTTTACAGTTATCATTAAAGCACCTTGACTTCTGGTGTTTTTTTTTTGGAGGGGGGAGGGCAGGGCAATTGGGGTTAAGTGACTTGCTCAAGGTCATACAACTAGTAAGTGTGTCAAGAGTCTGAGGCTGGATTTGAACTCAGGTCCTCCTGGCTCCAGGGCCGGTGCTCTATTCACTGCACCACCTAACCGCCCCAAAGCACCTTGACTTCTTACAAAGAAAGTATTTTTGGCCAAAAATAATGTATTTATTAAATAGTGCATTTATTAAGATAAAAATATTTTTATGCCTCTTATAAACACTGGGGTTTCAAATTCTCATTTAAGAAGACAGCGTCACAACAATGGCAGTTAGGTGACACTGTGGATGGAGCTCCTCTTAGACTTAAGAAGACCTGAGTTCAAATCCTGCCTCATACATTTACTGGCTGCATGACCTGGGGCCAGTCACTTCACCTCTGGGTATTTTGTTTCCCTCAACTTCAAAATGGGGATAATAATATAATCTATTTCACAGGATGGCAGTGAGAATGAAATGAGGTAAATGTTGTAATATATTTAAAGTACCTTTGTAAACTTTAAAGTCCCATACAAATGCAAATTATTATTATTTTTTGTCTTTTTGGAGGGGGGAAGGCAGGGCAATCAGGATTAAGTGACTTGCCCAAGGTCATACAGTTAGTAAGTGTTAAGTATCTGAGGCAAAATCTGAACTCAGGTCCTGCGCTCTATTCACTGTGCCACCCAGCCACCCCCAAATTATTATATTATTAGTGCTAATAATGGCAACAGAGAAAGATACCATTATTTTCTCCCAATAGAATTAGAATATAAGGACTATTTCATTTTGGTATCCTTGGTGTCTAGCAAAGTGCCAAGTACATGTAGGTGTTAAATACTTACTGACTGTTGATTAAGATTGCAGGATCTACAGTTAAACAGAACCTCAGAAATCGGCTAGTAATGACTAGTCCAACCTTCTCATTTTACAGATTAGAAAACCGAGACCCAGAGAGTTTAAGTCACTTGTCCTTGCAGACAGAGCAAGAAGCAAAACCAGTCCCCTCTTACAGTGCTCCCCACATAGCAGGCGCTCAACGTATGTCTACTGATAGTGACAATCATTTGTGAGTTACATATGTGTGATATTAGATAGATGGGATGGCTTTTGAAGCCTAATATGATGCTTAAAGGCAACTATTTCCTGATATAATCAATGCCGCAAATCCAATGACTACGTCTTCCAAGGACTGAGGGGCAACCCAGCTAGGTTTGGAAATTCTTATCCCTGGAGGTTTTGGCCATATGCTTCTGATTTGTGTTTCGGCCACAGAAACTCATTAAGCTATCTACCTATAAAGCAAGCAGGGGTTTTGTGAAAATCAGTGAACACTAATGAAATTACGGTCCTGTATTAACTACTGAAGTACCTAAGGCCAAAGAGAAAGACTGCTGGTTTCTCTGACGTAATTTGGGTGTACAAAGAAAAACAAACAGTAATGGTGGTCCTCGGGGGAGGTCACATTTAAAAGGGATTATAAAACAGAACTGCTTGATCAACAATATTTATTACGCCCCTGCTATGAGCCAGACGCTGTAAAAAATGCTGGGGATACAAATATATTGTATGTTCAGAAGAAGAAATGGGGTGTCACATGCCAAATTTCAAAAGTAATTTTTCAACTTCTTTCCCAGTTCAAAGAGCTTTTTGCTAAAGGGAACAAAAAATTTTGTCTGGGGGGAGGAGAAGAGCTGTGTTTAGATTGTTTCATTACTTGAAACTATGTCCAGAAGCATTTATTCTGTCTGCAACTATTTAGCCAATCCTAAAAACTATATAATAGCCAATGGTTATAATGGAGAAAAATGTACATAAAAAGAAAACTTGCAGGTTAGGGAGGCAGTGGTAACGATCACCACATACAGGATGAGATTTTGCCATCACTATGTACGTGGTGGGGTCTTCGCTGCCTCAAGTGTTCTAGGTAAATTTCAGCAAAAATTAATATCAAGGGGAAGACTATAGAAGGAACTGGGGAAGAAGAACAGGAATTGTAAGGCTATAGTGAACCATATTATGAAACTGCTTTTTCTCCCAATCCCCAACAAGAGATGATCTTTAAGGTTAACTTCTAGCCTAAATCTATAATCCTATGAACATTTTGTAAGTGAAATCTATTGTAAATAAATAAGTCTTACAGGGAAAGAGCTGGTAGAATGGCAGGGAGTTAGGAGAGAAGCACTATCTGTACACGGGTACTTTAGGACCACCATCAAAGCCATTTCATGTCCTACAGGGGTGGGGGGAGGAGGGTTTGGGAGAGGGTAGAGAGAAGAAAAAAAAACCCTTTGCATAAAATATTCCTTGTAAGAATCTAATATCTATGCTATATAAGTAATCAACACAAATGAGTAAGAGCCATTCCCCCATTAGACAAGGGGTCAAGGATAGTTTTAAAAAACGTAAACTATCAACAGTAAAATTTCATAATGATGCTCCTAATTTACATTACAGTCCTCAGAGTGACAAAGATGGGGGAGGAAAAGATGGAAATAGTATTAGAGTAACTGTGGGATAATGGACAGGTAAATATACATTGTTAGAGGAGCTGTGAACTGGTACAACTTTTCGGGAAAACAACTTGAAATTATTCAAGAAAAGTCAATAAATGGCTTATATCCCTTTGACACAGAAATTCCCTACAAGGAATACACTCAAAGGAGCTCAGAGGCAGAGGAAAGTATCCCATACACCAAAGGATTTATAGGAACACTTCGTGGAGGTAACAGAAAGCTAGAAACAAGACAACTGCCCAATGAAAGGAGAAATTGAGAAATTCACTGAAACATAGGAAGATATGAACTGACGGAAGGCAAAACCAACACAATCAAGAACATAGACACAAAGATGACACAAATGTTAAAGAAAAGAAGGCTAAAAGGCAGCCAGATTTTTGGTTACTTGGAATAACCAAGCTGATTCTGGAAAGCTGACTATGAAACTATATTCTATGCTGTCAGACATGGCTATTTTGTGGGTGGGTTTTACTTAAATATTTTTTGCTGTTAAAAAAAGGAAGAGTCAATAGTGAGGTTGTTTAAAGGGAAACAATTGTAGCATGAAAACAGAAGACTACAATAAAATACCTTAAAGATGGCTCACAAAACACAGGGATAGGGCAATTATAGTAGTAAAGAAAACAAAGACAGAACACCATGAGTTCAGTTTCTGGGTTTAAATCCCAATTATGCTATTGTCTTGGACAAATCAATTATACTTCCTGGGCCTCAGTTTGCTCATCTGTAAGATGAAGGCATTAGAGGCATATGGTCCTTTCTGGATTTAAATCCTATGCTGAGATATAAGGAATATAAATTGCCAACAGGAAAATTATCAAAATTCCTTCAAACAAGTTTTTGTTTTTTGGGAGAGCGGCTGGACAACATGTACTCTATCCAATGGAAAAGAACAATTTTTTTTCAGGAGTGATATTGTTGGTTCATCAATAACACAGCCCACTACCGGGTACATAAGAAACCTTCAATTTTAGAAAAATAAGAAAAAGCAAAATTGTAATGGGAAAGATGGTCGCTTGACCTTCATAGTGCGTAACGGAAGTGAGAAAGGGTAACAAAGTTAGAGAGCTTATATTTGGCATCAAGTTAATAATCAACTGTTAAGTCTCACTACTTAACTTCTCTTGATAACACACACACACACACATACACACATACACACACGCACACACATACACACACGTGCACACACATACACACACGCACACACACATGCACACACATACACACACGCGCACACACATACACACACGCACACACATACGCACACACACATACATACACATGCACACACACACACATACACACGCGCACACACACACCAACTAAATGAAAACAAACCTGGCTTTTTAAAGTCCTTTCCCTAACTAAAATCTCAAGGACTATCCTTATGATTTCCTGGTACAGTGAGCCCCTGCTGAGAAACTTCCCTTAAATTATGCAGATTAGGATCTGTTTTTCCACTTGGCAAGTGAATCTTTTATCGCTGCACAGAATGTGCCCAGGCAGCAAACAGCTACATGTTGATGACTGGACAAAAATTCTGCTTCTAAAGAAATTGTAAGAGATTTGGCATTACTAAACATTAGCTGACTAAAATTCTATGTTTAAATACAATAAGGTGCACTTCTAATATTATTTTTATACTGCTGAATGGGGGAGGTGGTGGATAATGCAAAGGTGGTAAGAGACATATAATCCGTTAAACATAATGGCATCAGGCATCAATTTATTTGTAATGTTGTATTTAAGGAACTGGGTTTTTGTTATACCTATATATTTTTTTAAATTTTAGTATTTTATTTTTCTAATTATATGTAAAAACAATACTTCGCATTCATTTTTAAAACTCTGGATTCCAAATTCTCCCCCTTTATCCCTCCTCGTCCCCCTCCCCATTGAGAAAGCAAGCAATCCAATATAAGTTATACATATGTAGTCATGCAAATATTGTTGTATATTGTAATTGATTTTCCTAAATACTGTTTTTAAAAAATTAGAAAAATGCAGTGATGGCCCATGGTCAGCAGATGGCGATCTTTACTCCATTATGCTTCACATATACCTACATGGTAGCAATTTCCCAGCAAATGAGAGATGAAGCACAGGAGCTTGTATTGGACAATAATGCTAATTGAAAAATGGACAAAAATATGCAATGCATATTTCTTTTGTTCTTATCTTCAAGGCAAGAAAAACTAAAGCGGGGCTGCTAGGTGGCACAGTGAATAGAGGTGCCGCCCTGGAGTCAGGAGGACCTGAGTACAAATCCAGTCTCAGACACTTGACACACTAGCTGTGTGACCTTGGGCAAGTCACTTAACCCCAATTGCTTTGCCTTCCCCCCTACAAAAAAAAATTTTTTTTAAAGCTAAAAACAGCTTCATCTAAGAGTAGACCAATGGATCTGGGGTCTGCCAAGTGCCTTGGCCACATAAAATTTAACTGCCCACTGAAATCTCTTACCAGAATATGCAATGGAAACTTTGGGGTTCTATTAGGTTAATGACTACCTTGTGAAAGGAAATGAAAACACACCTGACTATGCCTCCCTTACCTCTCTTTGTGTATGAATTGTGGGAAAGCCTAGTGGTTCAGTTTTTTCAGGACAGGTATGGAGGATACACATGAAACATATTTATCATAAGTACAAGGATGGCCAGCTATGCAAATCATGATTTTTTCACTAATCTTTTTCATGTGGCCCACATAGACAACTATTAAGTTTTAAGAAGATTTATCCCTAAAATGCAATACAATTAGAAACAGAGTCATGGAAAGAGCAATGGGTTAGGAGTCAGAGGATCTCAAATCTGGAATCCGTTCTGCTATGACCTATATAACATTAGGCAAGTAACAGAATCACAGAACTGAAATTGCAAAGGACCTTTAGTGGCCATCTAGTCTATCCCCTGCCCCTCAAATAATCCCTCCTACAACATGCCCTACGAGATCTCCAGTAAAGGAGAAGCCACCACCTCCCAAAGCAGTCCATTTGTCTTCAGGATGGTTCTAAAGGTTAGAAAGTTCTTCTCTAACATAAAGCCTAAATTTGTTTCTTGGTTGCTCCTATGCATTTGCTACTGATTCTGCTCTTTGGGAAACTCAAAGACAAACTAGGTGGAGGAGGAAACATTGAACTTAGAGTTCACATCTTACTTCAAACACTTACTATATTGGTGTGACCCTGGTCAAGTCATTTAACCTCTTTGCTGCATTTTTCTCAACTTTAAAATGGGAATAATAACAGTATCTATCTCTCAGGGCTGCTGAGTGGATCAAATGATCAAATCTGTAAAATCTGGCATACAGTTGGTGCTAAATAAATGTTTCTTCTCTCTTCCCCCTCTTAAACTTATTCTTATGTATAAAATAAGGATAATAATCATTCCCACCTTCCAGGGTTGTTGTAAGGCTCAATAAGAGATGTAAAGTATTAGGGAAGTCTTAAAGCATTATATGGATGATAGTTAACATTATTATTGTTAGTCAGTTAACGAAACCCCCTGGATTTGTACTGTTAAATACAAACGCCAAGAGAAATCGACACACAAACAGGTGGGTTTTAGAACTTGAAGGCAGTCTATGGCCTTCTTTCCTTCTAGTTTAGTATGACTATCTAGTTGAATAAATTATGTGAAATTTATTTAACATGGACTTATGAAAATCCTAGTCTTTGTCCCAGTACAGACAGTATTAGATGGGAGTTAACAAAGACGATGCTTTATTATTTTTAATTCCTGGTCTTTTCCTTTTTAAAAGCTTGGGGAGTCTAGGGGCACATGATTAATCAACCTTGTCTATTAATCAATGACCACATCAAAGATATATAGATTTGTTTAAGAGTCCGAGGTCCCTTAGAACTCACATATTTGAAGTGTTGAAATTACTGGTTCTTCATGCACTAAGATCAGAAACAGTTCTGACGATGCTTAGGCAGCTCCTCAACAGTGTTTTACGTCTTCATCAGAATTTAAGTTTTACTTAAGGGAGTCCATATATTTGTGCTTTAGTGAACAAAATAATACGTAATTTTCTAAAAGTAATTAGCAATCATTATGGGCCAAATATAAATTGGGTTCCCTCTGGCAAAAATGTGCTTTAAATTTAATGGAGGTGAGAACCAATGTAAATGTTTTTTAAATGAATGGGAATTATGCCTCGTTATTTACATAAATAGTACAGAAATAGAGAGTGGCAGATTTGAATTGATACAAATTCTATAATAAATATTTTTATTGTTTTATGTTATAGTCCCATAACTGAAAACTTTTATTTGGGGAGACAAGTCTGTATTGGGGGTGGACTGCCCTTACTCTGGAAATGCCCAAACCCTTTCTCCCCAACATCTCCTGTTTTCTGCCATTTGGGGAGAGGGCTTCTTCCTTCCTGCCACTGCCAACTGGCCTGTTGGCACTGACATGCCCTGAGATCGAGATGTATCCTTATCCTTTGGGTGGCTAAAACCTGGTAATATCCTTTTTATCCCGTCCCTCTCTGAACTTTGTCTCCTCAGGTCCTTTTCTCTGGATATCATGTTAGCCTTTAAAGTAGGAGGTCTGAACCTAAGACCTGTGGGTAGATTTAAAGGGGTCCGTGAACTTGGATGGGAAAAAAAAGTTTACATTTTTATTTTCAGTAACCTCTAAGTGAAATTTAGCATTTCCTTTAATTATCAACGTAGGCAGCAAACATTATTCTAGGAAAAGGTCAAAGGCTTTCAAAGGACTGCCAGTAATCTCACTCACACACACACATACACACACACACACACACACACACACACACACACACACACACTGAATATACAGCTTTCCCTGTGTGAGTAAAAACAAACTTAGTCTTTCTATTTTGTGAAAGACTCTTCTAAGTCCCTAAGCTGCTGTTATCAGATGTACTATGTCAGTGTGTCTGTATATGAATTAATGTTAGCTATTTTAGAATGATAACTAAAGAACACAGTACCATGTATACATATATGCTAAATATAGGATATTCACTGTTATTTGATAGTCTGTTAAAAATAACACTAACTGGCATTTCTGTAAGAACGAAACATACCTTCTAAATAATGTGAGATGTAAATGGCGGAGGGAGAGAGAGAAAGAGAAAGAGGGAGAGAGAGAGAGAGAGACAGAGGGAGAGAGAGAGAGAGAGAGAGAGAGAGAGAGAGAGAGAAACAGAGGGAGAGAGAGAGAGAAACAGAGGGAGAGAGAGAGAGAGAGAAACAGAGGAAGAGAAAGAGACAGAGAGACAGAGAGGGAGAGAGACAGAGAAACAGAAAGAGAAACAGAGGGGGAGGGAGGGAGAGAGGGAGAGAGAGAGAGAGAGAGAGAGAGAGAGAGAGAGAGAGAGAGAGAAATAAGGTGACATTAAGCCATTAATGATTCCTCTTTTGGTCTTGGTCATTCAAGCCAATCTAAATCTATACAATCATACTATCATCCAGTTCACATCTCCCCATATTTTCTACCAAAAAATGCTCTGGTACAAAGCTTTCTCCACATATATAGGAAAAGAGGGATTACTGTTAATACAGTCTTATGTTGATTATTTTAGAGATCAGTTTTTGCTAAAAAGCTTTAGAGTAACAGCTTTTAAAAGTATACTAAACCTAATTTAAAGTTTATTAAACATCCAATGTTAAGTATATGCCAAGATGCAAATCTAATGTTCGGATAATAACATATGGCAGATGTTCAGAAGCTAACAGCAGCACTAATCATTTCTTCATATAATGAAATATATTCACTTGAAATTGACATAGTGATCTAACTGAGCGACAATAGCCAAGTGAGCATATTTTTATAAATAATGAGAAATTTAAAAAAATTTTGAATAATGAGAAACAAAAATTAGGGCTTCTATCCTGAGAAGCCATCTATTAATGTAATTATAATACGGTGGTTGCATTAGGATTTTGATATTGAAGTAGTAAGAGGCTTGACTTTTTACATACCTCTTTGATAGATATCAAATGATTTCTCTACTTATTTTGTCTAACCAGGTCACTCAGTAAGCAGCTCATATATCCATTTCCAAAATAAGTCAGATTGTTCTGCTACTTACTGGGAGTAAAGGTGCCAGTCAGAGTGGGGGGGGGGGGAAAGAGAGGGGAGCAGGGGAAATGCTGGGAAAGAAGGTTGCCTATAAGACAGTTAATTCTTCCATAACCCCACAAGAAATAATATACAATGGGGAAGTACAGCTTACTTTAAGCTCAGAAGTCTCTCAAGGACACAAGTTCAATTCTCTTTCCAAGCAAGTGAGAAGACAATTTCTCTTTAAGCAGAACATGGTCTCATCATGGCAACCATTATTTCCATCAGAATTTGGGTGGTGGTGGTAAAAATGTGACTTAATTGAATTATCAGTTGTAATTGTACATGACAGAAGTATTTTCCCCCAAACTTGTAGGACACCTAAGTTAAGTAAACTTTATCTCATTCATTATTTCTTCTTCGATTAATCATTAATCATTTCTCTGCTTCTTCATATTTTAACATCAGTTTCTCTTTGACTATTGTACTTTGGGCCAAATGTATAGACACAGCTCTGGCTACACTGCACACACACACACACACACACACACACACACACACACACACCTTTATTCATACTTGTGGCTCAGAGAAAGTATAAAAACAAAGGCATGAAAAGGCCCTGACTAGCTGCTTGAATACAAGACAATAATAATAATATTAGTTACAGTAAATTCTTGATATATTAGAAAAAGATAATAAAGGCAAGTATCTCTTTAATAAAAATATGATACCCAACAGCCAGGATGAAATAGTTGGAAAACCTCTGAAGTCTCTTTTTATCTCTGAAATGCAGTAACTCAGGGGGGAAAAATGGAGATTATCATTTGAGCTCTTTAGCCTGGCATTGTCATTAAAGCTCTCTTCCAACCAGAACACTACAATTCAATGCGGAAGTTTTAAATGTATGTGAGCAGCTTTTTGATTAAGAAAACACAATTACAATAATATTGATACCACTAATAAGTAATAGTTACCTAAGTGTTTATGAGAATTATTAATAACGATCAGCCTGTGTCTGTCTCTCTCTCTCTCTGTGTCTATGTGTGTGTGTGCGTGTGTGTATTTGTATGTATGTATGTATGTATGTAAGTGGGGATTGTAAACTCGTGACTTATTTTGTCAGTTTATGGAATCCCTGGTATGTAAACTCCTTTCATCAAAGCAGAATGGTAACACAAGAAAAGCCCAAGTCAATGAAGAATGCCTATTGTCCAAACTATGATAGAGAAGACAATTATACAGCTGGTCCATTAGTATATATATCTGGGGCAGACAGTGGATGAACAATTACCTGAACCCAAATTTAAATAGAGAAGTAAAGTGGGCTAGATTTCCCTTGGGAAATTATGCGTTTTTAACAATCATATAATTTCTCTTCAAACAAAAGTCCATCTTTCTAATGTCACAATTTTTCCAGTGTTAGTATATGACTGTCAGTCATGCGATATTATAGTCTCCAAAGAATTAAACTTGTGAATGATGCAGCATGCAATGGAGGGTAGACACATGGTGGGCATGAGGAGGCTATAAAGTCATGGCAATACAGGAAATAATGTAAAGGACATTTTCAGAGACATAAATGTTCCCAAAAAGAAGTAGACTAACTGCATCAAGAATGTGGGATAACTAAAGGCCAACCTATAATCAACTGATATCCATCTGATATCAAAGCCAGCTAACAGAAGGACTATAGAATGGTGGGTAGACCCCAAATGGAGGATATATAGGGACATCAACAAGAATTACACAAATTGAGGTGGTGATGATGGATTGCAATCTATACTGCTGAAGTCAGTACCCACATTTAATGAGTCTAATTACAAAACATCAAAATGTCATTTTTGCTGAAAACTTAATCATTTGTAAGAACCTTGGTGAGAAATTACATGGCTAAAGAAATGTCCCTATGCCCAGCATGTGCTTAATAAATATTTATTTCACAGTAGCCCCTCAAGACAAAAATCACACAATCAGAATTGGATGGGATCTTAAGAGATCAAAACAGCATTTGGTTTTCAACAAAAACAGCTTGTAAATTAAGGAATCATATGGACAATCTCAAAGCTAATTTTCTTATTTTTGGTTTTGGTTTTTTTTGCTAATTTTCTAAGTGATAGAATAAACTGGTTTTTATTATAATGAAAACACCTGCTGGTCAAGAATCGCAACTAGCATCTGCATCTTACTCTTTGTGGCACACAGTATAGTATATGATCAATATATAAATGATTGGCTTGTACTTACTGAATAATATGTGTGTGTTCAGCATGTATTTACATAATATGTATATGATCAATACGTATTTATTGAATATGTACATGCTCAATATGTTTTTATTGAATAACATGGATAGATCAATATGGACTTCCTATTATTATTATTATAATATAATAATTATATATTATTATTATAAGTATTATTCAGTACTTACATGCTCAATATGCATTTACTGAATACGTATGCTCAATATGCTTACTGAACAACTTTGACAGTACAAGTTTACTATCTGCCTTAAGAAGGACGCTGAACACAGTAAAAGAGGAGATGTTTAAAATAAAGATCCATTTATTTAAGCAGAATTACCACATGATCTATACCAAATAGCCTTTGATTTCAGATGCTTTGCAAAAACAGCAGTAAAATGCTATGAAAAGTTGCATATACTTTTATACAACCAAATGGGAGTTAATGATGAATTTTATTCAAGAATCCCCCAAATAATCCAGCTTTTTCTTTTGGTGGTGTTGTGGTTTTTTTTTCCCGCTTATATAGGGGCAAGATGCAGCGGCCCAGTGGCACAGTGAATAGAGCACCGGCCCTGGAGTCAGGAGGACCTGAGTTCAAATCTGGCTTCAGACACTTAACACTTACTAGCTGTGTGACCTTGGGCAAGTCACTTAACCCCAATTGCCTCTTCTAAAAGGCAAAAAAAAAAGGAATATGTAGGGGCAAGATAATTCAGCCATTTTGGGAGCCCCCCAGTTTTAATTGTTCATACTCTTCTCAAATAACCATGGAAATCCTTAACTATTTACATGCTGATTCTCCTCCCCTTCTCCCAGGAGAATGTAAAGTACCTGGGGGTAGAGACACTTGCACTTTATCTTTATATATTATACCCTGTGTCTGGCACAGTGCCTTGAACCTAGTATTGAAACTAATGCAAACAGATTTGAACATGATGTGAGTATAATATCTACAAGATTTTAAATAACTAAAGCATGGCGGGGCAGGGGGTTTCTGCAAAACCTTGCTTGGTACACTAAGAAGAAAGGGCACATCTGCTTCCTTTAGAAAGTCTTTGGAAATTCTTGGGGTAAGGGGAGAGCTAGATGGGGCAAAAGGGCAGCTAGGTAGCACAGTGGATAGAGCACCAGCCCCGGAGTCAGAAGGACCTGAGTTCAAATTTGGCCTCAGACACTTACCAGCTGTGTGACCCAGGGCAAGTCACTTAATGCTGACTGCTTTCCACCCCCCCACCCCCCAAAAAGAAAGCTCTTGGGTACTATAAACCAGGAACAGCATTTAAGCACTAGCAGTGGGTAAAATATCATGAAGCCTCCAGAGGAGGTGAACACATATGGTGCTTCCCCAGCAACACATAAGACCACCCACAAGTACCAGGCCATATGCTGTTCTGGTTTGTGCCAAGGGTTTTCCTACTATGAGGCTGATGTTCTTAACTCATCAGCAATTTTATAATATACACTTTCTGAAAAGAAGTAATGAGATCTTCTCTGGAGAACAATCCGGCAATAACTAATTATTATAATACAAATCATATCCTCTCACTGTAGGATCATAGAATTTAGAGTAGGGGTGGGGAACCTGTGGCCTTCTAGGTCCTCAAGGGCAGCCCTTTGACTGGATCCAAACTTCATTTGGTTCTGTTAATGAAAGGATTTGTTCTGCAAAAGTTGGACTCAATCAAAGCCTACAAGGACCTAGAAGGCTGTAGGCTCCCCACCCCGGTCTAGAGTTTTAAGGAACCTCATACAGCAAGCATCTAGGCCAGACCCCTTTAATACCCGTATGTGGGCATATCTGCATGTGGGCGGACCCACCTGGAGACGGATAGAGGAGGTTCCTAAAACCATCGGAAATATGTGTTTTCTGATGGTCTTAGGAAACCCCTGTGACCCATGTGAAAGGGTCATTCAGTCCCCCAAAGGGGTCGCAACCCACAGGTTGAGAACCGCTGATCTAGGCCAACCTTTTCTTTTTATAGATGAAGAAACTGAAAACCAGAGCATTAAATGGGTTCTCCAGGGTCACCCAGGAAGGAAATAGCGAGCTTGGACAATCACTAGTACTGGCATGACATTATAGAGATGTTACCTGGGGAGAACAAAGTGTCCTTACAGAAATAATCATCATGGCATTACATGTTTTAGTATAAAAACCAATAACAGCTTTATATGCCCCATGATTGGGGAATGGCTGAATAAATTAGAGCTTAAATTAATAGAATATTTTCTCATTATAAAAATGGTATGTATGAAGACTACAAAGAAAAACAGAAAGGATGATTAAATGATGCAAAGCAAAGAAAGTGGGGCTAAAAGCCCATCATTTTACTAAAACTACATAAAAATAACAGCAACTAAATTTTCAAGAAGTACAGATGAGGACAGAAAATCGGATTAGGATAGAGGGGAAGTAGGCTGTTATTTTCAATGTCATTTTTTTTTAAAGCCGATAGCTGTGAGATCTTTCATTAGGCATTTGTGTCCCATGTCTGTTTTACCTAATATGACATCATACCAAGACTAACAAATTCAAAAGCATCCTCGAAGAAACTGAACAAGAAGAAATCTAAGTTAAAAGCAACTTTATTTTTTAACACTTTTTAAACTTCAAAAAGCATGTTACTGAATTTAAACCTATTATAATACATTATATTACATGAAAGGCAGTTATCATATGCTAAAGGCATCAGTAAATACTCTGAAAATTGCTTCCTATAAATAGCCAATCATAAGTAATAAATATCACGGCAAAGATATCATATGGTGTTTCTATTACGTTGAAATCTCTTCCTCAAATTTATGACATAGTAATATAATATAGGCTGTATGGTAATATAATAGTATATAATATATTCATTTTATGTGTGTACATATATATATATACACACACACATATATATAGATACACATACATATACAATCTTCTCCATATTCTACTTTTAGTTCAGAGATTTGGAAACCGGTTGAAATTCTAGAGATGGTCTGTGCTGTTGGACTAAGTTAAAAAAAATCCTTTTGGTAGGAAATTGAATTTTTATCTGAAGAATTTTTTTAACTACTGCTTTTTCTCATTGCAATTGGTGAAGCAGTAGTAGAAGGGTAAATACAACAGCATCCTGGGCTATCTCCTTTAAGTGGTGATCCATCCATTCCCTTTTTGTTGGTCATCCCATCCCATCCACAAACCTTCAGTACTGCCTTTTTAAAAAAAGGTCTCCAGCAGCTACCAAATATTTACTCCGATGAAGTGTGGACAAGTGTGTATTCTTTAAGGAAGTCTCCTTTCCTAATTCCCCTGCCCTCCCCCCATTTCTGCTCATTTATTCTTCATCCTAAATATTCTTGCTGAATTTCCACAGAACTTATGAGGAAGTTCTGCATGTGCAGCGTTTTTCGAAATAGCCAATAATGCTCATTTGCTCATCATCCTTTGCTTTTTAACAACCTACCGCTAATCAAACTCAACCACAAAAGGAATCCTTCTTGGTAAGACATGGTCAGTAATAATAATGATGATGACAGAAATATAAATGCACGGAGAAACATTGAGCCCTTCAGCTTGCTGTCTTTATATTGAACGCTTGTGAATTACTGATCAAGCACAAACCACCTTCCTCTCACTCTTATATCAGTAGGAAGCTATTAGAAAAGTGTAGAAAAAGATAGAGTTGATCTTAGTACAGCAAATTAAATATAGATTTTGCAAAGCATTTGAGAAAAAAAAACAGAAAAAAGTGAAAGTTATGTTGAAGTTTTGTTTCTGGTGGGGAACAATTCTGGTAAATCACTGTACATTAAGAGCACGTGCTGAAACTTCATGATGCCAGTCACGTAACTTTGTGTATTTGGGACTAAAGATGTGAAGGGGTATCTTTTCCCTGTGGAAAAAAAAAAGGTGACAGGAAAATCATAAGAAACAGAAAGAGAAGAAGATTCTGATCTTTTAAATTAGACAGATATCAAATGAAGCATGCAGAGAGCATGCACTAACAATGACAACCTTCCACAACGTTGTCCTTCCAGGCTCCTTATAATCCATGCTAATACTGTGAGCAGCAAGATGCTTCGGGAATGAAATACTCATTTTAGATTCAAGCAGGATCTAAGTGGACAGCATCCACATCTGTGCCTAAAATAAAGTGACTCAAAGTGGCAAAAAACAGCACAGTCTCATACCTAGCCAGCTGTTAAGATAAAAAAGCCCCACAACCGCGAGCGCACACACACACACACAACACAAACCTTAGTTCCTGATTAAGGAAAACGCAACTCAACATATGCACCCATGATTTACATGCTCACTAAAACAATTTCAAGAACTACTTTCAGCTTGATCTGAAATGCACCAGAATTGAACTTTAGGCTTGCACTATTACATAGACCAAAGTGCTTTATTACATTTTCAAATTTAGAAAACGTTCAAAGCATACACAAGGAGAAAGCATTCAAATTTAAATGAACTTACTTTGTCTTCTTTGCATTCTCATTGTCTGATTCTTTCACTGCAATGGAAATAAACAATATTTTATGTTACTTTTTAATATTTTCGAAACATTCAAAACTCTGCTTCTTATTAGTAAGCATTTAAGTTTGGCAAAAACCACTTCACATTGTGCACTGCACAACAACTGACTACAAGTAAATGTTTCCAAATGTCACCATTTATTGCCATTGTAATTCAAATAGATTAAGTGCTAAAAATAATTTCAAAGCAAATTGTTCCAGGAAATATTTGAAATTTTTTTTAGCCTCACCACATATTACTCTCTCTTGTAATAAGTCCCACTTATATAATACTTTAAGGTCTTTTAATAACTCACACTCATATAATACTTAAAGGTTTGCAAAATATTTTTCTTTCACAGATGAAGAAACTTTAGAGTTAAAATGACTTACCCAGGTTCACACATCTACTTAATGTCAGATGTAAAAATTGCACTCATGTTCAACATTCTAATAATGGCACCCCCTGGCTTTCTGGAATAATATCTCTTTCCAGGATAACGTGCCCTGACTCAGCCTATTCTTTTAATAAAATGGCAACTTACGGTGTTCAGTGCCAGTGATCTGAGCCAAGATTCGGAAAGAACGGGACTGTGTCGTTCCTGTCCTTGGATGCCAGTCTTCAGTATCCTCAATCAATCTCTTTTTACTTGCATCACTATGAGTGGGTATGTGGTAAAACTCTGTATTACGTTCTACAATGTGCTTCCTTGGTGGTCTATTCAAGTGAAGGGAAAAAAAGAAGAAAAATTAGGTCTAGAATATAAAATATTAAGAAAGTGCAAAGGTTTGGTGCCTTAAAATACCTATACAAATTCTAAACTGTTACCGTTTAGGTGGAGTTGTCCTTTTAATTGACATAGGAAAGGAACAGAAGAGAGATTTTCAACATAAAGAAAAAAAAGAGAAAAGACAGTAAGAAATAAAGGCAGAAGAAAATAATAGGTAAGAAACAGAATAAAAATGAAATCTAAATAAAAGTTTACATATATATGCATACATATATACGATCCATTCATAATAATTGGTAAATATTTGATGGGGTAAAAGAGTTATGTATTCATTGACTCCTACTATGGTAGGTCACGATCTACCCCTATTCATTTTGGAGGATCAGACCTGTGATTTCATGATATAAGGCGATGATTCTCAAGCTTTTTAGTCTCAGTCCTTCTTCACATTCTTAATAATTGAGGACCCCAAAGAGCATTCAATATTTACCATATTAGAAATGAAAAATGATAAACTTGTATTTATTTATTCATTTAAAAATAACGATATCTCTTACATGTCAACATAACATTTTTATGAAAAATAATGATTTGTTTAAAAGCTAGTAAACAAAATGTCATTGTTTTACATGTTTTTGCAATTCTTTTCACATCTGGCTTAACAGAAGACAGCTGGATTATCATATCTGTTTCTGCATTCAATTTACTGTGATGTTGTTTTGGTTGAAATATATGTAGAAAATCTGGTCTCACGTAGAGATGTAATTAGCAAAGGAAGAAGTATTTTAACAGGCAAATAATTCTGACCTCACAGACACCCTGAAAAGTCTGGGGGATGCTCTAGGGCAGTTCTGTCAAACTCCCAGGATGGGCAGCATGCATAGCGGTTGGACAGAAGGGGATCAACCCAGATTAAAATGTAATTTGAAATGTTTAGCAAAATAAACAAAAATATAATACAATATGGAAATTGTTAATTTGTGGTTTTTAAAGTCAATATGGGATCCATTTTGATTTTATTTTGACACCAATGCCCTAGAAGTCTGAAGACCACATTTTGGGAACAGCTGTTGTTGCGAATTCCCAATAAGAAAACTTCCCTTACCAACACAAGCCAGCAAACTGTTCTGTGATTTAAAATCGTAGAGAATTACTTGAAGGAACTGAGAAATGTTACTTGCTCAGGTTCATATAGCTTCAGTAGGAGTCTAGTTCTTAAACCAGTAAACCATGTTGCCTCTCCCATTCACTCTTCATTATTATACATCATTTCAAATTCAAATAGAATTTTCCTTTGGACCAGTTGTCTTTTGTTAAAACTGTTCTTCAGTTTTAACTTTCAACCATTTAATTGTGAATGACGCACACAGTAAGCATGATCACTGGCATTTATTGTCCAAGGTCACACTGGTAGTAATCGCTGTTCATTCAGTCTTTGTAGTCAGAAGATTTGGGTTCAGTTCTGACATATACTCCCTTGGGCAAGTTCACTTAAATTCTCTGAGAAATGTTGGAGTGGTTGGTGACTATCTGTATGTGGGAATATTGCTCTTTTCCCTATTATGAATATACAGTCAGTAGAGAAAAAAGAACACAAGGTCCAGGAGAAGGTGGATATATGGTAATGACATAGGAAAGACATTGCATGAGGAAAGTGTCACAAAAACAAAGTAGGAACCCAACTCTATGATGGGCACGCTACCCTGCTAGTGAAACATTTTGCACATGCCATAGGACTAGCCAGGATTTTAATTACCCCTAAAAAACTACTGAGTTCAATTTATTGGAAATCTTTTCCCCCTGTGAAAATGTATTTCATATGCGATTAACAACTGAGAGATATACAATCAACTAATACTACTAGATAAAATAAATTTCTAATGGTGAGTCAATAATTTATAGAAATAATATTGCTGTCATGTGATACTAATATCATTGTAATTAATACTAGAAACAAATGTATGCTTTAAGACACTGGATGGGAAGGGAAGGGAAGGGGAGGGGAGGGGAGGAAAGGAGAGGAGAGGGAGGGGAAGGAAGGTTGATAGGTAAAAGGGAGAATATGATAGGAGGAAGGGGAAAAGAGAAGAATGGAGGAGAAGAGGAGAGATAAGAGAAATAAATGGGAAAAAGAGAGAGGCAGGAGAAGAAGGGGAGGAAGAATTTCTGTGGATATATTTTGCCTAAATTTCATAAAGCATTTGATAAAATATCTTATACTACCATAAATGAAACATGCAGAGATGTGGACTAGATACAGACAGATCATAAAAAGCCAAATGACTAGACTCAAGGAATGTTTTAGGGTCAACTTTCCAAGAAGTCTTCAGTAAAGCATCTTAGGGTCTGTCTGCGCTTGGCCCTAAGCTGTTCCAATCTTTTATTAATGATCTGGATAAAGGCATAGGGAGCATATTATAACATTTACAGGGCACGCACAGCTGAGGGAGATTCCTAACATACTAGATAACCAGTTGTTGGGATTCAAAAAGATCGACAGCCTAGAGTGCCCAGCTGACTCTAATAAGATGAAATTCAATCAGGATAATGGTAAAAATTCTTGCACTTCAGTTCAAAAAACCAATTTCACAAGTGCGAGGTGGGGGGAAATTATTAGACATCAGTACATTAGAAAAAGACCTAGAGAGGTCCTAGAGGACTGTGAGTTCACTGTGAATTAGCAGTCAGAAGAACTAACTTGATTTGGGGCTTTATTAAGAGAGGTAGTTTCCAGGAATAAGTAGAATAATCTTGCTATGCACTTTATTCTATTTTTTTCATTTGTAGAATAAAACAAGTATTTCCATAATAAAAGAGGTGATTGCACATGAACATGCACATTTATTATGCACAACTTGTTATTTCCTTTAAGTTACCATGTCTTCTATGCCAGCCAGTCCCATTTAGAGTAGTGTGCTCTGTTCCGGAAGCAATAATTTAGGATAGGATAGCAAACTTTGAGAAAAGGGTAAACAGGAGGGAGAAGGGCCCCAAGTCTGTATCATATGAAGGTCACTGTGGCTATTTAGCCTGGGTAAAACAAGACTAGGGCAGGGAGGGAGTACATGATAACTGTTTTCAAGTCTCTGAAGAACTCTCACGTGAAAAAGAGATGACTTTGTCTGACCCCAGGGGACAAAACCAGAGTACTGGGTAGAAATTGCTAAGAGACAAATTTAAGCTTGACGTCAGAAAAAAATTCCCAACCATAAGAATTGCACAAAGAACTGGTTGCTTCAGGAGGTTACATGCTTCCCTTCCCTGGAGGTCTGAAAGCTAAGACCAAATGGATAACACCCCAGGTGAACAGTAGTGGGGATGTATAGTCCCCATGCAAAAGTCCCTGAATTTGAGCTTATGTAGTACTTTGCATGTATAATTGGCCAAGATTCCTTGGCATGTATAGATTGTTCCTGAAATTCCATCCTGAGGCAGTGGACGCTGTACTGGGCTTGGCACCAGGAAGACTTGAATTCAAATCCAGCCTCATAGACTTAATTAATAGCTGTGTGATTACTTAACTTCTATCTGCCTTGATTTCCTCAACTGTAAAATAGAGGAAATAACCGCACCTACCTCCCAGGGTTGCTGTAAGGAGCAACTGAGATAATATTTGTAAAGTGCATTATGCACATTGCCTGGAAAACAGTAGGCGATTAATAAATGCTTGTTTCCTTTCTTTTAATTCTAAGATTCTCTGCCTCTTTAGGAATTAAGTTTCTATGAATCAATTTTTTAAAAACTACTTCATAAATTCATTGAAGAAAACTGGAGATAACTGACATTCAGACAAGATCTAGAAATGGCAGAGAATAAGGAACATGATGATTGATGCAGTGTGCATTCACAAGTACCCTTTACCAATATTTCACAAATCCACTTAATGACAAATCACTAGAATGGAATCGTAGCTAGCTGAAGAACACAGATACCTGACTATGAAGAAAGAACAATTAGTTTCAAAGTGCAAGTTTTCAAAATTAACACGTTCATTCAAGGATAATTATTTTCAAACCATGGTGTAGGTTTTTGGAACCCCAAAGAGTCTAATTGCTAAGATCGCCTGCAAGACTCCTGTCTCTATCTGCATCTCATCGCTTATTCGCCTTTTTTCACAGCAGAAATACTGGTTTTATAAATACACCAATTTGGTTTATATAATCACTAGAACTAAAACCATTTTTTATGCTATTCAATACTTTCACAATCTTACAACCAAAATTCACCATTAAATCAAAATTTTTGGTGAATTGAAAGGAAGATGAAAAACTATGGCAAAAGCTTATGATGCAAAGAGGAATCCCACCATTAGTCAAGTACTTACACTGTGCCTGGGTTACTGAAGAAGGGATAATACACACAAAAAAAAATGTGAAAAGGAAGAGAAGATAAGGACATTTCCAGGATTGTGAAAAGCAAACAAATGTGAATTCAAAATGAGAAAGTAATTAATCTTTGACATTACAAACACCTAATCTAACTAAAAAAATATTCCATGCACAACATGCCTCAAAACAATCCCAAACACACATGTATTAGTATATTTGGTGCAAGTTACAAAAGATGCAATCCCACAATGACAATTATTCTAAGTGCTTCAGACAGCATGATTTTCTATCTTCTTGTCACAACAAAAATACTCTGCTGAAAGCTGGCAGAATTCCTTTGCCATTGGGTAGAATTGCACATAAGGACAGCAGGGAGCCACTGGACTATTCTTTAATCACTTCTAAATTCATCAACATACCCTGAATTCTTCATATGTTTTCAAGTTGAGGTCATGATAACTGGAGATGTGTGTGTACACACACACACACACACACACACACACACACACACACACACACACACACATACATATGTATACATATGTTTTGGAAGAATATTTTTTATAAAAAAGAAAATCAGGAGGATTTTTTACTGAAAGAATTAGAACAGCTGATTTGGCTTTGGGGGAAGAATAATTCTACCTTCCACTCTGCTGTCAAATTTCAAATTAATCTTCCTAAAACATAGATCTGATCATATTACCAATTCAATAAATTCCAGTGGCTTCTTATTACCTCCAGGATCAAATATAAACTTCTCAGTTTGGCTCATAAAACGTTTCACAGCCTGATCCCTTCCTACCTTTCAGTCTTCTTAGAACTAAATTTCCTCTACATCCTCTCAAATTCAGGGACTTTTGCCTCTTGCTGTTCCTTGGACACAACACTTCATCTCCAATTTCAAGCAATTTCCCTGGCTGTCCCTCATGCCTGTAAGACTCTTCCTCCTCGTGTCTGACTCCCTGTGTCTCTAGTTTCCCTCAAGTCTTATTTTAATTCCTACCTTTTGCAAGAAGCATTTCTCAGCCTTCCTTAATCTTAGTGTCTTTGCTTGGAGACAGCTCTCAACTTATCCTGTCCACATCGTTTGCACACAGCTGTTTGCATGTGGTCTCCCCCATTGGACTGTGAATTTTGCCTTTCTTTGTACCCCCACCCCCTACCCCAGTGCTTAGTTCAGTCACTAGCATAGTAGGCACTTAATAAATGTTTAATGACTGACTGATTTATTTGTCTTTCTTAATATAAAAGGATGTATAATATTAACACTGTTCCTACTGTCTTCAGTTATACTCTATGAAATTAGGAATGTACAAGTGTGGTAAACAGACTCAACTACTTTGTGAATAAGAATTAATTCAGTACACTGAATATCTCTATTCACCATCCTTATATCTCTCCTCTGCTCAAAACCTTCAGTGGTACCTTTCTGCCTACTGAGCAAAATTCCTATTCTGTGTTTGGCATTAAAGCTCCTTCAGAACTGTTTGCTGTCCTATCTACCTTTCCTGGCTCATCTCACACTACTCCCTAGCCTACATTCAAACCTCCATGGTAGCAGGAATCCCTGCTATACCATCTATGATGGGTGGTTACAGTCTACTCCTGTTTGACATCAGAAACTCTCTTCTAATCAGAGGTTAAAAAAAAAAACTAGAGATAGGAAAGGTAGGCAGTCATCTTAGATATAATGTGCAGAATGGCACAATAAGGGATATTTTATATTTTCAGTGTCAAACATTTCAGCTCTCCACAGTATACAGGAATTTAATAAGTCATAGGTATTATCACAGTGAAGAATCAAAGTTTCCTCCAGGTAGACTGTAATATATAAGAGGTGAAATTTTCAAACCCTGCCTAGTACAGCTTTGATAACAAAGTCTGGGCTTTGTTCTCAGTTATTGAAATTGGGTAATTTTGACAAAATAATAATCCTGAATGCATGTAACATAAATAACTTTGGGTATCTCAGTATTGTACACTTTTAGAAATGTACCTGAGCCACAAGGAAATCCCACAATTGAAGCATGAGGACTCTGGGCACATGATGGTTGACAAGAGTCCGCAGTGAGACAATAATGGTTTGGTCTGAGATAGGTACAGGATATTTACTACCTGCCTGACGTCTAGTAGGTCACTTAACCTCTCTCGAGTCCAGTTTCTTTACATAAATGAGGGCTCTAAAGGTTATGATATAGTATGAACCAGACACTCCAGTAAATGAACACTATGAAAAGAGAGAGAACATTTCTTTGACATTTGAAAATGTGACATATACATCTCTAAAATAATTTTAGAGACAGGCATTCTTCTTACCTCCCACTGGCACATAGCTGCAAAGTTCTGTTTTCCTACTTTCAAAGTATTATTCAGACCCTCCTTCAGCTAGTGGGGACTGTTGCTATTAGTGAGAGCTCTGGGTTTCTATAACTTCACTTTAGGAAACAGTACTTTAGGCTACTGGTTAGAAAGCAATTCCATCTATACAAATGATCAACATTAGCGCCATTTGTTTGTAGATTCTCTCCTATTTAATATCCTTTTTCTTTCAAGCCTTCCCAAACTATACTATTACTACTGCTTTTGAAAATGATGCACACAGCAAATCCCGCATTTTCTAAAGCAAAAATCCTGCTGTACAACCCAATGAAGCAAGTCACCACACCATATCCGATGCAAACCAAACTCATTTAATGCATCTTCTGCCATTATGCTAAGTTAAAGCAATTCTGCAAAATTTAAATTTTGCAAAAATCAGGCATTCATGCTGGTTACTCTGATATGAATCACCATAATTCCCTTCCAGCAAGGTAGATACTAACTTTTTCACTTGTGTTTTCTGCAAAAAAGAAAAGCATTTTAACATTTATTACCATGGTATAATTATGCTTGAGATGTTTAAAAGCCAGGTCCTTCCAGACACCTAGGAGCTGTTTGAAAAAAAATTAAGTTTGACAAAGTTAACATGAACATAAAACCACAAAGTACTTACCTGCTGAAAGCAGTGGGCACATTAACAATGCAGAGGCACACAGAAAAGGAGAAAAGGAGTAACTCAGAACGTCCAAAGGAGCCAAGCTAACCCCCCAGGTGGAAGCTTGACTCTAGCAAGAAAGGGATAGAAAAACTGACAACTTTTTACAAGAAGTCAGAACCATAATCCATATATGCAGTAGTCAAGTTTAAAATTTCTTAACATATACTCAATCACTGTTGTCTTTATGCTGTCAGCCCACTTTGCATTTGCTCCTCAGTCTGGTCTCAACTCCATGGGCACCCTCCTAGGTGCCCTCAGCTATCCCCCTGCCTGCCCCTCCCCAACTTTCCTGCCTCCTTTATGTCTTGTCTCCCACCATTAGACAATGAGCTCCTTGAGAACATGGACTGAGTGTCTTTTTATTCACTGGATCCCTAGTGTTTAGTATGGTGCCCAGCACAGAGTAGGCACTTAATAAATGTTTACAGGATTAGAACAGAATTGCTCTGAGGTTCTTAAAAACCAAGTGTGGGCGTAATTTTTTAATGCAATTCAGAAAGGAGGTAAGTGGATCAAGAAGGGTTAACACTATCAGACTAGAAAAATGTGGCAATTTCAGAGGCACAGGTTCTCATGAGTAAAGATGCCGAAGTTTCAAATGTCATGAATAGCCCTTTCTAAAAATCTGTGTATTATTTCATCACTTATTGGTGAGACTGTTACCAAAATATTAATTTAGCTACCTACCAAAGCCAACTATTGCTGCAAGTCTTGTGAAATTTCATTTTTAATCACCTTTTACAGGTAAAACTGGGGAACTAGCAATTATCTTTGATTTATTTTGTATCTCCCACCACATCTACCATAGTACTAGGTATATGTTAGAAAGCCGGATACTTAATAACCTCTCCTACAATTTTGGATATATAACAAAAGCCCCTAAACCCATGCAAGGGAATACATCTCCAGTTTTGAGAATGGCTTCATTTAGGTCTATTAACTCAATGCTTTGTTGTTGTTCTGCTGTGTCAATGGTATCTGACTCCATCTGGAGTTTTTTTGGCAAAGATACTGGAGTGGTTTACCGCTTCTGTCTCCAGCTCATTTTACAGATGAGGAAACTGAGGCAAACAAGGTTAAGTGACTTGTCCAAGGTCACACAGTTAAGTGTCTGAGGCCTGATGTGAACTCAGGAAGATGAGTCTTCCTGCCTTCAAGCCTGGCACTCTCTCCACTGTGCCACTTAGCTGCCCAATTCAGTGCTTAACAACATGATTGTAATTTCATAAAGGCACTCGACATTTATTTAAATTTATCTAAATTTAACTCAGCAAATTCAGTCACCAGAGAAATGTGTGTACTATTATTTGTGCCATTTAATTTTTTTTCCCAAACTTTGATCTTATTAAGTGGTTTTCTAGGGTTCTAAGGCAAGGCTAACAAGTAATATAATTTTATTTCCAGTTTCCAAAAGAAAAGGCTGGAGGGCAAGAAATTGAAGTGATTCAGAGGACTTGGGAATTGTGGATAGGCCAGTTGGTTAAGGAGTGTTTATTAAATGTTAACTATGCACCAGGCATTGTGCTAAGTGTTGGGGATACAAAAAGAGCAAAAACAGCCCCTCTTCTCAAGGAGCTCGGTCTAATGGAGGAAACACAGTACAAACAACAACATATGAACAAGACAAACAGAACAACATGATGATATTCTTAAAGGGGATGTATTGAGATTAAAAATAGAATTCAGAGGGAAAAAATTGAAGAGGAAAGGACCCAGTCTGAAGGAGAAGGGAGATTTCAGGAAAACAAATAGAAGTGGTGGGAGAGTAGGGCAAAAACAGAATGGCATAGTGGACAGGGCACTGAATGTCAGAAAGTCAGAAAGACGTGGGTTCAATTTCTGCCTCAGATACTTTAGTTACTAGCTATGAGATCCCAGGTAAGTCACTTAATATTTTTCTCCTTCAGTTCAAGGATAACCTTAATACCCCTCTCCTTCAAAGGATGCTAGACTTGATGACTTCCAAGGTCCCTTCTCACTCCTATGACATGAGCCTATTATCCTATATATAATTCAATTCTAAGGCAAGAAGATCGGGAGAGAAGATAAAGAACTCAATAAAAGGCAGCAAGAGATGGAAGACAAGAGCTCCAAGAGGAGGAGGATTCAAGAAGAAGAAAAAGAAGAAGATAAAGTACTTAAGTGAAAAAGAATACTAAGACCAAGGAAGAAGTGAGAGAAGATAAGAGAGCTAAGTGTGGCTGCCAAGGTGGAGCTGAGAGCTACAAGGCAAGGAGAGGGACAATTCTGGAGCTGAGTCACCCACAAATAGTTTGCCATGTGAGAAAAGAAGACAATGACGGAAGATCTCACCTGGAGGTAAAATGGAGAGGGGGAAACTTTTTGCAGCAATCACTCAGTAGCAAACTGGGTGGCTGCTACCTATGCTCTAAGGGTAGACAGATCTTATCTCTTAAAGCAAAAGGGAAGGAGGCTGTGGAATACGCTCTACCATTATCGGAGGCAATTAAGCATTTCTTAAACATTCATATCCACAGCTTCATTATGAAAAATCAAGAAGGATAGAGGTCTGATGAGGCAGGGCTGGCTCCTTCCTTATACTAGAAGGCTGGAGGGTTGAAGACTTGCCAAGGCAGAGGAGGAAGAAGAAAAAAAGGACTAAAGACTTGGAGCTAAGAAATAAATTTTAAGCCCTTTCTTAAGACAAAAGAGTGATGAAAAAGCATACGCTTGTCCTCCAAGAAAGGGCAAAGAAGATCCAAATGTACTATGTACAAATATACTATGAATATACTTAGGAAGAAAAAAAAGAGCTGAGCAGGAATGACTGGTAGCTCCCTGATAGGGGTTACTGAGGTAGCTATTTGTCAATCCAGTTTCAACTAAAGGTCTGCTCACTGTCTTCCCAGACACTTATCCAATATGGGACAAAGAACCTCCCAAGATATGCCCCAACATACCCACTTCTGGTGAATCAGAGACTAAAATGATATTTCCTGAAGAAAGCTAAGAAGCATTGCCAAAGATTACACTGATAAGCTAGGAATACAGAAGAAAGCAACTGGAATGATGAAGAAAGGCCTTATGAAAATTGGTTGAAGAAATGGGACAATTAGACCAGAGAAGAGGGATTCAACTTGCCCTGTTTGGCCCCAAGGTTGAAACCAGTAGCAATGGGTCAAAGTGGGAAGGAGACTAATATAATTTTGAAACGAGGGGAAAAGCTTCCTAATAATAAGAGCTATCCAAAAGCAGAATGAGCTGCTTTAAGAAGTAAGGGAAGTTTTGCTTCTTCTTGATGCTGAATTATTTCAGTCAGGTCCAACTCTTCCTTTTCCAGCTCATTTTACAGATGAGGAAACTGAGGCAAAGAGGGGCAAGTGACTTAACAAGGGTCACACTGCTAGTGTCTAAGGTCAGATCTGAATTCAGGTCTTCTTGACTCAAGTCCCAGCACTTGTATCCATTGTGCCACTCAGCTGCTTAAGTAGGGGAATAGTGTCCCCCAATTTAAGGATTTCAAACAAGAATCGAATGACTACGTCTCAAGTATGCTATAGAGGAAATTCTTTTAGCTCGGCATTAGACTGGATTGGATGGCTCCCAAAGGCCCTCGAATTCTGAAATTCTGTGATACTTTTTTTCTTTTTTAGAGAACATTTTCTTTGGTTGTTACTGGGTTAAATTGTTTGCTAAATCTCAATTTTGGATAATCTCAAGCATGAAATGAAAACACATATTTTTAGGACACTAGTTGTCATCAAATTAAACACACACAAACCCACACAGAGAGGCACCATAAAAAGCCAGATCTATACACAGTAGCAAGTCAATTAGACCACCTGCTTTTTTCCTTTCCTAAGATGCATGGAATCTTGCCATCTTCTGTTTCAGAGCCCAAACGTTGCCATGACAGTGGTGCAACATGAAACAAAGCATCTTCATCATGAGAATTAGCATGCAGAAGAGATCATTCCAATAGAAAAGCCTGAGTTTTATCATTGCTTTGATTAAACTGTCTCTAAAACTGGCGTTTTTAAACCTATCACGTGCACTTCTTTTCATGTGCCCTTTCTCCACTCAATACCATATTCCTGCAATCGATCTCTTCAAAATGAATTTACAAGGTCTGTTTTGGTATAGCGGGGCTTCTTTGACCTCTAGAGGATAAAGCAAACTTTCTCCAACAACAGATTTCTGAGAAGGAGGTGAACAATCTGAAGGCTAAGGATGTAGTGAAAAATAAGTTAACACTTTTAGCCAACACTAAAAGAAAAGGGATTCAATTCGTGAAAAAGTCACCAAGAGTTTGTGATTACTATCAAATATCTGTTTTCTTTTTAATTGTGAAGTCCTAAGAGTTCCAACTGACCTGGAAACATCTTCACTGGAGGCTTCTAAGAAGTGATGCAGAGTGAAGGACACAGCCGGGAAAACAACAGTGACCAGAACCATGTAAATGGAAAGAACGATGACAAGAGACTCAATACCATGAAATTATAATGACCAAGTATGGCCTGGAGGAAGAGATAAGAGGATGCACTGGATGGATCACTGCTCAGTATGTCCTGTGTGGTTGACATGTGCTAAGAGTTGCTGGGCTGGGTTTTTTTTCTTCCTTTGTTTTAAGGGAGATAGAGGAGAGGAATCAAGATATGTTTGGAAATAAAGGCAATGTAAAAATAAAAGATAATGGCACAAAAAAAATAAATCTTCTCTGAGATCTCATTTGTGTGTGTTTTTTAAAAAGCATCATTTCTTTGGGATAAAAAAGAGTAAAAACGTCAATGCTCAGCCCCAGTGTCCTATGTGTTACCAGGTTTTTGTCTAAACTACTGCATATATGGAATTTAGTAAAATGTGGACTCTTCCTGAAAGCACTGATTACAAATGCTTCATTCCCCCTTCAATTCTAAGTAATGCCCACAAGCTAGACGGTAACTGTAAAGCTACTGAATTTCCCTTCTTAGGAATCACCTGAAAGCAGAAAGATGGAGAGTGGAAGGGGGGATTAAAAGAACCTTTCCCAGACCTGCCTTGCATTTTAAGTGCCAGCTGCTTGTATCTGAGGGAAAGAAAAAAAAATTACACCATGTCAGGAAGCTGATAGCATATTACAATACACAATTACAATTATGTATTTTGCCACTGAAGTGAATACTATGTACACAAAAACTCTTCTTTTTTTTTTTGACAAAGCAAATCAAATTCACATCTCAATCTTTTCCTTCCCTAAGGAAAGAAAAGAAAAAGGAGAAGAAGCAGCAGCTGCGTTTGCTGGTTTGGGGTTTATTGTGCTTTCTTAAATTTCCTGAAGACAAGAGCGGGGAAAGCGCCTGTTAGCCACCTACCCATTCTGCTGTTTACTGTCAGCCTGGGATCCTCTTCTCTGCCCCTCAGCTAGTTCCTGGGCAGTGTCGCTGGCATACGGGCTCGTGGCTGCAGGCTGCCATGGGACATTAACTGCAGTTTTAACAGAGCTTGAGGCAGGTAAAGGCTGGTCGGCGCTAGGTTTGGCATTAGCATGCAGTCCAGATGTAGCAAATGGGGGAGGTGTGACAGCAGCCAGTGACGGAGGGGAAGCATGTGATGAAGAGGTCGCATGAGCTGGGGTGAAGGCAGATGATGGTGATGGGATGGATGTGACTTTTGGAGAAGATACAACCCCAAAAGGCCGCGGTGCCTTATTGTAGGCCAAGTTGGATGTGGATGTGACTTTGGGCACAGCAGAGGATGTTATAGGTACAGGCTTAACTACTTCTTTGGGTTCTCCCTATGTAAAACAAAAAATAAAACACACAGAGAGAACACACCAAACACATGCCAAAGATAACTGAGTGAAAAGAATATTCAGCTGATATTAAAAAAAAGGTACATTCATGTTAGCAGCCAAATAATCATCTCTACGCCTTGGTGAAAATTTGACAGGGGATATAATTTTGCATGCATAATGATGGCTCCTAACATGCATAACACAGGTGCAAAACAAAAACATATACATATATTTTTCAATCAACTTAAAGACATTTGTAGAGGATTTAGTTAACTAAGCAGGAAAATTCGGATTCAGCGTGAGTCACCAAAGTTATATAACAAATTTAAATATAATATAGTTTCAAATGAATAAACTCCTATTCCAATCCCATCCAGATAACAAAGTGTTTGCTTAAACCACACATATCAATAATCCAGGCTCTCAAATTCAATTCCATCTACAAGTTTATTTGCTCTTATTATAGGTCCCACTATGTGCTCTGGTGCCATATTAGCTGAGAGCAAGTAGCGTTATTTCCTACTGCATCTTTCTAATTCCTTATTTTAAAACATATTATTTCTAATTCCTAATTATTTCTAACACATTATTTCTGTTTTACTTGAAAATTTTCAAAGCCCAGTGACTTTTAACCAAAGAATTACCAGAACAGTCATTAGGCTAAGAAACAAATCTTTGAAATGGTTCATGTCACTTTTTCACTTCTCCAGCATTAATATGCCATAATTACATGATAGATTATCTACTTTCAAAATAATAATACTATTTTAGAATCTTATTCCAATATTTGGTGTAAACTTTTATCATTTCAACATGAAAATTAGTATTAGTTGTCTAAAATATTACTTGTCTAAAAAAATTAGTTTGTGTCATACTCTAGAGATAGAATCAAGATTTTTTCTTCTGTTCTTCCTTTACAAAAAAAAAAATTAACATAGGTTAAATTCAAGTGACATTTTGTTTAGTTTTTCCAGACTGATTTTCCCTCCTTTTTTTTTTTTTACTTTATTTTTGGGGGAGGGCAATTGGGGTTAAGTGACTTGCCCAAAGTCACAAAGCTAATTTTTGTGTTAAGTGTCTGAAGCCATATTTGAACTCAAGTCCTCCTGACTCCAGGGCCGGTGCTCTATTCACTGTACCACCTAGCCACCTCCGACTTTCCCTCCTTTTTAAAAATTCTTTCCTAACAGTGAGAGCTCATTAGAAAAAGGAATATACTCAGAAATGAAGGGCTTATAAAAACAAAATATGTCAACATAGTTAAAAATAAATAACATCAACATATATTTAATATACAAGGAAAGGAACTATTTTTTAAAAGGAAATTAATTTTCCTTCACTGCAAATTCCTGTTAAAAAATTTCACTATCTAAAGCAAGTCAAAGGTGAAAAATGCTTGACTCTACATTAGGTTACTTTAAAATGAGCCATACTAGCCATGTGACCTTGGGCAAGTCACTTAACCCCAATTGCCCCCTCCAAAAAGCAAACAAAAAAATAATAAAAACGAGCCATATAGAAACAGAATACTCTGTGGGGAAAGGGGGAACTGAGCCAATGATCTCATTGGTATAGGGATTATCATTAAGGAAACTCCTTCTATCACTTCTGAATGGTGCCCTCTCTGCAACTTAGTCTTAGGGAGTGGCCTGGGGCCACTAAGAGTTGAAGTGACTTGTGCAGGGTGACAGTCAGTAAGTGACGGGGTGGAGTCAGTGCTGTATTATGTGGCTTCTATATACAATATATTTCTTCTAAAGAATAAAAGGCAATGTCACATGATTGAGCCTGACAGCAAGAAGATAAGAAAGGGCAATGAGTTACTCATAGTCAGACTAAGAAAATTATAATGTTGGAATGCAGGGGAAAGGTAACAAGTTAAGTCTTGCAAGTGAATAGATAGATGTCTCTGAATTAGGGCTAAGAGGAAATCATTTTTAGGACACAAAAGCTCCCCCCAAAAGACTTCTGAGGGGTCCCTCAAGAGTCTGTGTCCAGATTTTGGATATACATTCGTTATTGTCATCTTTACACGTATGTACTTTCTGAAGAATATAAGGCTAAGAATTCTTTAAAAGCCAATCTCACAAGAAAGAAAGATGGTAACTGTATAATTAAAACAACACTAACAACGACGCCCCTAACAACTTCCTCTGAAGGAAGCATGAAGAAAATGATACCAAGACCAATTTGGACATTGGGGTTAACTGAGAGAGTAACTAAAAATTGCCTTGCCTAAGCGAGCCCATTAAATGTTACACTCCCCTTTTTTCATTAGAAACTTACCTTCTGAACTGAAACAGGTTCAGGCTTTGGTGTAGTAGATGCTCTGGAAGAAAAACAAGAAGGAATTGATTATATAAACCACTGTCATCTCTTTCTAGAAGAAATATGGCAGAATACAACATTCGATTGGTGTTTACGAATATCTCCCTTCTTTCCTTGCCAAGATAAGGGAGTGAGTGTAGATTATTGCTTATACTATCAGACTCAGGTGAAATCTGGTTTAGTTTTAGTGAACTGCTTTCCCACCCCTCTTTTTTATTCCTTGTTCAAAAGGATGGTTCACCGAGAGAAGAAATATAACCAGAAGTGAATAAGATATAAAAAATGAAAACGTGAATAAAAGAATTGAAAATAAATGACGGTTCACTGTAAAAGAAATTAATCAGAAGTGAAGAAAATATAAAAATTAAAATGTCACTAAAAGAACTGAAAATAAAATAAATGTTTGCTTAATTGAACTGACATTAATTTGTCTCAGTAATAGGTGTTAGCTCTGATCTTTGGCTCATTCAATCAAGAAATAACAGGAGGCACTCATATCTCTTGCTAACACCTTATCTTAAGTTCTCCTCCATCTCAGATAAAGTAGAGTGTTGACATAGTTCATTGTTTTTCAGGGATTTTAGAATGTATTCTTTTGAAAACTCAGTTGTTGGCTGCACCCTTAATCACTGTACCCTCAACCTAGCAACACATTCATTGTGTTCTCTATCAGTTTTCATATAATTTTCATTTTGACAATTAATCACTGCACTCCAGTAGCCAATATGTGCATTCACTTTGTAAGTCGTGTACCTTAAAGATTAACCCAGAAGAATTTTTCAAGCTTGGCACATTTATTCCCTCTTTCTAGCCATTTGATAAGCTACCTCTCTATACATTCAGATGATGTTTGTGTTCAGGAAACAAAAGCTAACTCTAATATGAAAGTAAAAAAGACTAGGAGAGTATATCAGCAGACTCGGCCAGAGTCCATACAATGTCCAAAGTTCAACAGAAACTATGTCCGTATCATTGGCTACTAACTCACCTGCATTACTGTGAATTACTTATCAGATACAATATGTTATTCAAGTGAGGCCACTAAAATGCTATAAAGTTTAGGATCATTTTTTAAAGTTATTTACCCAACTTTAGTTGGAAACGTGATGCAAGTCCTATTTTAACGAGAATGACCTTCTTAGCATCTGACAGTGACTGAAGGCAAGATATTGCACGCCATAGTTAAGTCAGAATGACTAAGTTTTAAACGATCAGCGGCTTCAAATAAGAAGCTGAAATATTCTATCTTCCATGCATGATGGCTAACAAACTTAATGTGCCCTTTCACTTGGGTCTTTCAGAGTTTCACTGAACAATGAACTCTAAAAGATTTCCAATAGGGACTTACATTTTTCAATGACAGCTAATTAGTCAGGTTAGGGCAGGGCAGGCACCAACTGAACAGTTGGCTAAGCCAAAAGTGGCCATAATAGATGTTAAACTAACATTCTGTTACTGCAATACAAACTCACCCTCCGTAAAATGGCGTAACTTTCCATGTTTACTATTAGAGGGCCAACTTTTTTTTTAACCTTCTGAGTTTATTGCAACAAGTAAATGAAACAAATAGAGGTGGAGAGCAGTGAAATCTTCCTTTCAGTGAAATTGCACAATAAGATGTAATCACAAAATCATCTACTCATGGAAACTATCAAAGAGATCATTGAGAATATGCCACAGTAGAGAACATAAAGTTTTTTAAAACTGATACTTAAATATCTATATAACAATTTAGCAAAATGTAAGAAGAAATTTATTTTTCAACCTTTATCCAAGTTCTCAAGCTAAAAAATAAGCACATTGAATGGCTCTCTGGCATAGCTATCTATCTATCTATC
>CM053583.1:176129656-176164140 GCA_028627135.1 Pseudochirops cupreus | reverse complement strand
TAGCTAATTATCACAAGCTCCTGTGGTCAAAAATATTTGTAACCCAACGACCAGCCTTCTCATGATGAGATTCTCTGAAGTTGGCTAGGCTGGTCCTCAGATACCAAATACATAATCCTTTAGCAGATCCATATGAAATCTTGAGTCGTGTCTGGTTCATGAAAAGACAACAGGGAAGCATGTGAAGAAATAATTTTATAAGCAAAATTATTTCTATAATGTTTTCAAATACTAACAATGTCTCTCTGCAGATGAAATACTTATAGCACAATAAACTTTTTATTCACTGTAGGGTCTGATCTGTGCCCATCAATATATCTCTGAAACTGAGCAAAGGAGGGTGAATTAATGGGAAGCATTGTTCCCTGGGCCAAACAAGGAAAGAGCAGAAAGAGAATATGCACACTCCTGGAAGTTTCCTTCAAGTATCTCACCACCTTTCCTAAACACCAAGGTTTGAGTGCTCCATCCTTCCTCACACTGTGTTAAACGGATCCATTTAATTGTATCTATCCCAGTCCCAGCAGAATGGAAGAGCAGGTCTGTCTTCCTTTCAACCTTTGATTCTCAAGTCTATATCACAATGCCTTGAACCTCACAAGAACTTAGTAAGTGCCGGCTGAATGGATGAATGGAATTAAAATGACCTAAGCTTCTCCAAAGCAGTTTCAATTTGAATTAAAGTCTGTACTTTCTGTATTTCAACTACCTAATCTTTAGCTTGTTCCTTTGGCTGGTGAACTCTTTGGCCAGCAACCAACTCATGTACTTATCTTAGCCTCTCATAGATATCTGTGTCCCAGACCTATCCAAATAAAAATGGTCATTTATGTAACTCTTGAAAACTGGCACAACCCCTTCAGGACATTTTCAATTCAGATTCTATGAATCATAGGAGCTCAGAGTTTAGAGCTTTAGGGGGGCTAGAAATCAACTAATCCAACTCTTTCTTTTTATACATGAGTGAACGGAGGTCCAGAAAGGCTAAGTGATTTGCCTAATATAACATCACAAGATAGTGATGATCCCAGTATTCAAAAACTAAGGTGCTCTGATTACAAATCCACTGCCCTTTCCCAATACATTTTCTTTCTTTTTTTAGTATTTTATTTTTCCAAGTTACATGTAAAAACAATTTAGCATTCATTTTTTAAAACACTGAGTTCCTACATCATCTTTCAAAAGTAATGATATATGGAGTCCATTTTTCATTAATAAACTCTGACCATTACTGAAGAGCCAATTTGTCATTTTCCTTAAGAATCTACTGCATTAGCAGTGTGATATTTGACTCTTGGTAACAAGCCCCGAATGTACCAGCAAACATTTTTGAACCCAATGTTGGGCCAAAGAAGAGGTCTATAGGGTTCACCTCATTGCCAGGGAGTTCTGTGTCACAAAAACGGTTAAGAATTTCTGATCGAATACTTTTTAATCTAGCAATCTGAAACCTTGATTCTAAGTTCAGTTAATTTCACTACCTGGTATAAGTGGCTATCATAGCATAGAAAATGCCTTTCAAAGACACACAGATCTAAATGAGAAAGGATTGTTGACTATAGGACTGCATCAGAACACTCATTTTTCATATCCATAAACTAATCAAAAGTTTATAATGGAATTAGTCAATTTCAATCTATCCTGATTGGGGGAGAGGGTGAGGGAATTGGCCAATTTCAATCTTCCCTAACTGGGGGAGAAGGTGAGGGAGTAGTGGTTTCTGAGATCAAGTCCCCAGGAATGAGGGAAAGGAGGGAAGGTAGCTGTTGGGAAAATGCCTGGGTAAGTCCCCAGTTTCTTTGTGATGGATGGCCTTCTAAATTTGCTACCAAGCTCTCTGGGGGTTTCTTGGAGCAGGGTTAGAGATGAGAAGAAAGTTCTGAGTTCTTCAACACCAAGAAAGATACTGGTGGTGGTGGCAGACGCAGTAGTTATGGCCTTTCAAAACTGGTGCTAGTGCCTCTAAGTCTCAGCTTGGGCCCCCATTGTTTGAAAGCATAAGGACTTAGATCTGAGAAGCATGAGCTGCCTGGGCCAAGGAACACAAATAGAGTATGAACTGTTGTGTGAGTCTTGAGAAGGGAGGACAGAGCTGGGCAAGCAGGTTGGGATGCTAGCCTGCTTCCCTGTACTGGGAGGAGCACAGACAGGACAGGAGGGTAGTCAAAGCAGGCAGGGAGTGATTGCAAACATCATGAACAGCTAGGCTTCCCTCCTCATCTCTGCTTAAACACACACAGTCCAATGCATCATCCTGTGTACCCCCGGGACACACAGCCACTCTGGAGATTGGGAGATTCTTGAACTGTGTGTGTTCAAGAAAACACAATCTCTCTAAAGTACCTCTGATAACTATGGGTCACTATTTTTCCTAAATCACCATTAATAAAAATTTTAACAACAATAACTCGTTTATCACATCCATCTTAGAAAGGAGGGAACAGAACAGAGTTCAACATAAAAACCAACATTGGCAAAACCCATCCAAAGCCAACAATATTCTTATTTCTAGAATATATTTCCTTCTGTCTCTTAAAATGTTATAATAGTACATCACAGATTGCATTCAAACATAATTATTACCTAGCACAACAACAACTGTGAGTGTGGTCCACACCCCACACTGTGGGTTTTCTGCACACCTCGATTAATACTGGAATTTATATTTGGAGAGAAATGACATTTTCACTATAAGTCTTTTTCCTGTTTCAACATGTACCATGTCTCAAAAGCTGGCTACTTCAGTCATGTTTCCATATGTCTTTCAGGTAAGGCTGGAATTTAATATATGCCTGATTTACTGTTCTGCAGCGAAATTGTTGCACAAAATGACATTGGTCACACACAGAGATTACTGTAAGGCTCCCAGAAAAACAACAATGTTCTCTAGGAGCAAGTGCTTCCAAATATCCAGAAGCATGAAACGAGAGGATGAGTAAGTATGTGCACTTGCTTCTTAAGTATGAATGTAGAACAACAGGGATATAGAAGGATTTTTTGTGTGTGTGTGCTTTTTTGGAGGGCAATTGGGGTTAAGTGACTTGCCTAGAGTCACACGGCTAGTAAGTGTGTCAAGTGTCTGAGGCCGGATTTGAACTCAGGTCCTCCTGACTCCAGGACAGGTGCTCTATTCACTGTACCACCTAGCCGCCCCAAGAAAGATTTTCTATGGGAGCATGCTAAGAGCAATGAGAAGCATCATGGAGGAGTGGATAGAAAATAAGCTTCTGATTTAGGAATCTGGATTCCGGAATTCAAATCCTAACTCTGGCTGTGTGACTGTGGGCACATTACTTAACCTCTCAGTGCCCAAAGCACCTTTCTAAGACACTTTGCTGATCTGCACTAAGGAAAGGAGTTCTCTCACATGGAACTGCCAGGCAATAGAGAACATTGGCCCTGAAGTCAGGAAGATGGTAGTTTAAATCCTGATACTTATTAGCTGTGTGATGCTGCACAAGTCACTTAACCACTGCTTTATCTCAGTGTTCTCATCTGTAAAATGGGATACCTCTCAGAGTTATTGTGAGGATAAAATGAGATATTCCTAAACTATTCTGCAAACCTTAAAGTGCTATTATTAATGAAGTCTCAGAACTTGTTTCCCCACCCCTATCTTGCTAAATATGGTAACAATGATTTTGATCACCACCTGGTTATCAAATAGCCTTTTGGTTTACAAAGTACTGAAGACATCATTGCCTTTGACCCATCCAACACCTCTGTAAGCTGAATAACACAAATTATATCTCATTTACTTACTAGGTGTGTGAACTTGGGAAAGCCACTTAAGCTCTGCTTGCCTCGGTTTCTTCAACTGTAAAATGTGAATAATATTAAGAAACTACCTCCCAAGGTTTTTGTGAGGATCAAATGCTGCCCTGGCCTGGGAAGAGCACAAGTAGGACAGGCGGGCAGGTAAGGCAGACAGGGAGTGATGGCAAACATTGGGAACAGCTGGGCTTCTCTCCGGAATTCTAATTTTTTTAAAACACACACATGCTCCAGTGGATCATCTTGTGCAACCCCTGGGACCCATGCCCCCTTTGGAGAGTCCTGTACTGTGATCATCAAGAAAACACAATCTCCTCCCTAAAGTGAGAAAATATTTGGAAAATGTTTTTAGCATGGTATCTGGTATACACTAGGTACTTTATAAATGCCTGGGGCAAAAGCGTTTTGCTCATGGTGACCTGGGCTACTAAAAATAATAACCCATGTTTACCTAGTGCTTAAAATTTACAAAGTATATTCCCCACAGTCCCATAATGTCAGCAATAGATTAAATTATAGTTTCTCTGAAAATGAGGCCTGGAGAAGCATGATGAGTTATCCCAAACCCAGGGCTCTTCAGTATTCAGTAGCAGAGCTCAGACTTAAAACCAGACATGACTCCAAATCCATGAGTTAGCACCACAGTAAACTGGTCTAATTATGAAAAAAAAAAAGACTTCAGGCATAAATGCATATAAGTTTTCCTTTCCAATATATCAAAGATGTTCTGCTGTAATCTGGGAAAGGTCACCACCTCTCAAGTTCAAAAAGAAGAATAATTTTACTAATATGAATATTATGAAAATGCAGAGGATAAAAGAAATATATACGGGCTCACATGTTACATCCACCAGACAGAAACAGAAACAAGGAAGAAACTTGTTTGGGTATGTTCCTGTCTCTGTCTTTCCCTCCCCTTTGGGTTTAGAATGAAAAAGCTATGCAACAGCTGCCAATCCAATAAAAGATCCTTGATTGCCATGTTAATGCTCCAATCAGCACAATTATAATTAATTTTTTTCATAAATACCTCAAGGTTTGATAGCAGAGTTTTTCATAATGTTATTATGTAAACATTAACTCTAACTCTGTGTATTTCTCAATGAAAATAGATGATTTTCTTTTGAAAATTTTTATTTTTAATTCATGGAATGAAACAAGCATTTCCATAACACAGTATAATAAAAAAAAATGATTGCACATGAAACTGAAGATCTGCTATGTACAGCTTGCTATTCCTTTTAAATATGTAATAATTATTATGTAAATTTCCTTTTCCCCCTTTCCTCTCCCTCGAGAAAGTTTGGAAATGAAATAGTAATAAAAGATAATAAACTATTACTTGGGAGTAAATTATAAGGAAGCTTTATTTCTATTTTTCCCTCCAACAAATATAGGATAGCATGACTGCGAAATAATTTACTGGGATTTTGCTTTTCCTGTTAAAAACCAAACTGATGCTGTCTGGAAGTTTCATAGGCCTTTAGAATGGACAGGCTGCATTACATGAAATTGAATCTAATGAAATTGTATAACCTCCCTAAGCTCTCTGCTTGAGATCAGATCATGCAAGCAAAAGCAAACCTCTGCCTTCAATTTCATTCCGTTAAGAATAGGAAATAATTAATATTCATTAACAGCCATATGCTGACTTTAAAGTTTCCAACTATAGAAACTACTGCATTAATATTTACTAAGCACGGTAGTGATTATAAAATAAACCAAATTAAATCAACTCTAATCTAATTGGAAGTAGCATAGAGGAAGCATAATGAGACTATATTTGAAAAATCAAATTTAATCACGAGAATCAGTATATTCCACACAGGGTTACATGAGATGCGTCTCCATTTTATTTTGGTTAATTAAAATTGACAATCATAGAGTTTCAGAGTAGGGAGCTATCCTAGAGATAATTTACTCCAAACCCCTCAATTTGCAGGTAAGAAAACTGTGACTAAACAAAGTTATGTAATTCTCCAAAGGCTGGCACAATTGCAATAATGCACCCTTAAAAGGTGTTTTGATGTAACTTTTTCAAACTGCTTAGAACAGCATAGAACCTATGACCAAATACTTAACCCTAACTATATAATAAGGTACTGTAAATACTCCATAAAAGAAGAAGAAACAATTTGGACTTCTTATCTGGTATAAAGGGAGGGCCAAAAAAATTTACATGGATTTCCAGATAGTGGGGGCACTGGGTCCCTACTGCCCATGATATGGAGGGATAAGGTAATTTGGTAAGTAAGAGCACCAGCACCTTAGGAGAGAAAAGTATAAGATTCATGCATAATTAATATCAGTTATCAACAGAGCACTCAGAAAAGGGACAGATTATACAGTCAACTTCACTGCCTCTGGGATGAACTGTGGACTCTAGTTTGGAGCCCTTCAAAATACGGTTCTATACTATCTTTCTAGGCTCATTGGATGTGACTTCCCCCTTCTGCATACTGTGATCCAGCTAGGCTAACCCCCACTTGCTCCCTGTACACTACAGTCTAGCCATTCCACAGAATTGGAAAGAAGTGGGCAGAAATCTTTTTTGAGGTTTTTCAACAAATAAATCCAATTAATACTGCATTTCTAGGCTAATGAAGTACTCTTTCCCTTGCTCTACTTCTCTCTTCCCTTAGGACACAGCTCAAGTAACATCGTGTGCATGGGACCTTCCTGGATTTCCCCAGCTACTGGCATTTACCCTTCTTCCCAAACTACCTAGTATTTAACAGATTTGCATATAACTTACATTAATCACTTTTTATTTATAATATATACATATATATGTATAGAGTATTTTTTTATCTCCTTCATTTGAATACAAGTTCCTTGTGAATAGGGTTTGTTTCATTGTATCCTCAGTACCTGGCACATATTAGGGACTTAATGAAAATTTGTTCACCACTACATAGCGGTGCAATGGATAGAGTGCCAGGTCTGAAGAAAGGAAGGCTCATCTTCTGGAGTTCAAATCTGGCCTCCGATACTTACTAGCTTTGTGACCTTGGACAAGTCACTTAACCCTGTTTGCCTCAGTTTTCTCATCTGTAAAATGATCGGGAGCAGGAACGGCAAACCACCCCACTATCTTTGCCAAGAAAATCCTGAATGAGGTCATGAAGTCAGGCATGACCAAAATGACTAAACAATGACAAAATATTTGTTAATTGACTGATTATACCCAATTTCTGTCACTTTCATCTCAACTCCTTGCAATCTTGACTTCCATTCTAGTGACCTTTTAAAATTGTTCTTTCAACGATCCCAAAGGACTCTCTCATTACCAAATCCTCTTTGGAATTAGTCACCACAGGTCTTTTTAAAGCACTTGAAATGGCTGACTAATCCCTCCCCTTCAATATATTCTGTTTTCCTTGGTTTCAGGTATAACACATTCTTGATTCTTCACTTGTTGAAGCCAACTATGAACTCCTCTCTTTCTTCTTCATGGCCTCCTCTTTTTGACCTTCGAAGATTTCCTAAGATTCTCTTCTTGGCCCTCTTCTCTCCAAATACTCTCTTTCTAGACAATTTGCCATGGCCTCAACTATCAACTCTGTGCAGATGGCTTTGAAATATTTAACACCAATCCTCACCTTCCTCTGAATTGCACATCTACTTAGTTAACTGCCTATAGGACATCTTCACCTAAATATGCTAATGACATAAAACGCAGCACATTCTCAATGGAACTCATTATCTTTCCTTTAAAACTTGCTTTTCCTTTTGGCTTCATTATTTCTGTCAGTGGGAACAATATTCACATAGGTTTCCATGTTCTGAACTGTGGTACTGCTTTTGACCTTTTCCTCTCCTTGAACTTGAATGTTCAATTGGTTTTCAGATCCCCTCAATTCTACCTTTATAGTCTCTATACTATTAATTCTTTCTTCTTCATGCCATCATTGTAGTAAGACCTTCATCATCACCTTTCCAATATACTAGAGTAGTCTCCAAATAAGTTTTTGCATCTTTGATATTTTCTCATCTTCCATCTATTTTTTTTTTTGGAGGATGGAAAGGTTGGGCAATTGGGGTTAAGATTTGCCCAAGGTCACACAGCTAGTTTTGTTAAGTGTCTGAGGCCGAATTTGAACTCAGGTCCTCCTGACTCCAGGGCTGGTGCTCTATTCACTGGACCACCTAGCTGCCCCTTCCATCTATCCTTGATATCACTGTCAATGTATTATTCTGAGATCTGGTCATATTACTCCTCTTAAAAAGCTTTACCATCTCCCTATTGCTGACCAAGCAGAATTCAAGATCTTTAACCTGACATTCTAGGTCCTCAATGTGGTACCACTATCTCTCCATCACTTTGTTAGGCTGAAGGCATCCCAACTAGAATAGGAATCTTGGTGGAGGTTGGGGGGGGGGGGGAGATTTATAATGTAACTCACAGTAATGCTTAGATAAGAGTTTATCCAAAAATAATATCATAAAGTGAAGTGTACCCTAGAAACTTTACTATGTAGATTTCGATTTTTATCAAGTTTGAGTCAAAACAGAATTCCAAAGGAACAATCTTTGAAATTCTTCACAGAAGGAATAGTTGATATATTTGCTGAAATTAGAGCCCTAAAACCACATTCTGGTAGTATAATTCTCAATAAAAGTGACTTGCCTCAGGTGACACACATAATAAGTGGCAGGGCCAGGTTTTTGAAGCCATTACAATTTAAATTGTAATTCACAGGCCTGGCCTGAGATTAAATGAGATAATTAGTATAAAGTGCTTTATAAACCCCTGAAGTGCTAAAAAAAAAAAAAAAACCACCATCTATTATTAGAAAAATTTGGCTAATCCTGCCCTACCCGAAAAGTCAGAGAGGGGAGGAGGGAGGACATAGGAGAGAATAGAATGGGGGAAGGGGGATACACTGGGATGGCTGTTTTGGGGCGGTGGGTGGGGGAAAGATGGGGAGAGACTTTGTAACTCAAAATTTCGTGGAAATGAATGATGTAAACAAAAATAAAATAAAAAATTTAATTAAAAAAAAAAGAAAAATTTGACTAATCAGAAGGACTCATTTCCCCTGAGGTTCTGAATAGTTAAGCTTCACTCTGAACGAGTGAGAATGTGTCTAAAAATCCTAAAAATATATCTAAAATATATATATATGGAAATATATCTATATCAGGACACAGATACAGCAATCCCTACCTTACAAAGGGGCTGTGATTCAAAAACATATTTATAAGACAGAGAATCAGAGAAACAGAGTTGGAAAGGGCCTGGGGGTATCAAGTCTATCTGTACATGAAGAATTGCCCTTTATCATTTCCCTGTGATGACCAGTCTTCCAGGTTCTACTTTTTAAAGCCTTTTTTCACACACCATTTTTTTCTCCATACTGCAGGAGGCAGAGGAAATTTCATTTTCCAGACATTTCTAATTGCAAGAAAATTCTTCCTAATTTCAAGCTAAAATTCACCTCTCTATAACTTCCACTCACAGCCAGCTGTTCTTGTGGGAGTTAAATTTTGCTCATACAATCTGCTTCCTCCAATAAGGTCCTATACTGATGCTTCACTGTGGCCTAGTGACCTTGGAAATAGGTTCTCCTAAAGTCTAGGGTATCCATTCTCTTCCTTGGCTATCACAAAATCTAAGGGGACATGGTCACTTTTCCTTCAAGATTTTGGTCCCTTCTTCACAAATCCAACTTGTTTAAAAGAACTAGGTAGAAAGACGAAGTGTACATCAGTACTCTGTCTTGGCCCCATGGCAATATTTTTAGTCTTATGGCAGGAAACCATCTAATTGCTTGATCTAGCCAGATGGTAATGACGATGGTGAAGATGATAACAATTAGCATTTATGTAAGGCTTTAAAATTTGCAAAGTGCTTGACAAATATGACCTCATTTAACCCTACCAACAACCTGGGAAGGTAAGTATTATTATGACCATTTTATGGATGAGGAACTGAGACAGTACTTAAGTGACTTGCCCAGGGTCACACAGCTAAAAAGTGTTTCAGGTTGGATTTGAACCCAGGTCTGAATGTAGGCCCAGTCCACTATGCCACGTAAGTGGGGGGGCAATATATTCACAAAACAATATGATTCATTCCTCTGTCCTTTTATTCCCATATAAATCCTTTCTACTCTGGCTCTCTTCTCAGATGTATGTATTTATAGAGGTGATTATGTTTACTGACATTAGCTAACAGTTGTTTGGGGTGTTGTTGTTGGGGAAGGGGGAAGAGATGAGGGGACAAAGTATTCTCTTCCAGAGCCATTTTTATTCCTGACTCTCATTCCATAAAATCTTCTTACTTATCAGATCATATTTGCTTGCTCACATTAATTCCAGTTACTAAATATGTGACTGATAAAGTCACTTCATTTTCTGGGTCTCTTTTTCCTCATTAGTAAAGCTTAGGGATGGATAAACTATATCTGAAAGTTTTCTTCCAGCAATGCACTCATTTGTCTAATTACTGAATCCACGATGCCTTTTCAGAACTGGGTAGCAGATCCTCTCATCTAAACAGTATTATGTAAGGTAGTCAGACTCCCAGGCTAGCCCATGAAAGTCAATTTAACTAAGAATGTACCTAAAGTTTCAACTTGGATGGCGGTGGGAAGCCACATTTCCCCACAGCAGAAGGACAGGAAAGTCCCCTTCCCTCTACCCAGCTGGCAATAGAAAGCACCGTCTTCTCCCACTTCAAGACATGGTGGTTGAGCAGGTAGGCCTTTGTTTCACAAGAATGACTACAGGTTACATGTAAAGTCAATAGAGAAATTTGAGATATTAAGAAACCAAGTAATGAGTCACAGTAAGTATGAATTATTGAAAACTTTGAAAACTGGATTCCTTGAATACAGAGCTATTTTGGCAGTCGACAAAAATGTTCTGCTTAAGTGATAACTAAAAGGGCAGAGGTCTCATATCTCTTCCTGATCTGTCATCGTGAATTCTCTAAAATCTATGTATCCCAATTTCCTCCCAGTCTTTCATTCCCATATTATGCACAATAATCCCAGCTATTCCTTTGAGAGCATGCCTAAGAAAGTCTAATTTGAAAAAAACTTAAGATCATGTATGGGTATGTGAATGTCAACACATTAAGGCCCCATGATTTAATTAGAATGGGAATTGCCTTCCATTTTATATGCTTCCAGAACTGCCCAGAGACTCTGGAGGTTATATGTCTTGCCTAAGGTAAAATAAATAGTAGGCGTCAAGGCAGGTTTTGAATCCAGGTCTGCAAGACTAATTCTCCTCAGCAGATACAGTTAATTTGATTATTTCATTAGCACTTGTCTTAGGCTAATAAGAAACACATACTGTGACAGAGAACCAGCATTAGCAGAGCAGATAAAGAATACATCTTGGGGGCGGCTAGGTGGCACAGTGAATAGAGCCTTGGCCCTAGAGTCAGAAGGACCTGAGTTCAAATCCAGTCACAGACACTTAACACTTACTAGCCATGTGACATTGGGCAAGTCATTTAAACTCAATTGCCCTGCCCCACCTCCTCCAAAAGAAAAAGGGCAAAAACACCCCCCCCAAAAAAAGAATACATCCTGAAGTCAAGACCTGGGTTCGAGTTTTATTTCCAATCACTACTGGATGGGAGATCCTGGGAAGTCACTTAACCTTTCAAGTCTCTAGACCAGAAATGGGAACCTGTGGCTAGACTAACAATTAGACTAGACTAGAAAGAGTTCTAGCCAGGTAATCCCCTTTCTTTGAGAAGAGAGGAGTAACTTCCTACTTTCCCTCCTGTAGGAATGAAAATATCCCTTGTAGAAGGGCAGAGGGAGAAGAAGTTAAAGATGTCTATTGTCCCTCCCTTTGAGCCACACAATAAAAAGCTCTCAGCATCCAAGGGTCTCTCAACTCATGTGGGGCCCACTCTCTACACATAAAACTAAGTCAGCCATTTATTTAAGAGAAACAGATATATATATATATATATATATATATTAGTAATAAAATTTCAAAATCTTTTTTTCTAACATATAGGAAATATGAGGTTTTTTAAAAAATGTTATTTTTTATATACTTAACAGATTATCAACTTTCCATACTGATTTAAAGTTTTAAATAATTTTATAGAATCAAAAGCCCTTATTACTTCTATATTGTGTTTTAAACTAATGCTACCACCTAGGGTAACACAAAGCATGCACAATTAGAAAGCTACTTCAGTTATTACAATGTATATTAAGAGCTTGTTAAATAAAACTAGATGTGCTCTTAATAAACAGTATGAAACCATTAAAAAGATGACTCAGTAACGAATCCCCAGGAGGGAAACCAATTTATAATGGACATTTAAAATATAGTTTTAAAGTTGCCTACCAAATATGCCTAAAATTTAAAATGTAAGAACTGTTATAATTTTTTAAAAACATACATTTAAATAATTTTGTGAAGTCAGACAGTAATTGAAATAGTATATACTAAAAACTGATGTCAGAAAAAAACATTTATTTTTTATTTAAAGTATTTTTTCTGACAAGAGAGGGTTAATTTGTTGTTGTTTTTAAGAGGGTGATAATTCGGAAATGAATGATTGAAAAATAAAGGCATAAAAAAAATTTAAGGCTACAAGCCCTATTATTAACAGCCTCCAAGAATACATAGCTGTAACAATAGACGGTTTAAAATCGAAAATTCTGACTTTCATAATTGATACTAAGTATATTTAAATAGCACAAATGCTAGAAATGAGATGCAACTAGATGTAAAGACGTAGAATTTTTTTGTTTCTTTATTTCACTGGAAACCCTGTGATTGACTGTTGCATTTGGACTTGCTATAGAAGAAAGTGTGTAACAGGACACTTTGCTAAGTAAACTATATTCAAACTATATTTTTTAGATGAAAAAATTACTAAGCAAATTTTAAAGTTGTAAATCACAGCTAAAAAGTAATAATAATAAAAAAATTGGGCTGTACCAATATAATTTTTAAAAAATAAACACCATAATAGTCAAAGTAATAAGGGGGTCTTTTATATAGAACTAGACAAAGTAACTGAAAAAAATAATCTGAAAGAAGAAAAGTTCTAGAAACTAAAGAGAAAAAAAGATTAGGAATGTAAAGATCCAAGCATTACTAAATGCCAAACTATATCATAAAGCAGTAATCATAGAAACTATTTGGTCATGAATTTTTAAAATGGAATAGTAGAAGCAATCTGATGCCATACTCTAGTGTTCCATAAACCCGAGAACATCAACTACTTAGGGCAGTGGTTCTCAACCTTTCTAATGCTGCGACCCTTTAATACTCGTATGTGGGCGTATCTGCATGTGGGCGGACCCGCCTGGAGACAGATAGAGGAGCGGTGTCTCAGTTCCTAAGACCATCGGAAATATGTGTTTTCTGATGGTCTTAGGAGACCTTTGTGACCCCCGTGAAAGGGTCATTCGACTCCCAAGGGGTTTGCAACCCGCATGTTGGGCCGCTGACTTAGGGGAAGAGTTCCTTACTCAACACTAACTGCACAGGAAATTAGAGAGCAGTTTAGGAAAAAAAATTTTTTTACACAATACATGTGACCAGGGCATTTCTAGGCATGCCCAGATGGCCTGACATGGAAGCCTGTGTCCCCTACCACATAGATGGGGCAGCTGTCTTTGACTGGCTGCCTGTGTCTTTAGAACTGGAAGACTGCTGTTTTCCTTGGCTGAGTCTAGAGGGTGAAGAACCCAGTTCACCCACCAGTGAAGACACCATGAAATGAATCAGTGTGGGGAAAAGTCTTTACTTCTCCTTCTTTCCTTCTGTCTTTAACTCTACTTCTAGAAATGGGCCTGGGAATGTTTGTTTCTATTTTATGGTGTTGGGTCTTCCTCAGTTTCTGGTGCCAGAGATGATACTCATAGAACCTGGGAGTTTGAGTTATGGCTTCCTTGGAGCTGGGACTGCAGGCAAGTTGGTACAGCCAGCCAGCCTGGCATGGAAGCCTTGAGAAGCTAGTGTGGCTGGGACTGAGTGCTTGGGTGCTGGACTGGAAACTGAACTGTGCCATAGAGGAACCAAGCTAAGCCATGAACATAATCACAAAGTGAAGAAGTTGGGAGTCAGGGAGAGGAAAGCCTCTCATGGGGTGATGGGGGAGGGGAACAAGTGGGTATATTTGTGATCATACATTTTGAAGTAAATATTCCTGTGTAAAAATTAATTCAATTTTCAGTGGTTAAACGGAAAAGAAGTGTAGAGGGACCCAACATCCTCCACACTACCATCCATCACCATTCCCTCCCACAAACCCCTCAAGGGTACCTGAAAACCTTGGAAGAGAAAGCTTCTCTATCCAAGACTTGTGGATCCTAGATACGCTAGGGTGGGAGATACTAAACAATTATTTTTTAGACAGAGATGGTGGGATGTGTGGGCAGTAAATGTACAATTTTTTTTTCTGGTGAGTGTTCCCTTACAAGTCAGTTCCACTGTGGTTTTGCAAACTTTTTTAACTGCTCAACTGATACTTTTTGTATTACTGAATTCTGACTAAGGTTTGATATACTGATATGTCTGTATTATTGAGCCCTGTATAAGTACTGATTCCAAGTTTGCTGTGAGAAATTCAGAATCACTAGATTGCTACTGTCTAGAAGAAATGTTCGTGCTGTTCTTTTGCATTTAAGCCAAGCTCTATTTCTTGCCTGTTGTGAAAGCAGAATGTCTTACAGCTTCATAGAGTAAGAATGCTGATGTCTTCAATCCATAGGAGGCTCACATCCTTTGCTACTTCTCTGAACCATTTTTCTTCTTGTCCTGAAAGCTGCTTTTCAATTCTACTTGGTTTATCCTAGCAGCTGTAAGGATCCTTGGGGGAATTTTGTGTGCCTTTTGGGATAAGGAAGCAGAGGAAAATGCCTAGACTTCTATGGGAATTACCTATGCTAGAGGGACCCCTAAATGATGTTAGTATGCCTCTGTAAAAAGTGACATTTGGGGGGCAGATCGCCTTTGTATGGCTTACATCCCCTAGGTAATCAAGAGAAGAGTTTCTACTCAGGACAATTTCTCATTTGAGAAAGAGGCAATACCAAGTTGATCCCTGGGCCCAAATTGCTGTGGGGAGAGCTCCACGTAATGTGGAAAGTTCAGTGGGGACCAAGTTTCTGCTTGAGACAGAAGCCAGTATTCTTTGTCTTTGCTCAGTCTTTTGCTTGTGGATTGAGAAAGTCTGGTAAGGCTAAGCAAGTATATATATTTGTGAATTTACAAAATACTTCTTTTGTTGGCTTATTTGGGGAACTATGTGTATTGTTCCTTATTCTGTAAATCTGAAAAACTTTGTATTTTGAGATAATTATAATTTTCATCAGCACATGTGGGACTGCATATCATAATGTAACATTGTCTGTTTTGAGACTTTACTGTATGGCATTGGGGAAGCAATTGAAAAGACATTGTTTATGCCTCCTCAGAGACCATAGAGAACTGTTCTGAATTTGGGACCAGGACTGTGCTATAAATAAAGGAATGAATGAACACATGCATGCATAAACAAAGAGATGTATCTCTACCTATTTGCTAAGTGTGGCAAATTTCCAAAAGGGGGAAATACTAACCAGGGCTTCTTTGGACATGCCCAGTTCCCCTAACATGGACACATTCTTGAGAGACCTTCTGACTATGCCCATTTTGCCTAACATGAAGCCCTCACCATTTCCTAGGGCATCCTCCCAAGACCAGGAGTTTGAAGCATAACAACCCTGGAGCCAGGACTGTAGGCAGGGTAGTGCAGCCAGTCAGCCTAGCATGAAGACCCCAAGAAAACCACGGTGACTTGGACTCTACCTTGAAGGACGTTTTGGAATCGGAACCAGGACTGTGTTCTACAGGAGCTGACCTACGCTATAAACTTAGTGTCTATAAGAAATACCAAATGGATATGAAATTTAAATATGAATGGTCACATAAATTTAAACAATTAAGAGAACGGAAGAAGATTTTTTATTTTCAAAACTATGACTATAGAGGAGATAATTAAAATAAGAGAGAAAAGATCACAAAAGACAAAACAGAAAATTTTGATTACATAAAATGTTAAGTTTTGGCATGAACAAAAACAATGAGGCTAGATAGAAACAGATGAATAGGGAAAATTTTTTACATCACATATCTGATGCAAATCTGGCATCCAAAATATATAGGAATAATTTCCCAATAGGCAAATGGTCAAGATACCAAGTTAAAAAAAAGTTGTAAACCTTATCTTTAAAACACAGCTCTAAGGTTCCACCTCACACCCAGCAAAGGGCAAAGATTGTAAGATTAAAAAAATATATATCAGTATTGGGAGCACTTATTTCCGAAGATGGAAATAATACATATTGGGAGGGATCTGGTAAAGACTGCCACATTACTGGAGAAGCTATGAATTGGTACAGCCATTTGGGAAAGAATTTGAAATTATCTGAGAAAAACTTATGCCCTTTTATCCTACAATCCCACTATAGGAAACGTATCCTAAGAATGTCAAAGGAAGAAAGAAAAGTTCCATATAGTTTAATAAATCAACAGATATTAATACCTACTATGTGCTAGGCATTTGGGAATAAAAAATACAAAAAAACAAGACGATTTCTACACCTGAGAAGCTTACATTTTAATGGGGAAGACAAGGTGTAAATATGCATATATTCAGAATAAATATAAAATGTAAAGTACGGGGGATGCACACTAGCTGATCGGAGAGGGCTTCATGTCCAAGGTGGGGCTTGGTTTTCATTTTGAAGAAAGGGATTCTATGAGACGAAGATAAGAAGACAATGTAATCTAGTCATATACTACTATTGATGACAAAGACGACTTCCAGCATTTCTATAGCGTTTCAAAGTTGGCAAAGTCCTTTAGAAATATTATGTCATTTGATCCTTTCAACAACCCTGGGAGGTAGGTATTATTATCTCCTTTAAGAGATGAAGAAACTAAAGTTAACTGCTGTTAAGTGACTTGCCCAGGTTCTCATGGCTAGTAAGTATCTAAGGCTGAATTTAAACTCAAGTGCTTCTCACTCCACAACATTCTATATAATGCCACATAATCATATCTGAAAATTAATGCCGGAACATTCATAGCTCTATTTTTTGTGTGCTAGCCAAAGAACTGGAAAGAAAACTACATTTTATTCCTGGGGAATGTCTTTTGTGAGTATAATGTAATAATATTGAGAAATGAGAAATGTGTGTAATATTAGGGAAATATGGGGAAATTTCTATGAACCAATATAAAGGGATGTGAAGAAAAGTGAGAGAACCATCTCTATACAAATCACAATGAAACTGAAACTGGTCTCTGAATGCTTGGACTGTAAGGGCTAATCTTGTTCCCAGAAAAAGAGATAAACGAAGAGAAGTTTCTTCTTGGGGACGTTCCCTTTTATTAATGAAATAATAGATTCAAGTCCTTGTGCCTAAAAAAACCTTTAGAAAAACGACATGGTTTAGCAAATAGATCAACTTTCAATTAGTCTAACCTAAAATATTAAATTTCTGTAAAATCACAAAAGGTCATTGTTATTGTAAAAACATCTTCTTTTGATATAACTCAACTTTTCCAGGACTCAAGCGGTACTTTTACACAAATTGTATAGCCATTTACATAAAGCCACAAAAAGAAGAAAAGCAATGCAGCCTAGTGGATAGAGAGCTGCCCTCAAGTCAGGAAGATCTGGGTTCAGGGACCCACCTCTGACAAATATTAGTTATATGACCACAGGCAATTCACTTGACATCTCTGTAGCTCAGGCAACTCTCTAAGGTCGCTTTAGACTGGGTGCCGGTCTATATTAGCAATTAATCAATAATCAAATGTTTACTAAGCACCTTCCATGTTGCTGTGCTAAGCACTAAAGATACAAAAAGAGGGAAAGACAGTCCCTACCCTTAAGGACCTTACAATCAAATGGAGAAGAAAATATACCAACAGATCTATACAAAGCAAGGTCTGTTCGGAAACAATTAACAGAGCTTGGAAGATACTAGAATTAAGAGGAGTTGGGAAGGGCTTTCTGTAAAAATAATGGGATTTTAGCTGGGGCTTAATGGAAGCCAGAAGTCAGTAGGTGGAACTGAGGAAGAAAAGCATTCCAGACATGCTGGATAGCCAGAGAAAATGCCTAGAGAATGAGAGATGGAGTATCTTGTTCATGGAACAGCCAGGAGGCCAGTATCACTGGACTGAAAAGTGTGTGGGCATGAAGACTGAGAAGGTAGGAGAGGGTTAAGTTATAAGGGACTTTGAATGTCAAATAGAGCATTTTGTATTTGATCCTGCGGGTGAGAGGGAGCCACTGGAATGGATAAGGGCAACACATTGTTGGACCTGTGCTTTAGGAATACCACTTTGGTGGCTGAAAGACTCCTCATTAAATTTCCCTACAGCAATGAAGTCACGGGTCCATAAAGACATTTAATACAACTTTATCAATGAGTTGTGTTTACTATAGTTATCTTCAATTCCCCTCTTTTTTTTCCCAATGAAATTTTCTGAATTCGTTTAAGCCACAAAGTTATATTCTTATTATATTCTATATAACTTTCTTTAGAGTTCCTATTTAACCCGTATAATACATGTATTTATTGTTCTTTCCTAATATTCTTTTCTTTCTCCCCTTTTCTAACAGCCCACATATTAATTTTTTATTTTAGGTAATACATATTAACAAGGCAGTCCATTTTCCATGCTCTTTTATGCATTCTCATGCAGATAATAACTTGCATTTATGTAACAGTTTAAGGTTTGTAAAAGAGCTTTCCATAAATTATTTTATAGGATATTCGCAACAACCCTGTGTGAGTGGTAACATTGACTTTACTACCCTCATTTTATGGATGCAGAAACTGAAATTGAAGGAGGTATGTATTAGGCACCTAATGAATGCTTGCTGAGTTGAATCCAACTATAGTAATTTGTCATAGGGTCACATAGTAAATAAGTCTGTGAAGTAAGACTCAGTCAGGTCATTTCTGATCTCAAACTACTCTGAAGAATAATTTGAAAAAACAAACAAACATACTGAAATTAATCTTAATTCCAAGTGCATTTTTAAGGAAGGTTCCCATCCTGACAACCTCATTACCTCTGAGTACAAGCAAAACAATAACCGGTAAAAATGTAATTATGGAGAATTATTTCAAATCTACTTCCATATACATATATCCCCTTGGTAGCTCCAAAATTAGGCATTCCAAAATTATCCAAGGTTCCAAAGCTTAAGTAAATCTGTGGTATCTCTGTTGGATATTTTAAGGGTGTAAACATCACTACAGATAATGCACCCAAGTTATTCTGAGAAACAGAGATAAACACTAGCCAAAGACACGTTGTTTCCTTGTGTCCTTCCCTACACGGACAAAAGACTGAGCTGAAAATAAATTCACAAGCATAACGGCACATGGTAATGCACTTGCTAATGAATCAATGCCACATGTTTACTGACTTCCACAATCTTTCCAGATTAGAAAGCAATGAAGAGGCAGGATTAGCGATCAACACATGGGTCAACACATTTAAAGATGACCCCCAAGAAGTGCAAGAGCAAGATATCTGAGTATCTCTTTTTTTGGGCAGGCAAAAAGCAAAAGAAGAATCCAGAGGATCTTGTCACATTCATGGGGCTTTCTGGGTGTTCCAGAAGAACTAAGATAGGGAAAAGAGAAATTCCAGTTTCATGACATGGGAAAGGCCAAAACAGAACACGATATAATAACGATGGACTGTGGAACACAAAAGATGTGAAGAAAAGTGATGTAACGAAAACAGAGAGAACTGCTGTTTCCAATACTACAGTGACAGAGAAGCTAATAGATTCAATGGATTAAGTGACTAGATTGTAAGGACCAGTATTGCCCCAAATGGTCACCGTCTGGATTCTTCTTGTTCTTTTTGGAATTCCTTTCCAAGACCAATCCTACAAACTCGGCTGATCCATTGAGGATACAGCAACAGAAACTTGGTATTCTTCTATATAATACGACTAATGTGAATATGTTTAATAAGAATTATATGAGAGCCTATGTTGGACTGCATGCCATCTTGGGGACAGGGAGGTGAAGGAGGGGGAGAAAATTTAAAACTTATGGAAGTGAATGTTGAAAACTAAAAACAAATTAATTAATTTATAAACTATTTGATTACTAGCCAAAAAAACAAAAGACAACGAAAGGAAAACAAAAGAGGAAAAGATGGGAAAAAAAGAAACTTGGTGAAATATAGAAAGAAAGTGACAGTTTGAAGCAACCTTCTAGCAACAAGGCGTAGTCTAAAAGGAAGAGATATAGGAAGGTTGTGCAGATTATACATGTGAAGAGATGTTTGGGCAGAGGGAGCAGAGTAAAGCTGCCTGGAAAAAAGAAGAAGAAGAAGATGAAGAAAATAGCAAATTAAATTTTACTGTGTTCTCTCCATGTAAAAACTATGGGCACTGATATTTCTTCTACTTCTGGAGGTTTTCAGTCTCAGAAGCATCATAAACTCTTCACCATCCCTTGTCCCTAATACCCAAATAGATACCAAATCTTGGTCATTCTGCCTCCAAAGGATCTCTCCACTCCAGCCCCTTCTCCCCACTCACTAAACCGGGAGTGGGGAACCTACGGCCTGGAGGCCACATGTGGCCCTCTAGGCCCTCAAGTACAGCCCTTTGACAGAATAGTTTGAATTGGTCAGAGGGCTGCACTTGAGGACCTAGAGGGTCATGTGTGGCCTCGAGGCTGCAGCTTCTCTACCCCTGAACTGTCAACCCAGCCCAAGTGTTCTCATCTGTACTGCTGCAACAGCAGCTGAGTGGTATAGTGGGCAGAGCCTTGGAGCTGGAGTCAGGCAGCCTTGAGTTTAAATTCAACCTCAGACAGTGACAAGGTGAGTGATTCTGGGCAAATCACTTAACCACTGTCTGTCTCAGCTTCTTCATCTGTAAAATGGGGATTACAATTAGCATCTAGCTCATAGGGTTGTTGTGAGAGGGGAAATCAAATAATCTTTGTAAAATACTTTGCAAACTTAAAAAAATTAAATAAAATTATTGTTATTAGTGTCTTTACCCTCTGCAATCCATCTACCATATAAGTGCCAAAATAATCTTCCTACCAGTCTGACCTTGTCATGACTTTGCTGAAAAATCTTCTGAGGCTCCCTATTACCTCTAAGATAAAATATGAACTTAACTGAAATCAACTAAATTGATTAAACAAACTTTTATTAAGTGTCCACATAGCTTGGCATAATGACATTAGATAGTTCAGGTTTAACAGGGGTGGGGAACCTGCAGCCTCGAGGCCACATGTGGTCCTCTAGGTCCTCAAGTGCACACCTCTGACCTAACCCAAACTTCACAGAACAAAATGGATTTAGTCAAAGGGATTCACTTAAGGATCTAGAAGGCCACCTGTGGCCTCAAGGTTCACAAAACTAATATGAATGTATCCAAGGCAGGACTTCATGGGGTTATGGCTTCAAGAGATAGAAGGGAGCTTTGAGGCTTACTTTGCACACCAGGAAACATCTCTGAGACACCAAGCAACTTTCCAACGTTCCCCTGTCCAGGTTCCCCACCCCTGTTAAATATAAGCACAGCTAAGTGAACATGGAGTATATATAAGCCAAGACAAAGTCATTTTAAGAGGGAGACAGTGAACACAATGGAGATGAGGAAAGCCTCCCACAGACCCTGAGTTTTGAAGGAAGCCGGGAATACTAAGAGGCAGCGTATTCCAGACAAGGCAGATGGTATCATAAAGGTAATCAGGTAGCAGACGATAGAAGGGGTTGTCATCCATGGGGTCACAAAGAATCATGCACGACTGAAGAAGGACAAGACAGGATATACATCACTTTCACCTAAAATAATTTCTCATTTCCCCTGTTCTTGGCATCTGCTGCTTCCCTTCTCTCTGTCATTATTTTAGTCAGTTCTGTTTCCTACGACTGCTTCTGTATTTCCCAGCTTTCCAAGAGTTCCTGTTCTTATTTAACTCAATGAGACAGGCTTAGCTCTGGTAAGAAGCACACATGCTGATATCCAGATGAATTCCGTATTATATTATATTACTGGGGAAAATACAGACAAGAAGGAAACTGAAACTTTCGAATTACTAAATATTCTAACAATGTAACACAATAAGGAAACTACTTCAACAATTTCAGTGAAGATTGACAAAGAAATTGACTTTAGACAAAGTTAGGTGATCAACATTTTGCTATGAAAAAAACCCCATTTTTAAAAATGTGAAAATAGTTCCATTTTCAGAACTTTAAGAATGACTACTTACATTTCATATTAAAATGTATGCTAAAAACTTAAATAAATGAAGATCAAGTTTTTTAATCACAGTGATTCTCAATGGAATGACTTACTTGAACTTAGCTAGCAGAAATAAGGACAAATAAATTCAAACCCACTAGACAGGAACTATTTGTTTTGTTCAGCACCCAAGCACTGAATCGAAATGACAATGTACAGAAAAGCTAGCCCTGTTTCCTGTCTGAGAAATATCATAGAGAACTGAAACACAATGCTCCTAAAGGGGAGTGATGACCTCCCAACTTAACGAGATTATCTTCTTGGGACAAGATGTCAGAAGTTTAACAATGCTACAATGATCCTGGGCGGCATTCTTTCTGGGAATGTGATCTCTGTTGGTATGTGTGTCAGGCACTGGGTAATGCTTATGATTCATTTAAACACCCACACAATCAAACCAATGTATGTTGAGGCAGATACCACATGGCGACAAATCAAATAATACACGCTTAAGCCCATACCATATATGTACATGTTTAGTTAAAAAAAAACAATGACACATAAAGCTTTCATCCGAACAGTTTAAAGGTACAAGGCACCAAAAGCATTTAGCTGAACAAGCCTTGAAAAGAAAAGTTTCCTAAAGACCTTCCACGTAGCTACTGGGGAACAGAAACCCAAAGTATTCCCCAAATTTCCAAAGGAAAATGAATTTAGTGTTTGAATGAACTATAAGCATCCCCTAGTAACCTCTATCTACAAATAAGAAGGAGATGGGGGAGAAGGACATGTATATAGTACTTACTCCGTGCCAGGCATTATGCTAAGTGCTTTACAAACAGTATTTCCTTTGAAATATTATTTCATTTTGAAGAAAATAGTAGTCTTTATTTGGGCTAGAGTAGCAGGTGCTATGATTTCATGGATATGGGAAACTTTCTGATGGTACAGAGTAACCTGAGAGGTTAAGAGTTTGCTTGGGCTCACAAAACTAATATGAATGTATCTGAGGCAGGACTTCATAGGGTCACAGCTTCGAGAGCTGGAAGGGGGCTTTGAGGCTTACTCTGCAGACCAGGAAACATCTCAGAGAGACTGAGCAACCTTCCAAGGTCATATAGTGGAAAGTATGTTTGTGTGCGTTTTGGAGTTCTAGAATTTGTTTAGAGTCCTATTTTATGGGTATTTTGGGGTGGCTATGTGAGAGCTGCAATATGTTGCTGCTCTTACGCCGCCATCTTGGCTCTGCTCCCCTCCAAGGTCATATAGAAAGGGAGAGGACACTGATGGGCCTCTGGTCACTGATAGTACCAGGATCAAGGGGTTTTCTTAACAATAAGAAAAAGGAATAAATAGAGAAGGAAAGGGACATGAGAAAAAGAGGTTTAAATGTAACAAGGTCTTGGAAGAGGGATCAGGCAGATAAGTAATTTTTGAAAAGCAGGAGTAATTTATCCTGAATCTGTCTCTCTTCCACTTGACTCTACTAGTTAATGGCATAATGTTAGACAAGTTGACTAAGACTTCAGTTTCCTCACCTATAAAAGGAAAGAAAGGGTTGAACTAGATGAAGGCTAAATTCTCTTATAACTCTAAAATGCTGAGTCCTTCCATATAACTCCAGTTACAGTGGGTAGGACAATGACTTCTTTTTCAATAACAGTGAATATCTCTGGCAAAATGATCCAATCTGGCTTTTTCCTCAATATTTGCATCTATAAAACGGAGTATGTGTACATTAGGATTACTATAGGAATTGATGAGGTAATGCTGCCAAAGCACTTGTTATACCTCTGCAAAAGTATAAAATGTAAGTAAGATATTTAAGAACACAGCCCCTTTGCTTATCTGGGGGGTATAACATAAGAGAGTGAATAAGGTTAAACTGTTTTATATTTCTAAAAGGCAAGATAATATTTTTAAGTTTTAAGAATTTTATTACTAATAAAACCAATTAGGAGTATACATAGATAGAGGGTGCGGATGTGAAATGATTAGGATGGGGTGATATGCTTCCCAAATTAAAGGGTGAGAAAGAAGACTGCACTGGGAGAAGAGGGAAGGAGGAGAGAGAACGGGGTAAATTATCTCATATAAAAGAGGTATGAACGATACAAGGGAAGATGGGAGAACGGCAAGGGAAGCTTGAATCTTACTCTCATCAGTATTAGCTCAAAGAGAGAATAACATACACATTCAATTGGATATAGATATCTATCTTACCTTACAGGGAAGTAAAAAGGAAGAGGGATGGGGGGAGGGCTGATAGAAGGCAGAGGTGATCAAAAGAAAACATGTATGAGGAGGAACAGGATGAAAGATAAGAAAGAAGGATAAACAATGAAAAAAAGAGGATTAAGGGAAATAAACAGTTATCATAACTATAAATGTGAATGGGATGAACTCACCCATAAAATGGAATCAGTTAGCCAAAGAGCTATTTATAAAATCATGCATATCCTTTGACCCTGCAATACCACTACTAGGTCTGTATCTCAAAGAGATAAAAAACAAAAAGGAAAATGACATATAAGTACACAAATACTTATAGCAGCTCTTTTTGTGGTGGCAAAAAATTGGAAATTGAAGGGATGTCCTTCAATTGGGGAATAACTGAACAAGTTGAGATATATGGTTGTGATGGAATATTATTGTGCTAGTAGAAATGACAAATAGGATGATTTCAGAAAAACTTGGAAAGATTTACATGAACTGATACAAAGAGAAGTGAGCAGAACCATGAAACAATACAGAGTAATAACAATATTGTACAATGAACAACTGTGAATGACTTAGCTATTCTCATCAATACAATGATCCAGACAATCCCAAAGGACTCATGATAAAAAATGCTCTCCACTCCAGAGAAAGAACTGATGTTATCTGAATGCAGACTGAAGTATACTGTTTTTCACTTTCTTTTTGTTCAAGCCATCTTGCACAAAATGATTAATATGGAAATGTTTTACACATCATTGTACATGTATAACCTATAACAGATTGCTTACCATCTCAGAGAGGGCCTAGGGGAGAGAGGGATAGAATTTGGATCTCAAAACTTTTTTTAAAATGCTAAAAATAATTTTTGCATGTAATTGGGTAAAAAATAAAATATTATTTAAGAGTGACTGACTTTCCTTCCTTTTAAGGTGGGTCACACATTTCAATTAAAATTTCATTTTACCAAGAAGAGTTCAGATTAAATAATATATATATATATATGTATATATATATATATACATATACATATACATATATAAATAAGACAAGAAGTTTCTTCACTTACTATGCATCACTTTTAAAAGTGCAACTACAAAGTAAGAATTGAAATTGAACATTTTTCCCCATCAATTTTTACTCCTCTTAACTCAGATTCTTTGAAAATAAAGATATAGATATAGTTACATGATTTCTTTTAAGCAGTAATTGCTCTGAACAGGGGAAGGAGAGGGAATAAACATGTATTAAGTACCTCCTATATGTAAGGTACTGTGCTTATTCATTTTATAAATATATCATTTGATTGTTACAACAACCCTGCTAAGGGTAGGTTCTATATATATAGTTATACTTGAGTAAACTGAGGCAGTCAGAGGTTAAGTGACTTGTCTAGAGTCATATGACTAGTAAGTTGTATGTATTGATTTGTTCTTTCATTTCCAGAAATGGGAATCTTGATTTGATTTTTGTTCCCAAAGCTAAAGGAAAGCTAGAGATACACGTGTAGCAGAGAGCAGGAGGTTAGATCTGGATTGGACTAGATATGGAAAATTCTCACCAATCCAAAGCTCTGGGTCCCAGAGTGGATTTCTGCTTGTGGTTCAAAGTATTATATTTGTCTAGCAGTTATGTCTTCAAAGAAACTCCCACTGAACCAACTGATTAGGAGGTCATTGTTCAACTTCAAGAGAGCAGCTTCAGCAGAAGGATGAGGATGGAAGCCAGATTTCAAGGGCATGAGTAAGGAGTGGGTGGTGAGAATGAAAAGTCAGTGAATGCAGAAAGAGGCTGGCAGAGAAAGGAAGACATAGAATGTCAATGAGTGTGGGCTGTGAGGCAGGAGAAAGGGGTTTGCTGTGTTTTAACAGGACAACCAAAGCAAGTATATACACCTATGGAAAGGAAGTAGTGAAGAAGATGATAAAGACGCAAAGGAAGGAAAGTCTCGAGCTCTGGAGAAGAAGGCTGGAAGAAATTGGATCGAAGGTATAAACAGAGAAATTGAGTCTAGAAGGAAAGAAGGCCCCTAGATCTTTTGATACTGAGAAGGCAGACAGGATGGGTGACTATATTAGGTTTTGAGACGTACAGTGAGAGAGGGAAGAGAATATCAATGATATCATGAAGCCCACACGGACCACTACAGACCACAAATTCTCTCTTTTCAGATTTCTCATTATATTTCTGTTTAGTAGCACAAAGATTCATATTATGCTTCATTAATTATCTTGTTCATATCAGTTCCCTCTCCTTGACTAAATTGTAATTCTGTTATAACCCTCATAATGTCTAGTTCTAAGTTGTACATCTAACTGGCACTTGACAAACGTCCGATTGGCTGACATATCAAATATGTTCTAGCTGCTCGATATTCCACAAAGGCATAAAATTCTCCTTTATTTGTCTCCATAAAGTAATTTCACAAAATGACAGAATCATAGAATTTAGAGTTGGAACCTAGTGTAATTCAAAACCATAAAGCGGTGGTTCTCAACCTTCCTAATGCCACAACCCTTTAATCCAGTTCCTCATGTTGTGATGCACCCCAACCATAAAATTATTTTCGTTGCTACTTCATAACTGTAATTTTGCTACTGTTATGAATTGTAATGTAAATATCTGATATGCAGGATGTATTTTCATTGTTACAAATTGAACATAACCCACAGGTTGAGAACTGCTGCCATAAAGGAATGCCCATTCCAGTATACAAGACAAGTCGTCACCCAACCTCTTCTTGAAGATTTCCAGTGGGGAAAGGGGAGTAAGGAAGAGCTCTCTACATCCTGAAGCAGAGCCATTTCACTTAAGGATGGCTAAAATATTAAGAAGAGCTTTTTTCTGACATGAAGTCTAAATTTCTCTCTTTGCAACTTCTACCCCTTGCTCCTGATTCTATCCTATAGGAACAAGTAGAATAAAGCCTCTCTTCTACATGACAAATATTCAAATAATTGAAGACAGCTATAAGGCCTTGTAACTCCACTCCCTCTGCCCCTCCTCCCCCCCACACACTCAGACCAGTTTTAACTTGTTCAGTGTAAACGTTCCTGTTCCTTCAAATTATACTTGGGTTGAGTCGAGGCTCATCAGCATCTCAGATGTCTTCCTCTGGACACTCCAGTTTATTAATGTCCTTCCTAATATGTAGCATCCAGAACTGAACACCATACGCTAGGTGTGGTCTGACTAGGGCAGAGGACAGAAGAACCTTACTTCCTTATTCCTGGGAGCTCTGCTTAAGGCAGCTCAGGAATCCCTTTCTAAGCAGGTTTGTGTTCCATTTCACTCTAAAGATTCCTACTGCCTTTTCAATCCACTAAAACCCACAAATCTTTTTTTCAGATAAACTTCTAGTAGTGCTTCATCATGTATTTATAAAATTGACTGTCTGAATCCAAGTATAGGACGTTACATTTATCTCCTTTAAGGCTGCTAGATGGCACAGTAGATAGGATTCTGGAGTCAGGAGGACCAGAGTGCAAATCTGACCTCAGGCATTTACTAGCTTTGTGATACTGGGCAAGTTACTTAACCACAATTGCCTCCTCCCCCCCCCCCTCCAAATTATCCCTTTTGAATTTCATCTTATGAGATTTGGGCCAATGTTTTAGCCTAGTAAGACCTTTTTGGATTTTGACTCCATATAATTTTCTTCAGATCTTTGAAAGTTTCTACTTCCATATATTTACATACATATATTTCTATATATGCAAATATTACATATGTGTAATTGTGTTGTAGATTTCCAAATACATATATTTGTATATACTCTATTTCCCAATAAGCTTTCTTGTACCATACCTTCATCTTTTTAGACCTTGTAACTAACCACACTGAAACTCATCCAGTATACTTTGGTTTTAAAATAAAAAGTAGGTTAAACAGGGTAGGGTCCTATTTTTCTAATTTGCTTAGGCTTTTTGCAAACTGCTGCTTAGTGTGTCATGTGGGTAAATAAAATAAAATATTAACCAAGGAAAAATGTCAAGACCAGCTGGAACAAATAATTATGGACTTCTATTTCCTCGGTTCCTGGGAGGGCATTCCAAGGCATTGCTCTAGTTGCTTGGGTAGCATTTTCCCTTCACTAAAGCTCTTCAATAAAAACTGGACACCCATCTGTCCAATGTGGCCAAGAAGGGGCTTTTCATCCATGGGTTCAATTAGATGATGGCTCAGCTTCCTTCCAACTCTTAGATTCTGTGATTCAGAGGCTGAATTACCAAAGGCTACATGGATTTGTTGTTTGTCTTACTCATTTCTGGAGGGATCTGGATGGCCATATAGATAGAGTCTGGGGTCAGGAAAACTGGAGTTCAAATTCTGCCTCAGACACTTATACTAGATGTCTTTTAGTTTCAGGATAACTCGTAACACCTCAAATTAAATAAGATATACACATACTTTGCAAACCTTAAAGTGTCAAATGAATACTGGCTGTTATTATTAGTTTTGTTTGGTTTGAGACGGTGTGTTTTGGTAAACCAAAAAATTAGATCTTTATTGTTTTTTAAAGCTTATGGGGAAAAAATTATATAGCCTATTTCCCACTTAGATGATTAATATTTCCCTGTCGTGTGTCTACTTATGGACTTGGATATTATTTAAAAATATTTTTAAAACTCAAATCCCCTGCGTCTTCTAGCACTAGGAAGTCTCCTGTATGAAGACTTATTCATTCTACAGCAATAAAACTAAAAAATCTATGTGTTTTTTTGACCTCCATAGAAAAAGGCAGTGAACATTTTTGGGGCAGTTCTGACTGTTGGTGCTGATAAGGGGTTATAAAACAAGATCCTTTTTAACAAAATCACATAAAATTTCATAATACACATTAGCTACTCTATTTGAAGTTAAGAATCCGCTTGTCAAACTTGACATTTAAACTAAATTGGATGAGGGAAGATGAGAAGAAAATTCTTTATTTATCTTTCTGGCTTTCCCCATAGTAAAACAGAATTATGGTCGTATTTCTTCTCCAGTGAAATCTCGAAAGGATTAGTAGAATAAACAAAGCTAGGTTTTTGTTAGCTTCACTTTGCTACCACTGTTTTTGCTGCCAGATAGGCCATATATTATTGGTAAGAGAATCATTTTCCAGTAAGCTAACAGGCAGCAGTTAGTTGGTAATAAATCTATATTCATTAAACTCTAGAAACTTCTTCTGAGGTGATCAAACTCATTCATACATGTTTCCCATTTCAACAGCATCTTTTTTAGCCTCCAGATGTTCAATTTCTTCCACTTTCTCCTTCCATACCTATTCCATTGGAAAGTATAATATAGTTAAATGCTCCTAGATGGAAGAAATTTTATTGTGGGCATCAAATTAATATTCACCTACTAATTAAATATCTTTTCTTCTCCCTTCTTTATATTCCATTGACTTTTCTCTATTTATAAAACCTACAGACACTAAAAACACACATATTAATAGCTATATAAATAACTGACCAGAAAAGCCCTTATTGTTAACCTTCTAAATCTAACAACTGTTCTTCTATTTGCATTACCTGGAATAACCTTTCTCCATGGCTGAGCAGGGCTCAGTATCATTTTCTCCAGTTCGTCAGAAGACAAAAAATATCTAAAGAAGTTCAAAATGAACATTAAATATCAAATTATGCACTCATTTCCAAAAGACAGCCTTGGAACTGGCCCAAGTGATGTATGCCAATTTCACACAGAAACATGTGGGTCTGCTGCTTATTTTTGTTTCAATCCACCTGAATCAGCGTGGGAGCTCGCTCCACCAAAGGAAATGGGATTCCATCTATGACTTAGTAGATGAATCCTAGGGAGTTGCCTGAGACAAATATAGAAGCTTAGAAACTTGCCCTAAGATGTACAATTAGTGTAGAAATGCTGTGGAATATTTAAACAGGATCAAGCAAGTTCATAGGAATCAGAGTTGGAAGGTCACCTAGTCCAAGGACTCAGGATCTGTGAAATTTTAAAAAAATAGTAACTATACTTCAATTTAAGTTTCCTTTTCTTATTTTATACATTTAAAAATATTATTCTGAAGAGAGGTCCAGAGGGTTCCAACTGCCCACAGGGTTCATGCCTCAAAAAAAGGTGAAGAGTCTCTGTAATGAGTTCAACATTCTTATTTTACAGATGATTAAAATAAGACACAGTTAGTGATTTGCCCAAGTTCAAACAGGTAGTGTGGTTATCCTTAAAATCTATTTCTGTCTCTACTTTTCAGAAATTAAGATAGACGTGCAACAAAGCTTCTGCCTCACAATATATTAAGTACTATGCAGACTGTTCAGTGGAAACACAGTATATTTCAATACTTCAAAGATCTGTGACTTTCTTCTTGTGGGTTCTCCCTCCCCTGGGGGCAGACCACAACTCTTCTGTGCTAGTAGATCAAGATTTTGTTCCAAATTCTGCAAGGCTGGTCCTCAGACAGCAGACACCCAGTCTGTCATCAGGCCCACACTTGGAACCCCTAACAGCCTGGAAGGCCCTGCCAGGGCTTGCACTTTGCTAAAAAAAACCTTAAAGAGCTTGCACACCACAATGAGGTATTACAGTATGACTTCAGTGGAGGGACCATGGTACATTGCAGAGAAAATCTCAAATGTTATTTGTAGAAAATAACATTCCCTGAAAATCAGTGATTTATGAAAGAATATGGAGAAACTTGTTTTAAAAAGGCCATACTAAGGTTTCAGATTTGAACATGGAAACGCAGCAGCCAACATAGGTAAAAAGCTTCCCCCAAATGGAAAGAAAATCACGTGATTTTTCTGAACAGTTGCTGGGACGGGAATCACCTAGAAGTTATTCAAATCAAAGAGATTCCTCTGGTGGCCACAGACATCATTTGTGTGGTTCCTCCAACTTTTTTGTAAAAATTTCTCATTTCCTTGTTATGCTTCTGAAACTACAGAGTTTTAACTTAGAATGAATGGTGAAGATGAAGGAAAAGTCTTTGTGGAGAGCTGTCACTCCCATCTTCCTGCATCTGTTTCTCTTGTTAGTCACACAGCTGGTCTGACTCCACTGGGACCACAGGATCATAGATCTACCACTGGAGGGACCTACCTCATCCAGCCTCCACATTTGAGAAAAGAACCGAGTCCCAGGAGGTAAAGTGACTTGCTCCAGGCCACAGAGGCTGTAAGAATCAAAGGCAGGATTCAAATCCAGGGCCTCTCATTTCAGACTCAGTGTTCTTTACTATTTCTTTAATAATACAAGAACACGGTGAATAGATTACATAAATTTTAAAATGCTTTCATCTCTTCTACCCAGGTGACCATAGATGATAAATAAATCATCCATGAGGGAGTATAAAAGTTTACAGTCACCACACAAAAGTTACCTAATAGGTGAGGCAGGAAGACGGGGCTGTTGGAAGATAATGAAGAAAAACAAGAAAAAAATACTCAAGAGCTTAAAACAATGTTTTTGCACTTTTAAAGGATGCATTTCATTGTTCCATTCTGGTCTTACAAGAGGGGCCTGTCTTACTCTTCTATCCCATCTAGGATTATCTCCACCTGGCCCCGTATGTGTCTTGATTGTGCACAGTTGTCTGCATGTCTCCCCAGCTAAGACCATAAGCTCCTTGAGATCAGGGGCTATCTTTTGTCTTTCATCGCATCTCCAGTGCAGGGCACATAATAAGTCTTTTTAAAATGCTTGCTGATTTTTCTTTGACTCACCCCTATTATATGACTCCAAGCCACATAGGGACAAAGAAAGTTGTTTCCTGTTGGTAGCTGGTTTTTGTTTTCTGTGATTCTTTATCAAAAATTGCCTCCAGATTAATCCATCTCCTACCTATCCTTCAAGGCCCTGGTCCATTTTCACCTTCTGTGCCCACAAACTCAAACTACAACACTTCTACCAAGAAAACTTCTTATCATTTACTGTTGGTAGAATTCTTGAACACGTAAACACATATGATCTTGTGATAACACTTCTTTGGCTACTTTGCATCATAACCTCATGTATAGGTCTCCTAATCCTTAATGCGGAATAAGGAACATTAAGTGTCTACTTTGTGCAAAGCAATGCACATAGTGGGAGCTGGACACAGCACAATTCCACTCCCTGGAATTGAGAGTCTATGAGGATATGACTTCAAAAGATCTGCAACATAGATAGAGACCCAAATAATTCTTGAAGTACCTGAAGAGAGCTATCAGAACTCCCTTAAATCTTCTCTCTACCAGGATAAATTACTCTTCTAAGGCATCTTTTCTAAAGCCTTTCCCATCACAGTTCCCTTCCCTTACTCAATATGGCAATAAACTGGGTCCCAAGAACTAACCCCTTGATAAGGCCTAAACAAAACCAGAACACAACAGGACCTTCGATTTCTCATTCTGGATATAATGCCCCATAATAATGCTTTACAATGGTCTAAGTTTTTTCACTGTACGAATGGCAGGTAGTACGCCATTGTAACAGTCCAGGAAAATGGTACTGAAGATCCTGGCACACTACTGATTTATACTGAGTTTGCAGTCCACTAAAACCCCACGACCTTTTTCTTCATAAACTAATGTCCAGCCATATCTCCCTCAACCAGTTTACTTGTTTAAACACTGAAGAATGTGAACTTCTTGAAGTCAGACCTCTGCACCTTCAGATTCTTTTACCCTTTGAAGTACTTCTAGTCTTTCAAGAAAGACTTAATTTGTCCCAATAAACTAGAGGATGGGGGGTGTTCCTCCAATTCTTGGACCCTCTTCTCTAGTAGGGGGACACAGTTTGCATTTTATATAAACCATTACTTAGTACTGACAGAAAAACAAACACAGCAATTCTATGTTGCTGCAAAACTCCCTTTGCCCTCCAAGTCTGCTGGAAAAATACTCCCAGTTAACTCATTCTTATTGGTAGCTCTTGCAGCCATGTCATGGCTAACTGCATGGCTGCTATTTCTCTTGCATTATGGTTGCATACAATGGCTGCATTAACTGCAGACTGCTATTTCTCTTGGCCATACTAAAGGCTTCATTTAAAGCAGTGGTTCTCAACCTTCTTAATGCTGCGACCCTTTAATATAATTCCTCATGTTGTGGTGATCCCCGACCATGAAATTATTTTCGTTGCAACTTCATTTCTGTAATTTTGCTACTGTTGTGAATCTTAATGTAAATATTTGATATGCAGAATGTATTTTCATTGTTACAAATTAAATATAACCCATGAGTTGAGAAACAGTGATTTAAAGGAAGCTTTATCACTTCTAACCTTGCTCAGGGCCCACCATGGCCCTCAGCACAGTACCTGGTGTTTAATAAATGCTTTGAGTTGACTGACTGAAATTACCTGGTTGCTATGATAGCTCTTAGAGAAGCTGTCATCAGCTGTTATCTGAGGTCCTAAGCAGAAATCAAACTTGTATCCAATTCTCACTTCCTTCCTTTTTCAACAATGCTAAGCAGACTTTAGACTCACATATCCACTTAGTTGCTTCTATACCTCTGTCTTTTGTCCAGCAAGTACAGTTTAACTGGGGACTAGAACATATGGAGAAGAGTTTGAGATAGGCCTGGAAAGGCAATTGGAAGGAAAAAGAGCTCATACTCTACTCAGCAAGCAACAATGAAGATTTCTGAGCACAGTGGCATGGCCAGATTTAGTATGGAAATTATATGAAGACTGAACTGGAGGAGAAGAAAGAGGAGACCACGGTAATAACAGTCCAGGAAAATGATGATAAAGACCTGGTGCTTATAATGACAATCCAATGGTGGTAATGGGCATGGGAAGGGGGAGGGACGGACATGAGAAATATTCCATTAATTTCAGTTGCTTTAACTGAATTTAATTTTTAAAAATGTAACATATGTAAGTTGTTAAACTTTTTAATAACTAAGCACTGATAGTAATTGAAATTTTTAATAATTAAAGTTTAATAAACTTAATTTTGTCAGAAAAAGTTCTGGCTGCATACTTGTATCTACATATTTAAAAGTCACTTTTATGCCAATGCATAGTAGCATGAGACCCATAAAGCCCAAATAAGCAATCTATCAGACTAAAACATGAGGCTACTAACAGTTTCACTCTTTTGATATAGTTTTCCTTTTCCCTTCTAATAAAAGGACTTATAAAATTCATCAAATATGTCATTGAAACTTAGCAATCACTGCACTCCTGATATTCTTTGCAAGGAGAAGGCTAGAGAAAATAATATTTTTCAAAGCTTAAGCCTTTCAAGACTTCTGTTTCCAACCATAACACACTGTTTGAATTAAAAGATGGTGGGGGGCAAAAAAAA
>CM053583.1:176107408-176129156 GCA_028627135.1 Pseudochirops cupreus | reverse complement strand
CACTTCCCTCTTAATCTTGGTTACATTGGCTTTGTTTGTACAGAAACCTTTCAATTTAAGGTAATCAAGATTATTCATTTTGCATTTTATAATGCTTTCTAACTCTTCTTTGGTCATAAAGTCTTCCCTACTCCATAAGTCTGACAGGTAAACTATTCCTTGCTTCCCCAGATTACTTACAGTTTCAGCCTTTATACCTAGATCATGCACCCATTTAGAGTTGATTTTGGTGTATGGCGTTAGATAATGGTCTATGCCCAGTTTCTGCCATACTATATTCCAGTTTTCCCAGCAGTTTTTGTCAAATAGTGAGTTCTTATCCCAAAAACTGGGGTCTTTGGGCTTATCAAACACTATATTACTATAATTGTTGACTACTGAGTCTTTTGTACTCAATCTATTCCACTAATCCACCACCCTATTCCTCAGCCAGTACCAAGTAGTTTTGATGACTGCTGCTTTATAATACAGAGTAAAATCTGGTACGGCTAGGGTATCTTCCCTAGCATTTCTTTTCATTAATTGCCTTGATATTCTGGACCTTTTGTTCTTCCAAATGCATTTTGTCACTATTTCTTCTAACTCTATAAAAGTAATTTTTTGGTAGATTGATTGGTATGGCACTAAATATGTAATTTAATTTAGGTAAAATTGTCATTTTTATTATATTAGCTCAACCCAGCCACTGCTAGAGAGTATGTGGAAAAATTGGAACACCAATGCATTGTTGGTGGAGCTGTGAACTGATACAACCATTCTGGAGAGCAATGTGGAACTATGCCCAAAGGGCTATAAATAATTGCATACCCTTTGACCCAGTAATACCACTTCTGGGGTTGTATCCCAAAGAGATCTTAGAAGTGGAAGACCCATATGTACAAAAATATTTATTGCAGCTTTTTGTGGTGGCAAAAAACTGGAAATTAAAGGGATGTCCATCAAGTGGGGAATGGCTAAACAAGTTGTGGTATATGAATGTAATGGAATACTATTGTGCTATAAGAAATGGGGAGGAGATGGACTTCATATTTACCTGGAAAGACTTATACAAACTGATGCTAAGAGAGAAGAGCAGAACCTGGAAAAATTCTGTACACAATCACAGACACATCGTATGTGTGATGACCAACTTTGATAAACTGGACTCTCCCTAGCAACACACAGGTATAAGACAACTCTACAAGTCCCAGGGTGGAAGGAGATGTCTACATTCAGAGAAAGATCTAGAAAGAACAGAGTTTAAATGGAGACTGAAGCAATCTACATGCTATCATTCTTTTCCATGTTTGATTTTGTTTCTTTTTTTCCCCATTGTTCACTCTATTGGTTACAACCCTTCTATACAACTAAATTAATGTCCAGTGTGAAAGTATTTGCAGATCCTATAATTGATTGCAAGCTGCCATGGGTGGGAGGCGGGCAGAGGGAGGGGAGAAAATTTGAAACTCAAGAGATTGTGGAACTGAATCTTGTAAGCTAAAAATAAATAAACAAGTCAATGGAAAAAAAAAAGAAATTAGTTATACAAGTTAACAGTATGATCATATATGTGAAGGGACCATGGCACAGTGAAGAGAGAGATTCTGCAGCCAGGAAGACCGAGAACCAGCCTCTAACCCAAGTAGGACCTTGGACAAGTCCCGGAATCTCTCAGTGTCCCAGGAAACTCTAACGAAGGTAGAGAAGGTGCATATCTACACTGCCTCAGGCACCTACTCAGGGTATAATCCTTTACCTCTCTCAGCCTCCAGTTTCAGCATCTGTAAAATGGAAATAATAACAGTACTTTCTTCACAGAGCCACTGTGAGGATCAAACAGAAGAATCTATGAAAGCCTTTTGCATACCTTAGGTACATACTAGTTACAATTAATGTTAGTAATTATTATTGAAGGGATTAATCATCAAGGAACTCCTGATACCAGTGAAATAACAGGACTGCTCCTCATCCCTATTCTGTACTATCCCTCACTCCTAACTTCATAATTTTTGTCTGATAATAACAAAGTAAACAGTGATTAGGACCTCCATTAAATATATATCACATATATATTTGACCTGTGTTCAATTCCATCTTCAGACACATATTAGCTATGTGACCCTGGTGAAGTCACTTAACCTCTGTCTGCCTCAGTTTCCTCAACTATAAAATCACCCAGGATTGTTGTGAGGATCAGATGAGACAATATTTTTAAAGTGTCGGGCCCATAATAAGTATTATCGAAGTGCTAGCTCTTATTATTATTACTACAGTTACTCTATTTGATTTCAACATTAAATTGTGAGTCTATGCTCACTTTCCACGTATGTTTGCTGCTGAAAGACTCCGAGTCAGTTCCTCACGACTCTCAAAGCTAGAGGGAAAACTGACTGTACGCCTTTGTAAAAGAACAAGCAAAGCATTAATGTCCAAAAATATTGCACCGCTTAGATCTGAGCTTCTAAAAAAAACCCCACTGGATGAAGGCTATAACTCATCTCCAAAGACAGCAAGAGTTCACGAACCAGCAGCTGCTGAGGGTCATCAGCTGGAACATTAACTTTCTTCTACAGCCTGCCTACACACAGAAGACTTCAAAATCTCACCTGTAAAATGGACACAATTCTGTGGTTTTAGCATTTTAAAAATCAGAACTAAGAACAACATAAATCAGTTTCAAGAGGTTTAGCAATCCCTCGGAGGCATTAAAATTGATCCTAAAATCTCATCCATCTGTCATACTCATTTAAATTGTATTTCTCAGAATCATTTAATTTTGTGAGTATTATGGGATCTTAGAAATCTTCCAGTTCTAAGAAGCTGAATTTTTGAAATTATTTATATCTTCTGTTTTCATATTTACTTTATAATATCTTGCTTATCCCTTCCCTACCCAGAAAAAAACAAGGAATAAAAAGAGAAAAAAGCAATGCAGCAAAACTAACCAATACATTCGAGTCTGAAAATACATACAATATTTGTTATTCAGTAGTTTTTCAGTCATGTCTGACTCTCTGTGATCCCATTTTCAGGTTTCTCAGCAAAGAGAATTGCCATTTCCTTCTCCAGTTCATTTTACAGATGAGGAAACTGAGGAAAACAGGGTGAAGTGACTTGCACAAGGTAACACAGTATGTTTCTGAGGTCAGATCTAACCTCAGGTCCTTCTGAGTCTAAGCAGGGCACTCTATCCACTGTGCCACCTAGCTGCCAAGCTTGACCCCAAAAAAGAGATGTGAGATTGTGCCTTCTTCCCTTTTCCTTTTTTCTTTTTTGGAGAGGGGAAGGCAAGGCAATTGGTGTTAAGTGATTTGCCCAAGGTCACACAACTAGTAAGTGTTAAGTGAATGAGGCTGAATTTGAACTCAGGTCCTCCTGACTTCAGGGCTGGTGCTCTATTCATTGCACCACCTAGCTGCCCCTCCCTTCTTTTCAAAGATGGGAATTATGGGCACTGTGCGGTCCTGACTGGTGAAAGCCATAACAAGGCCACAGTGATCAGTATAAGGCCTTGTGTGTCTGGATATCTGCTCAACAGCACTGCTTTGATGCCTGAGGTTCTAGATTCAAGTCCAGTTCTAAGTAGTAAATCAAAGCATTAGCTAAACCATAATTATGTATGTAATGATGCTCTGTGGCTCCTTCTGGTTTTTACTGATTTCTCTAATTACCCTGGGGCCTTTTGGGGGAACTGTCTTTGCAGGGATCCACTGAATCATCTACCCAAACTTTTGGCAGGGATCCAACATTCTGCCCTTATGGTAAGTAACCCACATGCTTAAGTAAACTTCTCTTACAACATACTGGAACTCCAGGCCTCTTTCTTCAATATCAAACTTGCCCCACTGGGTATGGGGGACCATGAATATCACTGTGTGGGGGACTTCTGAACCTACAAGCACCAACTCAAAAGTGAACATTATACAGAATATGTGTTGTTTAGTTTGAATTAGCTGGGTTTTTCTCCCTCTTTTTAAATTTTTTTTAAAGTAAATGTAGGTTCTATGGGAGAGGATAGAGAGCAGATACACTGGAAAAAGGAGGTGATATAATAACAAAATATATTAATAACTTCAATTTTCCAAACAAAAAAAAATGTTTAACTTTACCTTATATCACCATTACTTTCTATCACTCAGTTCCAAGGATAAGCTACGTATGATAGATATTTTATACAAGCAAATGCAAAAGAGGAATGACGCTGTCCCCAAAGACAGGAGAGTCACTCATTCCCTCTACTGGTCGTCTGGCCATGACCTTATGGACAACTCAAATTCGTCACCCTCTTCTCTTCTGAGTAACTAGATTTCCCTAGCTAGAATGCAATGGCATGTAAATAATACAGAACCTAGAAGCCTGGTACAGAGGGAAAGGGCCCAGAATTTGGAGCCTGAAAACCTTCGTCCAAATGCTGGTTCTGCCACTGACTACTAGTGTGACCCTGAGCGGGTCACTGTAAAAGTCGGACCAGATGGCCCTCCAGCTAGCTCTCCATTTATGAGTCTATGATCCAAATGCTGGCAGGTCTAAGGAAGCTACAAACAGGTTGTGCCAGTTATAATATTTAGTCTCCTTCTCATGAACTTATTGGGAGAACCAAACAAAGGAAGGAAATAATGTTTATAAAACACCTTACAAACCATAAGGCACTATAAGTGGCAGCAATGACTATCATCATTATTATTATTATTATACCTATTACAACTTGAAGGGTAGTCTGTTCCATAGTAAGGATATTATACAACTTCTCCCTGGAGGAGGCAAATTCCTAGCGATGAAACTTCCCCTGTCAGTACCTACAAGGGACTGTGCTACCCCTACCCGTCTCAGGAAGTTGTCTATGGGACAGAATTTAAGGGACTTACGAAGTCACTGAAAAGGAGTTTGAGATTTGAATTTCAAGTTACCAAAAGGAAGGACTTGAACCCAGATGCCAAGGCTGGCTCTATAGGCACCATGTGCCATACCAGGGGAAGGGAACCTGCAGCCTCGAGGTCACATGAGGTCCTCAAGTGCAGTCCTTTGACTGAATCCAAACTTTACAGAACAAATCCCTTTACTAAAAGGATTTATTCTGTAAAACTTGGACTTGGTCAAAAGGCTGTACCCGAGGACTTGAAGGTTCCCCAATCCTTCACTACATACGCATACACACACACACACACACACACACACACACACACACACACACACACACACACACACACACACACCACACACACACATACACACATTTCCCTAAATTGCAGTATTCATAGGACTATTTTAAGGACACCAAAACACTATTTAAATATTTTTTTCTACAGAAAAAGGAATTGTCCCAACTCAAGATAATTAAGACTTTACTCCGGCTTTCAACTGTCTTGGAAGCAACATTAATATCAATGTGTGTTCACTTAGAAGGCTGGGTTATATACGACTGGCAACAATAAAGAAGATCTTTTAAAGCAGAAATGTTTTAGGACAGCAGATATTTTAACTGCTCCCCTAAGATGTAAGAAAAATTGATCAATTTTCACAAGTAAAATCTGCCTAACTTTGAAAGGAAATGCGGTTTACTGACGGATTTGAAGTCAAGAGAACCCTGGGCTAGAACCCCACTTTCAACACTTACTAGCTGTGTGACCATAAGCAAGTCACTTAACCTCTCTGGGGGCCAAATTTTCATTTGTTAATGTGGAAATAACTACACCTGTAGAGCTGAGCTGAGGGCTGCTGTGAGCATCAAGTTAGGAAGTATATGCAAAGAACTTTGAGAGCCTTAAAACTTACATAAATATAAGCTATTATTATTAATCTTAATTAAAAATAAAATCTATATTCAGCAGTCATAAACCTTAGAAAAAGCCAGAGTTTTACAATAAAAATATGACTTTTACAAGCTACAGAAGCCTTTTAAGTAATTAAACATTTCTCAAATGGGGCACTTTGAGTTAGATCAGTCCATGAATGGGAATGATCTTTGCCAGTTACTCTGTGATGTAAACCAAGGCACTATGTAACTGCTATTATGAAACAGAATCATCACCCTGTACATTTAATCACTAAGTACAAATTTACAGCTTTCCTGTACATTCTCTGCAAGTTTGAGGAGCTTAGAACTGGACTACCCTAACAGTGGTTATGACAAGAATGTCAGCAAGCCATGCAAGAGGGACAAGCAGGAGAGCTGGGGAAAACACAGACTGGAATTTCCCATGTCAGAAATGATGGGGAAGATACCACAAGGGAAAAAGAATGACTTATTCCTTTCTCCCACACTGTTACCAAAGCTGGTTATAGAAACTTGTGCAATTACATGAAACTGACCGTTGGGATTTGTCTGGAGGCACAGAGGGATCCAAAGAAAAGTACCTGTGTCACTGAGCAAAATGGTATCTCTAACTGTTTGAGAACTTGGTATCTTTTGCATGGGGGAAGGGAAAAAATGAACGCAGCCAAAAAAGCACAAATCTGCCGGTTTCTAGATGACTGACCACCGTATCTCCCAGAATTATGTTAAGTGATCAGAGACCAGGATCACGGCTGTGTGCCAACCCTGTTTGACTCAGTTTCCTCATCTGTAAAAGTAGCCAGAAAAGTAAATGGCAAACCACTCCAGTACCTTTGCCAAGAAATCCCCAAATGGGATTAAGAAGAGTCAGAAATGACCAAGACAACTCAATGCCAACACACCACAATAGGTAAAAACTTTCAAGGGTACACACTCCTCACTAGGGATGAAAAAGAAGCTTTTCACCCTAGACCCAAAGTCCAAAGGTACTGGGGAGATCAACTTGTCACCAGCCACATCTCTCTGGATACTTTCTCTCTCTGAACATTAAATGCAAAGTCTAAGCAATTGTTTTCAGCTATTTTTATGGAATCGATATGTATATGTTCAATCTGATCAATTCATTTTGCTCCCACAACTGTCAGCAAGCTCTGGAGAACCAGGGCAACCCAGATTTGCTTCTAACCCTCTTGTAAAATTTCTCACTTCTACAGTCTGTTTCCCTGTACAGGCCCATGGACTTGTTAGTTAACTATTGTCAAACACAATAATCAGAGTTAGAATTTAAGGCCATCTGTGGAGCCAGGAATGTGAGGAGAGGTGGCTCTAAAGCCATTTTTCAAACTTATATTTCAAACACTGAGGCTGTGGACTGCCCACAACACACCCAAGAGCTTCCATGAGCAGATCAAAATGTAACTGGGAAATGTTTAACAAAATAATTAAAAGTACAATAAAACATAGGTAATGTTCATTTGTGGTTTTCCAAGTTAGTATATAGCCTGCAGGGAGCTGCTTCTATTTGAGTGACACCATGGTTAAAAGCTATACTTTAAAGGTAGAAGAAATCGACAGCCCTGTATGCCAGCCCTCACTGAGAGTCCCACTAAGTGTTGTGGGGCTCAGAATTGCAGAATCAGATCACAGAGTCCGAGGACTGGAAGGGCACCCAGAAGTCATCCGCTCCAACCTAATCCCCAAGGAGGAAATAAGCCAAGTAACCTGTAAGCAGCAGATTCAGGAGAAACTTGACAGGGTGGCACACAGCCAGAACCAGAACCCAGTTCTTTTGACCTACAGGACAGAAAAGTTTTTAATCTATGTCAAACAATTTAATAACTAATTGTCTTCTTTCTTATAAAGTTTGCTACTGCATCATTTCATTAGTTTTTTCTCTCAAACCAGATAGCCAAGTTTGTCAAGGATAGGAGGAAACTCTGAACTCTAAAGTGTAGTTTGTCATTAAATTAACATTATCTAATTATAAATATTATACAGTCAATCAAGAAGCAATTATTAAGCACCAACTATGATGTGCCTGGTATTATGCTAAGTGTAATCTTACTAGTAATAATGCATAATAATATTGTCATCCATTTGATAAAGCCTTTGAAAATATGAATTTCTTCAAAAGGCTTATTTCTAGGGGCTGCTAGATAGCACCGTGAATAGAGCACTGGCCCTGAAGTCAGGAGGACCTGAGTTCAAATCCAGCCTCAGCCACTTAACACTTACTAGCCGTGTGACCTTGGGCAAGTCACTTAACCCCAATTTCCCTGCCCTCCCACCTCCAAAAAGAAAAAAAAGGCTTATTTCTCTTTTTAAAGTATTTCAAGAGTTGGGATTTTTTTAGGTGGGAGAGGGTACCTTACTTTAATAGTCCCAAGATTTTTAGTACTCCCTCTATCAATGCAGACTGACTCCTTGCTTACCCTCTCTCAGCCTCAGTTTCCTCATCTGTAAAATAGAAGCAATGTCACCTCACAGAACAGTTGAGATAACTGTAAACTGTTTGCAAATCTCAAAGCACTTCACAAATGTAAGCTATTTAGTTACATGGTTCTTACCTCTATCTTCCTATGATCCTCCATAGATGAGAATTAACAAATAAATTCAGTAAGCATTAAGTAACAGTCTTTGCCCTGAAAGAGATCACATTCCAGTGGAATGACATGCAAACAACGATGCATACATACATGATACAGAATATTTGGAAATATGGGTGACAAAAACCCAAAGACTGAAGAAAGATCTATTGCAATGGTCCCGGTGGGAGATGTCAGGCAAGGGTCTGAACTTTGTTGATGGTTGTGTGAAGGGCACAAATATGAGTGATGTGGGTCTTGGCAAATTACTTGGTATGGGGCTGAGGAGCATTCAGATTTAAGGATCTACGGTTGAGAATGTGGGTGACCGGAAGGATGGTGATCTAAGAAACTGGCATGCGGAACAAGAAGTTTAAACAAAAGCTACACAGAGAGATGCATTGAGGATTTTGGCATAATAACAACAGAACCAATAATGTCAGATAGACCAGCATGCCAAGATAACCAGGACTGTCTGGAAGAAAAGCTGAGAATGAAATATCAACATGGTTGGAGAAGAACAAAACAGATAAACATGTGGATAAGAATAGAGAGAAGGCTTTCTATTGGGATATATGATCTCACTGCAGAAAACGGAGTAGGAATATAGTTGGATATACGTCAAAGATTTGGGGCAGCACCTCACTAAATCACCAGACATGAAATGCTGGAAAATGGTGGATTGTAGGCTAGGAGAGCCAATATTTAAGTCTCTCTTCTGCCCCTTACAAACAATGTGACTCTGTACTAGTAACTTAACATCTCTGAACCCCAGAGGCCTCATCTCAAAAATGGCTAGGTTAGGTGGTCTTTAGATTGGTTGTTGGGGACTATCTTAGTTTTTAATTGTGTTTGTACCCCCAATATTTGCACATAGTAGGCACTTAATCAATGTTTACTGACTGTCTTCCAGCTCTGACATTCCATGACTCTGATCTTTTCTGTACATGCCAGGAAAAGTAATCCCTCGCTTAATCAGAGAATCGAGGGCACTGGTAATCTCTGCATTCTCAATCAGTAAGACAGAGGAGGCAGGCATTACAACTTCCACTATCTTTTTGCAATATGTAGATCCTATGTAAAATCCAACAAAAAGGCCTCACATGTCATTCATTCTATAGAACCTTCCTAATGCCGCAACCCTTTAATACAGTTCCTCATGTTGTGGTGACCCCCAACCATAAAATTATTTTCATTGCTACTTCATAACTGTAATTTTGCTGCTGTTATGAATCATAATGTAAATACCTGATATGCAGGATGTATTTAAATTGAACATAACTCACAGGTTGAGAACCACTGCTATAGAACATTTCCAACTAGACTATAAGTCACTTCGCATAGAAAATACACTATATTCTTCTATATCATAATGTTGTAACAGTTCTAGACATACAGTAGTTGTATAAAATTACTTAACAAAACAAAAGGTATGCTTGGATGTTTATTTCTCAGAAAAATATCAAATATGAGTTTAAAATAGATTAAATAGAATGACTTTCATCAAGTCTACATAGGAAACGAAGTATCAGGAGAGCAGCTAACTGACTTTTAAGTATGTGGAAAGATTGCAGAATCTAGCATCAGAGTTCAAACCATGGTTCTACAATCAAGGGTATGACCTTGAGCAAGTCACTTGACTTTTATGGGCCAAAGTTTTCTCATCTGTAAAATGAGATGGTTTAGAGTGGACCAAGGTCCCTTACTGCTCTCTACAACTATGAATTTCTTCCTCCTTAGTCATGGAATAGCGAAGACTTGCTACCCTGAGTTTTCACTTTTCCAGATGCTTTCTCATTTTAAAATGAATTGGTCAGTGGAAAGAATGGAAGGCACAAAAGACTGAAAACTGAACTCTGTAATTATGACCGAGCTCAGCCTCAATCAAAGTTGCAGTGAGACAATGTAGCTCCCTCCTTCTGCTTTGGGGCTTGGGAGAGGATGAGGAGGAGCACTGCACATGGCAGCAGCTCACATCTATATGGTGTTTTAAGGTAAGGTGTGACTCGGTGGGCCCACTCCTTAGTTTTACTTAAGTGCTTTTGTTAGGAATTTGCACATAAGGAATGGCTCCCTGACTAAAAGCAGAGATATCAATTGAAAATAAAGGTCACATAAAAACTAAAGATATATATAATTAATAAAAAGTTTGATTAATTGATTAATAAGAGTTTAAGTAAAAGTTTAAAAAAATAAAAGTTTTTTTAAAAAAACCTAAACTGCTGTAAAACATTTACCTAGAGAGGCAATCCAGTATAGCTGAGGGCGCTGAGTGGGATTCAAGAGAACTAGATTCAAATCCCACCCTTAACAAATTTATTGCCTGTAATCCTTTAAAGGAAAGTCACTGAACCTCCAAGTCTGTTTCGTATCTATAAAATAAAGATAACAGTTACGGGCACCCCATACCTTCCAGGATTATGCTTTGCAAACACCGGGGCAGTCTCTAAATGTGAGCTATCATCATCATCATCATCATTATTATTATTATTATTATTAGGGCAGTTTGGTGGCACGATTTGGTGCCCAGCCTGAAGTCAGGAAGACTCCTCAGACCTCAGACACTTTGAGTGACACCATTGTTAAAAGCTATACTTTAAAGGTAGAAGAAATTGACAGCGCTGTATGCCAGCCCTCACTGAGAGTCCCACTAAGTGTTGTGGGGCTCAGAATTGCAGAATCAGATCACAGAGTCTGAGGACTGGAAGGGTACCCAGAAGTCATCCACTCCGTGTGACCCTGAGCAAGTCACTTGACCCTATTTGCCTCAATTTCCTTATCCGTAAAATGATTCGGAGAAAGGAAATGACAAACCCCAGCAGTGTCTTTGCCAAGAAAACCCCAAATAAGGTCATGAAGAGTCAGAACGCGACTCAAATGACTGAACAAGAACAAGATAATTAATAGTATATTCTCCATAACAGAAAAAATACTCACATTAGAGGCTGCTTTACCACTGAACTACATACATACATGATGAATCACTAGTATAACTTTAACACACAGTCAACAACTATATTTCGCAAACATATCATGCCTTATGTCCTGGACTTTATCAGCAAGGCTTTCTGTTACTAGTTAATACACACAGGAGAGGAATCCAGGAATTGCCGAGTTCTACTTTTTTTTCTCCCCTCTCTAAATAATTTTTTGGGTCTGATCTGTGGTGTCATGAATGTAGGAAACTCCCTCTACTCTGACTACTAAAGTATAATGGACAATGTTTCAAGGGCTATCTGGGCCTTGTTGAGGTTACCTATCAGTCTAAGAGTCAGTAAATACGAGAAACAATATTTGATTCACTATCCCAAGCAATCTCTTTAAAAATTAACCTCAATCAAAATTGATTGTATGTTAGGTAGTGCAGAGTTTAAACTACAAACTCTTTCCTGCAGGAATATGGAAATACATTTTTCAAACATACATGCTTCTTTCTCCCCAGACTTGTTATGTGAAGTCAAATGGCAAATGGAAGTAATCTTATACCCATTTCACTTTCTTATCCTAGCGAAATAAGCAAAAGTAACCCTATATCATTCTTGTTCATCTGGTAAATTGTGCACCACGTGCTTTCTGAGCTCAGGATGGTGTTGGGCTTGGCCAGGCAAGAGTATTGGCAGCGACCAGGGAAAGTCTGTTAAGAAGGAAGTAGTGAGATCACAGCCTCGAACATCACAACTTCCTAATTCTGTCATGCTTGGGGAGTGAGCCTATGATTCTCTTCCTAGGAGGTTCTCATAGCCAATTCTCCCTCCCTCTCTGCTTTATCAAATCTTTCCAATCTATACCCACTGTACCTCAGTCACATCTGCCCATCAGTTCAACAGTAAGATCACTGTCAATTTCACCGTGAGGTCAATGTCAAAAATCATTTTTTTGGTACACAAGGGATATTTAAAGGTTAGTTTAAAGCACTTCTGGGTTGACAACTGTGCTTTTTATGAAGCTAAAATCCTAAAAGGGCCTCAGCACCTTTTCATGAACCACTGCCATGCAGAAATAGCACGGGGCAGGGGTAGAAAGCATTCTAGATCTGTAGCTGAATGATCTGGGTTCAAATCCTGGCTCTTAAAACTTTTGTGACCTATGTGTCCTTGGATAAGTCACAAGTCCACTGAAGTCTCATCTAGAAAGTGAGTGGATTCGACCAGATGGGCAGGGAGGCTGCTTCTGCCTTTAAGTCCATCATCAATGATCTAATAGATAACTTTTTGGAAGAAAAGTTATCTGGGGAATGAAGATCTTTCTCCTCATACCCTAGAGGAGAAAAGATCTTTATTCCCCAGATAACTAGTGGTAGCACTAAAATATTTTCACAGAACCCCTAAATCACATCTTGGGTGACATCAGGAGTTCAAAGAACACAGTTTAAAGAACACGTTCCAAATACAGGATGATTAAAGTGAAGATAACAAAAAATAGCAGGAGGAAAAATATTGCAGGAAGAAAGATCATTGCAAAAAATAGCAAACAATTTGGAACACATGAAATTGAAAAGCCTTTGCACAAACAAAATCAATGCAACTAGGACAAGAAGGAAGGGTGTTGATTTGGAGAAATCTTTGCACCAAATATCTTTGCTAAGGATCTGATAAGCAAAATACATAAGAATAAGAGCCATTCTCCAAAGGATAAGGGATCAAAGGATATGAATGAATGGTTCTCCAAAGAAAGACCAGTTACTAACACTTGCTGAATGGATATCACCCTCATCTCACCTGCATCAAATTAACCGGCAAGTCCTGTCCAAGCTACAGTTGCCTCTTCAATTCCACTGCACCATTGTAGTTCCTCATTATTCCTTGCCTTCAGATGTTATAACAGATCAATCAGGACTGGTCTTCCTGACTCCATTATATTATTATAAGGGATCTTTCCTTTATAAGGCTACTTGAGCAGTATTCCTAATACATAACTCTGATCTTCACAATAGTTCCCCAGTGCTTTCCAAATAAAGTATCAACTCCTAGGACTGTCATTCAAGACCTTTTCCAATGTGTTTCCAATATTCCATTATATTATTATAAAATTATTTTTAAAATTATAAAATATACAACTACATTAAAATAATGTAAGTAGGGAGGCTAGGTGGCACAGTGAACACAGCACCGGCCCTGGAGTCAGGAGGACCTGAGTTCAAATCCAGCCTCAAATACTTAACATTTACTAGCTATATGACCTTGGGCAAGTCACTTAACCCCAAGTGCCCTCCAAAAAGCAAAATAATAATAATAATAATAATAAATGTACTGGTCAAACTAGACTACACTGCATATCCATTTACATCTCAGTCTCTCTTATCTCTAAACCATTGCTCACATGGTCCCCCATATCCTCCCTTTCAGTCAACTGAAGTCCCTCCCTTTCTTCAAGGCCCATCTCTGGTACCACTCGCTCTTTGAAACCCTTTGTAAACTCCTTCCACTTTCCACAGCTTGCCCTCTACACCAGCTGCCTCATGCACCTGATGATGATTTCACCCAAAAGCAATCTCCATAATTGGCTGGGTCCTTGCAAAGACCTGCCATATCATCAGAAATCCCAGTCATACGGCTTACTCTCCTGCCTAGCTGCTTTGACCTGACACTGTACCCCCTTTCATGCTTTCTCTCTCCTCTGTTTATGTCATGTTCCCCCATTAAAATGTAAGTTCCTTGAGGGATCACCTCATTTTCTTGTTTTTGTATCCCTAGGGCTTATCACAGTGCCCAGCACACAATAAATGCTTTATCTATTGATTTTTCTTCTTTCTCCTCCCCTCCACTGGGTGATTCTCAAATTTCTTGTAGTGTATTGCCTAGATCAGACTAGATCTCAACCTGTAGGGTCGCAACCCCTTGGGGGTCGAACGACCCTTTCACAGGGGTCACAGGGGTCACCAAAGGCCATTGGAAAACATATTTCGGATGGTCTTAGGAACTGAGACACCACTCCTCCTATCTGTCTCCAGGCGGGTCCGCCCACATTAGGAAGGTTGAGAACCACTGGCCTAGATCTTTCATTTTTGCTCATTTCACTCCCCTATATGTAGCTCACTATTCTAACAGTTGTTTGTGTAGGTCTTTCCACTCTCTCACTGTGGTCTGTAACATATTTATCTCTGTATTCCCTTGCATCAGGCCTGGAGTAAGTGTCCATTTCTGACAGTCCTGAGATAAATTCATTTTAGGTGGCCAACAAGAGTGATGCCACATGGTATTCTCTCTCTCTCTCAATAACCATTCAGACTATCTAGCTAATATTTAAGATGATCTCTCTTTCATTTGGAGTCCGTTTTCTTCTCTTCCTAGTTGTTCATTCCTTTTGCAATAATTTAATTCCACACACCCAAAACAGGAAAAGATTCATAGTTATTTTAGCGACACACTCAACCAATGTATTCTGATAACCAAGCCACGCACCTTGGTCATTGTCTTCAGAGCAGGCTCATCTCCAGTGCCACAGCCTCCTCTGTGAAATCTGTCCTGATCCTTTCTCCTCCCCTGGGAGGTCATCACAAGCTAGCAAAGTCCCCAGCAGTCATCTCGTACAAATGAGAAGACAGACCCACAAAAGGGAAATGACTTGGTCAGCATCAAACAGGGTAATAAATAGGAGAAATGGAACTTGAGAGGCACGTTTGGGAGCTGGGCAGAGCTAGGAGCTGGTCCAGCCATTCTGGAAAGCAACTCTTGAACCTTGTTATAGCCCTTCTAGGCCTATATCACACAGAGATCAAAGAATGAAGAAAAAAGGGGTGGCTATGTGGCACAGTGAGTAGAGCACCAGCCCTGGAGTCAGGAGGACCCGAGTTCAAATCCGGCCTCAGACACTTGACACAAAAACTAGCCATGTGACCTTGGGCAGGTCACTTAACCCCAATTGCCCTCCAAAAAGCAAAATAAACTAAAATAAAAAAAAAATGAAGAAAAGAGGAACAGCTAGGTGGTGCAGTGAGTACAGCACCAGCTCTGGAGTCAGGAAGACCCGAGTTCAAATCCGGCCTCAGACACTTGACACAAAAACTGGCCACGTAATCTTGGGCAGGTCACTTAACCCCAATTGCCCTCCAAAAAGCAAAATAAAATAAGAATGAAGAAAGGGACCTAACACACAAAATATTTTTAACAGTTCTTTTAATAGCAGCCAAAAAATCCCAGGAAAAAACATAAACAAATTATGAATGTAACAGAATATTATGAATATAATGGCATATGAATTCAATAGAATGTTACTATGCCATAAGAAATGACAAAATGGACAGTTTGAAAGGAAACTGGAAAAACCTCTATGAACTCTCTCTCTTAAGGAAAAAAAAGACTGTGAACGGATTCAGAGTAAAGTGAACACAACTAGAAGAATTTATATAATAGTATAAAGTGGAAAAACAGCTTGGAAGACTTTAGAATTCTGATCAACACAATGATAAATTACAAGCCTGGAGGACTGAAAACAAAACTCTCCATCTGCCTCTTGCCAGAAAGGTGAGACTTAACATGTAGAATGAGACACAAATTTTGGACATGGCCAAGGTGGGGATCTGTCTTACTACACTATGCATATCTGTTATGAGGGAGGGGGTTTTTTTTGTCCTTTTCCAAAAAAAATTGTTCAATTGTGTAGAGGTGGGAGGGAGAATTAATAAATGGTTACAGATGAATGTAGATCTCTCTGTATGTGTGTATTACACACACACACACACACACACACACACACACACACACACTCATCTGAGATTTGAACCTAGTATAATGATATCCAATCTAGCACCTTTTCAACTTGTACATGTTGTGTTCTCTCAATCAAACCTAAGTTCCTAGAAGGTAGAGACTCTTTCAATTATGCTTTTGTATCCCAGCACCTTACACAAGCACATGATAAAGGCTTAATACTCATTTAACTGAACAGAATCCTTCCACAATATGACTCCCAATTACATTTTCGGCCTTAGTTCTTATTACTCACTTTCACATATTCAGTTTCAAGTCAAACTGGCCATTTAAGTATTCCCAGAACTTTACCTTCCACCTCCTCTCTCTGCCTTTTGCTAAGGCAGCCTCGTCCCCCTACCTAACCTCCACCTCTCAAAAAAATATTTGCCATATTCATCTCTTCCCCTTAAAATTCCCAACTTGTCTTAAAACTCTACTCAGGTGTGACATCCTACATACAATCCTTCCTAATTCTCTCAGTGGTTAGCGCTAATTTCTTCTCAAGTTATCATTTATCAACTTATCTATATGTATGAATTAAGCTCTTGGAAGGCAAGGATAATTTTTTCATCATTCAATGCCCACCACCTAACACTCCAGGGTTGCCCCTGGTAATCACTTAACAGATGTCTGTTGGTCTGAATCTGATCCTTTTTTGTATCCCATGACACATGCTAAAATATCTAAGATACAACCTCACTATGGTTTTAGAACTGGATTTCAAAAAAAATTGTTAATGTATCCTTCAAATAAATCTTAATTTAGATAGAAAAGCATGGCTGATAAAAACTCAAAACACTGGCACCATGGATATGAGGAATATTAAAATTCTTCCCCCATACATAGTATTTTAAACTCTCCCTCAGGGCATACTAATAAATTATTCCAAATCAAGTCCTGGGGTTATGAAAGTCATGCAAACTAATTTTGCTAGCACACCATACATCACAAATATGAGGCCACAAGTAATCCCCACATTGGACAGCCAAAACCACAAGCTATCAGAATGTAATAAAAGCCTGGAGGTAAGTCAAATTGCATTTCTTTATCAGTTCAGGTTACGAGTGTTAGATGTCAGTAACCATACTTGACTGAAATATATTGTAATATACATATTTGAATTTAATGGTAGCCATCTCTGGGTAGGGTGGGGAGGGACGAAAAAATTAGAAAAATTGCACAAAATTTAGAAGGAAGCATAGAAAGTGCAGTAGTTTTGAAAATGATGCGTAGTACTTATATAGCTTTTCAGAAAAGTAAACTGTGAAATGTTTTTATATGGTTTTATAGTGAATCCTCTTTTTAAGTTGTGCTATGTACATGGGAATGTACTTTTTTCTCTTTATGTATTTAAGTTCAAAATGAATTTTTTAAAAATATATTAGAATACTAAAATCAAATAAATATTTATGTCACAGGGTCTTGCTGTCAGGCTATGATCTGATGCTGCGTGACTTTTAAGAAAATCATTCCACAGAGGGCAAACAATAGATGTGTAGTCTTTAACACTGAACACTTGTCAGAAACCAAATGCTAGGCTATGTATTCTCCTGTGCCTATTTCCAGAGAAACATTTTCACTGTAAATTTAAAATAATTAATATGCTAAATTAAAATCTAATTGTTGATTAAATTCAAAATTTAAAAAATTAAATTTTTAAAAAGATCATCACTTGGGCGGCTAGGTGGTGCAGTGAATAGAGCACCGGCCCTGGAGTCAGGAAGTCTTGAGTTCAAATCCGACCTGAGACACTTAACACTTACTAGCCATGTGACCTTGGACAAGTCACTTAACCCCAATAGCCCTGTATTTCCCCCTCCAAAAAGCAAAAAAGAAAAAAAGCATCACTAAAATGTAGCTTCCTTACCAGGTATTCCTTCTATCAATGAAGTCCCTGATCTGGATAAAAAGGCTAGTACAAACTGGTACATTAATAATAATGAAACTTTTTTGTTCGGTCACGTCTGATTCTTCATTATTTCATTTGGGGTTTTCTTGACTGAGATACTGTAGTGGTTTGCCATTTCAATCTTCAGCTCATTTTACAAATGAGGAAACTGAGGCAAACAAGGTTAAGTAACTTGCCCAGAGTCACACAGCTAATAGGTACCTGAGGTCAGATTGAATCTTCAAGATGAGTCTTCCTGACTCCAGGCCTGGCACTCTATCCATATAGTTAATAATGTGAGACCAGAGCTCAGGAGAGAAACTAGGGCTGGATATATGTCTTCTGTTGTTGTTGCTCAATCATTTTCCAGTCACATCCAACTCTCCATGACCCTATTTGAGATTTTCTTGGCAAAGCTACTGGAATGGTTTGCCATTTCTTTTCCAGCTCATTTTACAGATGAGGAAACTAAGGCAAACAGGGTTAAGTGACTATTGTGATAGCTAGTAAGTGTCTGAGGCCAGATTTGAACTCAGGAAGATGAATCTTTGTGAATCCAGGCCCAGCACACTACCCACTGTGCCACCTGGTTGCTCAATTTTTTGAAACATTACTGTGTGAGAATAAACATAGAGAGGCAGAATGGTACAGTGCTAGCCTTGGATTCAGGAAGACATAGATTCAAGACCTAACTGTAACATTTTAGCTGTATACCCTAGACAACTAAGACTGGACTGCTTTAGACATGTTGAGCTGGAGCTGCCAACAGAATATGCAGTTGAAGATATCCAACAGGCAGCTGGGGATGTGGAATTTACAACTCAGGAAAGAGGCTATGGCTGGACAGATAGATCCAAGAACCATGAGAAGAAATGATACGTGAACCTCTAGAAACATTTCACTTTAAACTGTTTAGAGTCTCATTTTATACAGCTTCTGTTTCTACACTCGACAGTCCAGTTAAACTGGCCTTCATTTTATTCCTCAAACATAGCACTCCATCTCCCTTTAAGCCCTAGTGTATCCCTACTTGGATCCCTACACTCTCACAGTGGAAAAATAACCTTCCTTGCTCTCACGCCCAAGATTGCCTTTCTATAACTGGGGAACCACAAAACCATTTCCAATTTCATGAAATGGGGATATTGAATGATGTGAGTAATTTTTGTTTGAAATGTGAACAGGATATCCTAGATTATCAACAGCGACCTTGCTCAAGCTCCTGTATTACTACAATTTACAGAATTTTATGAGCTGAAAGTGACCTTAGAAAGTGGCTAGTTCAAACGCCTCTGTTGGAGGAAACAGAGATCCAGAAATGGTTAGGTATTTCAAAATGAAACTGTTTTATGCAAATAATTCTGCAGCTCAAAAATACTCCCCCCCAAATCTGAAGACGCATAGTGGATATCAACAGGATACAGTACATTACATATAGTGACTTATGCCCAAGAAGTACATGGCCAAACATATTGTAGTACATACAGTAGACAATAATGTAACCATCTGAAGGCTACACGAGTACCTAGAAGATACTAAAAGTACCACAAGGTCTTGGTGCAATGGGTAGACATGCTACAGAAAATATATAGAAATGTGAACAGAAATGTGTAGAGTGTAAGCTCCATGAGGGCAGGCTGATTGTCTCACATTTGTGCTTGGATCCCTATTACCTAGCATAATGTTTAGTGCACAGTAGGTACTTAATAAATGCTCATTAATTGAACAGGAATCACACTGGATGAAATGCAGAGGAGTTTTCATCTGTGCTGGTCTAAGCTGTCTGATTATTTCTTTTCAATTGGCCTTTCACTTCCTTTTTCTCCTCTGACACAGTCACCACCCTGGCACAGGCCCTTAATACCTCACATGTGGGTCTATGGCAATAGCTGCTGGTGATTCTACCTGTCTCATATATCTCTCTTCCTAACCCATCTTCTACCCAGCTGCCAAAGGGATCATCTAACCATGTCAGTCCTTGACCCTCATTCAATAAATCTGAGAGACTCCCAATTATCTCCAGGTAAAATCCACTGGTTGACTTTTAAAGTCTTTTCACAGTCTAGCCCGTTTTTTACCTTTCTACTCTTATACTTTGTTCCTATGTACTCCATGACCCAGTGACATGTTCATTACACACCATATTCCATCTTCCCATTTGGTGCCTTCTCACTCTCCACATTTCTGGCCTTTTGTAATCAGTGAGAGAGCCTGGAATGTTCTCCCTCCTGGTCTCTTCCTCCTGGCTTCCCTGGCTGCCTTTGAAACTCAGCTCAAATCTCTTCTGCAAGAGGTTTCTAGGCCAGGGCTGAGGAACCTGTGGCCTCAAGGCCACATGTGGCCATCTAGGTCCTCAAGTATGGCCCTTTGACTGAATCCAAACTTCACAAAACAAATTCCCTCTTAATAAAAGGCTTTGTTCTGTAAAATCTTGAACTCAGTCAAAAGGCCGTATATACCCAAAGACCCAGAAGGTCACATATGGTTGCAAAGTGGCAGATTCCCCACCTCCTCTAGGCTCTATCCACTGTACCACCTAGCTGTTGTACCAAGCACTGATGATACAAAAAAAAAAAAAAAAGAAAATGTAAAAAAACAGGAGGGGCTCTGAAGAAACTCATATTTTACTATCTACTGAATTGACTCTAACACTACTACCACAACCCCCTATACTCCATAAAAAATCAGGATTCAAATTGCTTCAAGAAATTTCAGTTATATTTCTTTTTTCTCTACTCTAACCTTATTTTAAAGTTAATATCTTCATTCTGATAAGGATACATTAAGTGGCTGAACATTTCCAGGAGCAAAATTAAAATAAGTCATTAGCCTTGAGTTTTTAAAAGCAGAAGATTTGTGGTGAGTGGTAAAAACCTATTTTTTTCTCTACCTAAAAAATAATGAAAGAAGAGACTTTAAGAAAGAAACTTCACCCACAACTCACCAGATGATAAAATACATTAATTCCTAGCTTATTGCTAGCTATACCCTTCCTTAGAAGCATTTGTGCTTACAGTAATTCCCAAATGAAAAGAACATTATGCAAAGGGTCTTTTTTTTTAAGAGCCCACACCCAAAAGGATTTACAAATAATTTTAAAGTCTCAGAGCCTGAAAACAAAGGAGTGTGAACCTGGTAGTTTCACCAGTAAAATCTCCAATCAAGCAATAATAATCCTGTAGATTGTTAATTTATCATCATCTCTGGGTACTTACAGTGTGACAAAACTCAAACTCGAATCCAATGAAATCTGATTATCCTGGAACTAAATGAATTTTTAGTTCTGTTTTCATCTCTATCAAGTTGTTTCCTAGAAGAAGTCAGATATTGCCTGAAATTGGTAGGCTGTAAACTATCAGAAATAGCTGCTTGGTTTCTGCTTAATAGACACCTGGTAATTTATCAAACGACTCCTTGGGGCTCTCACCAATTCCAGAAGAAATATAAGTGGACCTGGATATTTTGTTCATCCTTCATTTCCAAAAAAGACCAAAGATATCACGATACTGGGGTCAGGGTACAGTGTGTTCCGCTATGACTGATCAGCCCAATATGGGTTCAGAAGGTCTACCGCAGGTTATGCGTAGCCCATTAGCACATTTGGGATGGAAATGTCTTTGGATTTACACAGCTCACATTTCCTCTGTGGTATTGCAATTCTGCTTTGCTCATGCTGATGTGGGCACGCATGTTGGGTGGCCCTGTACCATCATCTCCTATGTCTCACAATTCATACTGAAGTGAGAAAGACAGAGACACAGAGAGAGAGAGAGACAGGCAGACAGACAGACAGAGACAAAGAGACAGAGAGAGATATAAACAACATATATAT
>CM053583.1:176052590-176107308 GCA_028627135.1 Pseudochirops cupreus | reverse complement strand
GAAATAAAAGAGTCCATTAGTTCTTTCTCTAGATGTAACATTTTAATCATGAGTCCTTTGGAACTGTGTTGGGTCATTGTATTGCTGAGAACAGCAAAATCATTCATAGTTGATCATCATATGATGTTGCTGTGAACCAAATCCTCCTGGTTCTGCTCACTTCACTTTGTATCAGTTCATGTAAGTCTTTTCAGGTTTTTCGGAAATCAGCCAGCTTGTCACTTCTTATAGCACAACAGTATTGCATTATATTCATATATGACATGTTCAGCCATTCCCTAATTGATTGGCTTCCCCTCAATTTTCAATTCTTTGCCACCACAAAAAGAGGTACTATAAACATTTTTGTACAAATAGGTCCTCCTCCTCCTTCCCTTTTTAAAAACTCTCTTTTGAATGGAGATCTAGTAGTGGTATTGCTGGATCTAAGGGTCCACAGTTAGACCGACCTTTGGGCATAACTCCAAATTGTTCTACAGAATAGAAACTAAAGTTCTTCAGAGAAACCCTAAGAGTGTTCTTGTACCGCTTCCCCTGACTACCCTGTGAGCACTTGCCTTGTGTGAGTTCTCTATAAAAAAGTATTTTAGGTAAATATATTGGCCCTCCAGGTTACATGGCTAGCCCATCAGAGCTGTGCTGTCTGCGAGAGAGTGAATGCTTGGCAGTTCAGCTCAAACCTTCAGAATTTTACTGAGACAATTCAAATGGAGGTGGCTCAAATAGTCCAGGTTTCACAGGCATACAAAGGTGAATATGGCACATCATACATGGAACGGTACTCAAACATTCACTGACTGAATTCCAGAAGAGAATCTGACAAATGATAAGGCTTTACTAAAGAACCAGAGCAAAAGTTCTTCTTGGCATCATGGTGTAGGGTCTAGATGGACAGATGTGATGCCAGGAAGTCTTGGGTTCAAATTCTGCCTCTCACACCTACCAGCTGACTGTCTCATTCTCAAAGCAATTCTCAAAGCCACAGGCACCATATCCAACTCCATCAGTAGAGGGAGTTCATTTCCTCATCATGAAATCATAGGTCCAATCCCAATCTTCTCTGTATATAAATAAATCCCCCACAATAAAATCGATTCAACTTCATAAAATTCTATTTACATGATTAGTAATTATTATCATAATGATAAAAAATTAATTTACATATTGCTTTAAAGGTTGCAGAGAGCTCTGTATATACCATTTCCTTTGAGCTTCCCAGCAAGCTTATGAAGAAGGCACATTATTATCCTCATTTTACAGATGAAGAATCTGAGGTTAAATGAAGTACACACAGCTATTAGGTGATGAGGGTGGGATTCAAACCAGCCTTCTGACCTGTAATACATCATTCTACTCTATCCACTACACTATACTGAATTTCTAGTTAATAAAACATGTCCAAAATAAAAAAAAAAACTACAGATAAGCAGGTTTTCAGAAGCAGTCCTCTTATAGTAGATTAAAAAACATCTGATTCATATCCTCTATAAGGAGAGATGATAAAGTGATCATTCATCTCACTAATGCTGAGGAGAATAAATAGACCAGTTACTATTTTGCAGTTGTAAAGGTTATGAACCTTGGCTGCAATTTTAGAACTTCCAGAGCCTTGCAGAAATAGCAATATGCTTCTGATGTATTGGAACAACTCTGCCACACACTGAACATGCATTCCAAAGAGTCCATTTGGTATTCACTTGGGTCACAGGTCACAGGGAAAAGGAAAAGTGCCCTAAGATTCAAACCGATAGAAAAAACAGTAACATAACCCCATGGAATTCCCTTCCCAAACATTTATTTATTAAGGGTCAACTCTGTGCAAGGCAGAAGGAATACGAAGATGTCAGATGTCTCATCAGGGCTCTAAATGACATACAAGGAGGTGTGTGGTAAAGCATTCTAGAACAATTGCAGGGATACTTTCAGCTAGGACACCTGGGAAGCTTCTTGGAGGAGAAGACACCTGACCTGAGCTTTGACAAAGAGGATTATCTTAACAGATGGAGATGAGGGGATGGCCTGACTGAATGTAGAAGTAAGAGACAGCAAGTCTAGTTCAGGGAGCCAATCAACAATCTAGTCTGACAGGAATATACAGTACAGGTATGAAGGGTAGTAATGTGACAGAAAGCTGGAGAGGTAGAATGGGGCCAAATCACGGAGAGCCTTGAATCACACATGTGCACTTGGATTTGATTCTATAAATTTAATGTAAAATAACATACAAACAAACAATGCCAGAATAAGCATTCAGGGAAGGTGACCACTTAATTATACAACTGTAAAAAATCAAGAAAAGGCTCATTAGAATAGGTAGTTTTCTGATTCTTTCATGTAAAAATTGACAACACCCAAAATTTATTCCATGTCAGAAGCAAGTTTAGAAGCTTCTGGCATTTGTCCTTAAATAAACCAGTGTCCTATATATAGTTTTGACACTTGGAAAGGTTACCATGCCCCAAAACCAATCTATCAGAATTGTCAGTTTTAGAAAATGGTGGTCAAGATGTTGGCATAAAAAGTTTTCACTTTAAATAGCAGTGTATGTGTATGTATGTATGCATATATGTGTGTGCATATATATACATACATATGCACATACATATATACACACATACATATGCATGAATATATACACATATATAAGCACACACATGTATGTATATTTTTACTTAACATCATGCCATTGTGGTTTTGTTTTTACTGATTTATAAAAAGAGAGTGGCCAAATAAAAGAATCACCAAGCTCTGATGCATTAAAACAGACAACATTTAATGAATGAATGAAGTATTATGAAATATTTGTTGTATGTGAAGTGCAGTGCTAAAAGCTGAGGAAAAACAAAAGTAGAGACAATTTGTGCCCTTAAAGACCCTTCTATTGACTGTAAGGGAGATGGGAATAGGGGAGAGAAGGGCACTTTGGACAGAAAAGTTGCAGAAATGGTGAGTGGGGCTATGGGGTAAAAGTAAGTTGACACACATTGCAGAAAGAAGGGAGGACTTATCATCTTTTATCTCTTCTACCCTTTGTGGCTAACCTCCTCAAAAAACACATCTACAATAGGTGCCTCCACTTTCTCCTCTCATTCTCTTCTTTAATGCCTTTCCATCTGACTTCTGGCCTCATTGCTGCACTGAAACTGCCCTCTCCAAAGTTACTAACGATTTCTTAGTTGCCAGATCCAATGGCCTTTTTTCAGTCCTCTTTCTCCTTGACCTCCTTGCAGCCTTTGACATTACGGACCACTCTCTCCTCCTTCCTACACTCTTCTCTCTTGGCTTTGGGCTAGCGCTCTCCTCTGGTCTCCTCCTGACAGCTCCTTCTGTCTTTTTGGCTGGATCCTCTTCTAAGACTACTAGGTGCATTCTAACCACATATGTCCCTCCGGGTTCTGTCCTGGATCCTCTTCTCCCTCTCTTCCCTACTTCACTTGGTGATTTCATTTTAATGACCGTCTATACGTTGATGATTCTCACATGCACCTATCCCGCCCCAGTGTCCTACCCTGACCTCCTAGCTTGCATCTCCAACTGCCTTTCAAACATCTTAAACCGGATGTCCAGTAAATATCTTAAATTCAATGTGTCCAAAAATGGAACTCATTATCTCTCCTCCTAAACTCTCTTCCCTTCCTACATTCCCTGTTACTGTAGAGGATGACACCATCTTCCCTTTCCTTTAGGTTTGAAATCTAGGAGCCCTCCTGGATTCCTCACTCTTTGTCAGCTCCCATATCCAATCTGTTGCCAATGCCTGTCAATTCCATCTTTGCATCAAATCTCCAATACACCCCCTTCTCTCCTCTGATGAAGCTACCATTCTAGTGGCAAGCCCTCATCACCTCATCCCTTGCAATAATCTGTTGGTGGGTCTACCTGCCTCAAGTCTTTCTCCACTCCCAATCCATCCTCCATGCCACCACTGAAGTGATTTTCCTAAACTACAGTTCTGATCATAGCACTACCCCTACTCAATAAACTACTGTGGCTGGCTCCCCATCACCTCCAGGATCAAATACAAAATGCTCTATTTGGCATTCAAAGCTCTTTATCACCTACCTATCCAGTTTTCTTATTCCTTATTCCCTGACACATGCTCTTGGATGCAGTGACACTGGCCTGTGGGCTGTTCCAGAAACAAGATATTTCATTGCTGCATTTGCTCTGGCTGTCCCCCATGCCTGGTACCCTCCCCCTCCTCCACTCCAGCTACTGAGCTCGCTGGCCTCTTGTAAGCCCCAACTAAAATGACACTTTCTACAGGAAGCCTTCCCTGACCCCTCTTAATTCCCAAGCCTTCCCTTTCTTAATTATTTCCTATTAATCCAGCTTGCTTCCTATATATTTCTTTCCATGTTGTCTCCCCTAATATTAGACTGTAAGCTCCTTGAGGGTTTCTGCCTCTTTTTTTATCCCCAGCTCTTAGCACAAGGCTGGCACATAGTAGACATTTCATAAATCTTACTGACTGACTGATTCTTCCACTGAATATAAACATTCCCCAATTTCTTCTTCTAAAAAACGTTCAGATGTTCAGTCATGTATGACTCTTCATAACCCCATTTGGGGTTAGTTTGCCATTTCTTTCTCCAGCTAATTTTACTGATGAGAAAACATGAGGCAAAGAGGGTTAGGTGACTTGCCCAGGATCACACAGCTACTTAAGTATCCAAGGCCAGATTTGAACTCAGGAAGATGAGTCTTCCTGACTCCAGGAGCAGCACTCATCTGCTGTGCCAACTAGCTGCCCCATTCCATAGAACATAGAGTTACATCTTTGTCTCTGAGATAAATCAAGAGTTGTACATAATGTCAATAAAAGAGTTTACCTTGTAAGAAAATAACTTTTGTATTAGTAAATTTTTAAACAATGCAGAAGGGAGGAAGCACAGAAAGCAGGGCAGTTTTGAAAACAATATGTAGTATTTATTACACAGTTTAAAAAAGGAAACAATCTACAATGGAAATTCATGGTTTTATATCAAATCCTCTCTTTATATTATATTGTGTAGATGGCAATTTTTTTTTACCTTTTTGTATTTAAGTTCAAAATGAATAAAAAATTAAAATAAAAATAAACAAGCATAGTCAAGGAAAACAATTTTTTAAAAAAATAATGCATAAGTATTCCATTTTACTTGTCATTAAGAAACAGAAATCCAGATGTCTGGAACTTAAAAAAAAAGCCCACCTGTGATGTTGCTTTATTTCACACTGACTGAAAACAAGACATAACATTGAAGGAAACATTCCTTCCTAAACTGGCTCTGATGGAATAGATTAACTTTCTTCCACTAAAAACATTCTTTTAAGCTATGGCCTGGACTTGTGATTTCATTCCCAAGTGAGGAAACTCCTCCTCCTGATGCAGGCTGGCACACTCTCTGCCTACTTCTCATCTGAGATTTGTACATAAAACACTGAGAGACTCAATTATTTTTCCAAGGTCATAGCCAGTACATGCCAGAGGAAGGACTTAAATCATGGTCTCCCTGGTGCCAAGGCCATCCTGTTGTCCACTACATCATGTTGCCCACCCAACTTCAGATGGAGTTTTTTTTAATGAAACATACAGATGATTTATCCTAAATCTCACAAAGACCACCTTTTCACTTGACTTTTAACTGTCATTTACAACATGTGTGAACTTAATGGTATGTTTGGGGCATAAACATGCACTCCTATATAACTACATTTTTTTTTTGAGGCAATGGGGGTGAACTGACTTGCCTAAGGGTCACATAGCTATTATGTCTGAGGCAGGATTTGAACTTAGGTCCTCCTGACTGCGGAGCTGGTACTCTGTCCACTGCACCATCTAACTGCCCCCATACTTACACTTTAAAGGTATTAAGAAATTAATGAAAATTACAAAAGGAAATTAAGAATTCTTCATTCTTAAGACTTTACTATCCCTAGGGATTGAATTAAGCATTACTTTAGGCTACAAAGTTTATAGACTAAAGAAGGAACCTAAATTAAGTCTTTAAACACATATACATGTTTATAGATAGATAATAGTATGTATATGTGTGTATATATGTATATAGTATGTGTATATATACATATATAGTATATCTCCATATATACATATATATGTATAAACATATATATGTATATATATACATATATAGTATATCTCTGCATATATGTATATAAACATGTGTGTGTGTGTGTGTGTGTGTGTGTGTATATATATATATATATATATATATGTACACACACACACACATACAAAATATGTGTACACGTAGCTAGCTAGCTATCTCTGTCTCCCAGGAATTGTAAGGTATGTAACCTAAGCTGATGAGACATTCCAGCGTAGCTAGGACAAGTCCCAGAAGCGGGGACAGTTTGTCCTAGGCTGACGTAGGTCGGCTTCACAGCTGCTTGGACAGCTCCATGTCTAAGTTCCCTTTCCTGTTCTCCATAACTAAAGAACACCCACCTATTCCCTGGCTTAGACTGAAAAGCTGCCAAAGCCTTCTGGAGCTGCTTGTGTTTCATCAACAGAGGAAAACAAACACCTTTGTGACAATTCCAAAATGGGTCATCTTTCAGAAGTCCCATCTCTAGTGGGCCATGTACAAAGAGCATCAAATCATTTGTCATGTAGCAGCACCACTTTCCATAAAAGGAACTGAGTCGAACTGTCTGTTGGCCACACTTACTCAGGTCTCTTATACCACCTTACTCATGGAGAAATGATTGTGCTGAAGGCAAATTCTCTCCTCTGCTTATGTGAAAAGCAAAACATTTTCCCTAGTCCAACAGATAAGGGAAAAAGAAACCTAAACCATATGCTCTACCATGAACTATTTCAAAATACACTATTTAATGAAATCACATTTCCCAAGAGGTATGCCAGATCACCATTTTACAAATAACTGCCTTTCTTTTTTAAATGTGTACAAGTTCTCATGCTCTAAGAAGGACATGCTGCTTTGAGGAGCCTATTGTGAGCGAATTATTTTGTGTCAAAAAGAAACACAAATTGGGGACCATCAAGACCCACATACCTCTTGCTTAAGAAGACATGATTTCCAAATGACATACTATTGTTAGAACTATTCCAGTGCACAAATAATTTTTAAAGCATTGGGAATTTAACTTAGAAAACTTTTCTTTTACTTGCATTTTACATTTTAGAAGAGCTATGGGAACAATAGAATAAAGAAGGAGTGAAGAGAACGGGAAAATATTTCTCCCAGAAAAAAAACAACAACCAAGTTAATAGTACTTTGCAAAAAACCTGAACATTAAGCTGGGAGGTCAAATAAACATGACTAAAACAAAAACAGCTGGCTGGCTGTTTGTCAATACAATTCTCCATCACTGACAGAAACAATCATACATGCTTGAATGGGCCCTTGGGATCAAGAAAAGCCTGCCCTTGTCTGAGAACAGTAGTGGGTTTTAGAATACACAGCCAGACTACGTGGCTTGGCTTTTAATAAAATCAGCCAGAAAAGCAAGGAGTAGAGATGAAAATGCAATACTGGAAGGCCTGAAATGCTGGAAAGTATGAGGAGAGATTGGTCCAGATAAAAGTATAGTCTGGAACATACCAATAAAAAGTATTTTCTTCAATATAAAATGTCACATAAAAACTAACAAAGCCAAGAGCATCCATACTATTCTTAACTCATCTCTAGCAGTCACAAAAGCTTTTCAGCAACCTGCAAATTCACCTTTAGAGTTAACCAATAATGAAATATGCATCAAGTACAACCAATGGCCAAATTCCAAACAATGAAGCAAACACAACTTGAAGTCTTGAAAATCTGTAAAAACTCCAAAGAGGCCCATCTACCTCCAGCACTGAGCTGAACATTTTCCTGGGAGCCACAACAGGAATACAACTCCAAAAGCTACCCCAAACTGTCTGAACAGCAAGTTATAGAGTGGTGAAGTGGAAAGGGTGCTGAACCAAGAATCCCAGAACCCATGTTTCAATCCTACCTCCGCAGTTTTCCAGAAATATGACCCCAGGCAAGTGAACAATCTCAGTTTCTGATCAAATGAGTAAGTTGTATTAGAAAACCTCTAACCTTTTAATGGGATGGATACATTTGGCAGACTGGCAAAAGCTATGGATTTCTTCTCAGAATAATGTTTTTAAATGCATAAAATAAAATACAGAGGGAGATATAGGAAAACACTTATACTGAAATATAGTTCTCTATGTATGTGTGTGTATACACACTTAAAATGTATGTGTGTGTATACACACTTAAAATGTATGTGTGTATATGTGTATGTATATGTGTATATATACATATGTATACATACATACATATACAAATACATTTGCTCCCCTTTACAAACAAGTATACAGAACCCAGATTAAGAATCCCTGCTCTAAGGACCCTTACAGCTCTAAATGTAGGACCCTCTAATTCATTACCCAAGGGCAACTCTAAATATCTTCAAATACAGGGCCCTGAGGCTCCATAACCACAGATCTTTAAAGCTATGCAATACCAGGAGGCATTAGAGAGAAATCTAGGCTCTCCAAGACTGCCCCTACATGACCGTTTCAAGTGCTAGGTCCTTTCCAACTTGGGGATATCTTTGACATCTCTTCCCTTCTCTCCTAATCACACAGAGGGTCCCATAGTCTCTACCCTATTTCAAGCCCTCATCAACTCTAGATTAGCTTCATAATTGTTTTGCCTGCCTCCATTTTCTTCCTTCTCCAATTCATTGATATTGCTAAAACACTTATCTGACCATGTAAGGGCCCTACTCAAAAACTTTTATGGACTCTTCGCTGCCTCAAGGAGAAAATGATTCAGCTACACTGGCTGTTCCAAGGCACCAGTGGACTCTGACCTGTATTGACTTTCTCCCATGCCTGTAAGGCTCTCCCTACTCACCTTTGACTTCTAGCTTTTCCTTCTAGACTCATCTCAAATCTCCCCTTCTTGCAGGTGGCCCTTCTCTGCCAGTTTTTCTCTTTGAGATTATCTTCCATTTACATAACATATATTTTCAACATACACAGGAATTTGCATAGTTTCCTCCACTAAAATGCAAGCTCATGAGCACTTTGCAGATTTCTCACACATAGTGGAGTTTAATAAAATGCTTACTGATGAACTGACTGAGTCTGGCATTTAAAACCTTCCAGTACGTGGCTCCAGTCTGATATTATTTCCTATTATAGTCTTTCTCTCTGGCCCTCTCTAAGGTAAATGCGCAGGTTGGCTATTTCCCTTACACAACATTCCATCTCCCATCTCCCTGCCTTTGCCTAGGTGCTGCCCTCTGACTGGAATGCCATCCCTCCCAATCTCTGTTTCTTAGAATTCCTAGCTTCTTTCAAAGCTTCCCAAACATTCTACACTTTCTACATAATTACTTGCCTCCAGCTGTTAGTGCTCTCTCCATTTTGAACTTACTTTGCATGTGCTTAACATTCATCCCATTCACATGTTTTATCCTCTAGACAGAATCTAAGTCTTTAGAGGGTGAGGGCTCTTTTGTTTTCTTCTTTGTATTCTCAGTTCCTAGCATTGCACCTAGAAGACAGTAGGCATTTAATAAATGCTCAATGAATTGAATTTCCATTGCTTGTGTCTAAATCAGAGATTGAAAGATTTCAGCTATTTAAAGGAGAGCAATCCTACTGAGATCAATGGCTAATTATTAATGGTAAGAAAAGCAGACCCAAAACTAGAGGCATGGGCTTGTGAACAAAATCTGGACAGTAGAGTAGAAAGCCCACTGCATTTAGAGTAAGAGAAGCTGTGTTAAAATCCCAGTTTCTGCCAATATGTCAGAAAATTTTAAAAAACCAATACAACTCCAAAACCCAATGTTTGATCATTTATCTGAAAAGATAAATTACTTAGGAAAGAATTCTCTATTCAAAAAGAACTGCTGAAAGAATGGGAAAACAGTCTGGCAGAAACAGGGCTTAGGTCAACATCATATACGAGATACGAATTTAAAATGGATATATGATTTGAATACTAAAAACCATACCCTGAAAAATCAGAAGAGAAGCAGATCATATACCTTCCATAGCTATGGGATTTTGTTGTTGCTACACTCTATCCACTAAGCCACCTACCTGCTTCTGCTTAAACAAATAAGAAATAGAGACAATTGGGTGGCTCAGTGAATAAAGGGTTGAACTTAGAATCTTGAAGACATGGGTTCAAATTCTGCCTCACAGACTTATTTAGCTGTGTGACACTAGGCAAAATCTAAATAGTATAGTGGCTACTTCTTCTGTCTTGATTTCCTCATCTATTAAAAAAAACCCATTTCATAGGGTTGTTGTAAGGATCAAACCAGATTAACACGTGAAACACTTAGCAAACATTAAAATGCTATCTGAATACTAGGTGTTTATTATTTTATTATTATAATCGCCATCAATCAAGGTAATTGATCATCTTGATTACATGCAACTGAAAAGCTTCTGCACAAATAAAGTTAATGTATCTGGGATAATAAGGAAAGCAGTCAAATAAGGAGGAAAAAAAATCTTTGTATCAAATAACTCTGACAAGAGTTTGAGATCCAAAATCTAAACACGACTGTGAAAGAAGCACTATCCTAACCCTAACCCTCATGCAAGTCAGGCTAGCTTTTCCTTAAAAGGTATTGAGTCCTTCCTAGAGAATCAGTTGGCTCAGAGGATTAAGGGATCATAATTACTGTTGTTAATTCCTCACTACTGATACAAAGCATCTATGAGGGGAAGGGGGCAGGGCATGTCATTTGCTTGGCTGGTAAACCATGATGGTTCACTAAGTTGAATCAATTTAGGTTTTCAATTCCTATAATTGTTTAATATCATTCTCCAGTTACAGATAAATGAATGAATGAATAAATAAATGAATGAATGAATAAATAAATAAATGAATGAATGAATGAATGAATAAATAAATAAAGAAATAAATAATTAAAGAAATAAATAAGTGGGGGGCGCATATGTGTTATCAAACCTAAACTAACAGGGTTCATTCTCCATATGCCTGAACTCAGTAAGTATAGACAAATGCAATTAAATGCTACCCCTACCCAACCCCTTAACTACACAGAAGCATGGGAATACACATGCAATATCCCAATTATATGGTGAAGTCTAAATTTAGAAAACATAGCCAGGACCCCTATTCTCTTGATTTATACTGTAAAATTAGTAATGGAATATTTTTCTGCTTTTTCTATTCTACAGTCCCAAACATACAAAAACTAGAAATAAATTTAGTATACATCTATATTTCTATTTTAGAATTTATACCACTAAGATAAAATTATACTATCATGTTGGACTTTATTCAATTATCCAATATATCAGGTGTTGGACATCCTGTGCCCTTGAAATCTATAACAGGAACACACTGCTCCTCACAGCCTTTCTGACAGGCAGTAGCCCTCTCTACCCAAGTCCTGCCCCCATCCTCCTACCCTACCCATTTAGGAAAAGCTTTCTTTCTGGTCCCTAAGTTTGACAGGTTCTTGAGAATCAATCAGTCCAAGGGTTCCTAACCTGGGATTTAGGAACTTGCTTTTAAAAATAAATTTTAATAACTATATTTTAATATAATTAGTTTCCTTCGTAATCCTATGCATTGTATTTTCTGAATTTAAAAACATTTTTTGAGGCCACCCAAGACTGCCAAAGTGTCCATTATGCAAAAAAAAGGTCAAGAACCCCCGAGATCTAGTTGAACTCTTTCACTTTTCAAATGCGAAAATTGAGACCCAGGAGGAATAAAACTTGCCCACCCCTCATACAAAGTAGTGGCCAAGCCAAGAAGGAGCAGAACTCAAGCCATGTGTAATACTTTCCACTGGGCCTGCCGTCCACATAGGAACAGATTATTGGCTTTCCGTCTACTTGAGAGCAGATCCCTGGCTTACTATGCCTTTTATTATTCCATAAATCTCCTCTTCACTGATTCCCCTGGGGTCCATCAGCTAAATTGCTGAAATATGGATCACTACATGTTTAACCTTGGACATCCAATGTAGAGTAAAAATGTTGATTTCAGGGTTCATAGTATCATAGATTTCTAGCTGGAAGGGAACTTAGAGGTTGGCTAGTCCAACCAACTTCAAAGGCCTATGTTTCACCATCTTACTAAAGTAGCATCTGCTTAGTATTTGAGCCCTCACATCTACAAGATGTAAAAAACACCAATTATGTCTAACTTTCTGAGATAAGAGAGTATAACTTTTCTGAGGGAGGAGAAGCCAAGGATACCGAAGGTTAGAACTGGTTTGAGGTTATGTACTCTCAGCCCTCTCCCCTACAAGCCTGACTGTGGGCAAGAAACCAGGCAAGCCCACAAACCTCTCAATTTGAAAGGACTGAATACAATCAGCCTCAGGGGTCTCTCCTATGGAAAAACCAGAGTGGTGGATAAGGGAAAGGGCAGTGGAAAGAGAGAGCAGGAAAGTCAGAGACAAAATACTGGAAATATAAGAAGTTTAAAGGACAAAAAGTTCAAGGGTGGGCAAAGAACCCGGCTCCCAAACTACTAAGACTCATGAGACTTCATGAGATTCTTAAAGATAAAAGGAAAAAAATTGTTAAATAATTTTAAAAGGATATAATACATTGGCAAGAGTTGGATAAATCTAACAAAAAGATAAAAAGGAAAATAATTGAGATAGGTGGGCCTGGAGTCAGGAAGATCTGAGCTCAAATCCAGCCTCAGACACTTACTAGCTATGTGGCCCTGGGCAGGGTATTTAACTTTGGTCTGCCTTAGATTCCTCATCCATAAAATGGGGTAAGAATAGCACCTACCTCACGGAGTGATTGTAAGGACCAAATAAGACAATCATAAAGCAATTAGCACAGTACCTGGGACACAGTAAGCGCTATATAAAAGTTGGCTTTTATTGTGCCTTCTGAATGGGGCTATTAAAAAATATACATATTTCTCAATATCACATGGTACCTTAGGAAAAAATAGGCACACAGATAATTTATAAATAAATGTTTAAATGACATCCCACAGTAGACCGTAAGCTCCTGAAAGAGAGTACTGTTTCACTTTTGTCTCTTATCTTCAGTGCCTAGCAAACAGCCGGCACTTAATAAATATTCATTGAATAAAGGAAGATCCATAGATGATCTGAGGTCCATTTCCAGCTCTAAAACTTCAAGATTCTACAACCATAATATACCCACTACAAATTTACATTATATAGCATCCACCAAGCCTTTACTGGTGCTAATTAATCTTCTTTACACCTTCCTGGTCAACTCTCTATTCTACTCCACAGCAGCTCTTGTCAAACCTTTTCTTCCCTTCTCAATCTTCCCATGACTCCCCCTCTCTTCATCCCCTCAGCTGAGAAAATTGCCTCAAATTTTACTGAAAAAAAGTTGAAGCCATTCCCTCAGAGCTCCCTCTTCCTCTTCTTTATCTCAAAGAGGGTGCACCTTCTGCTACCATCTCCTTCAGAATCCTATCTCAGACAAAGAAGTAGCATTTCTCCTCACCAAGTGGAACCCTTCTGCATACAGCAGTGATACCATTTTGTCCCATCTTCTACAGAAGATTGCCCCCTGTATTCTCCCCACTCTCTTACTTATCTTCAAACTGTCCATATCCACACGCTGCTCCCTTAATACCTATCACATGTCTTTCTCATCCTCTCAGTCTCCTCTTAATTCTCTAGTCTGTAGAGTAAGGTATCTAGCTTTCCCTCAAATTAAGCCTTTCTAGCTGCTGAGTGTTCAATTCCAAAACAAACTTCTTCCAGCAGAGAAGTTATCTCAAATCTCACTTAATTCCAAACACTAACCACCACACTGCAAACCACAAGATTAAATAACAAGCAATTAGCAAAGCCCTATTTTTTCTCCTCTCTGAAACAAAATTATATATATACTGGAATTTGAACTCAAAAGATAAAAATGCTTAGCTGAGTAGACTCTGATCTCAATATCCCTCACAGAGAAACTAGTGAAACTAAATGTTGTACACTCTCTACTGTGTTTCCTGAAATGTTCAAGAAATCTAAGATTTAAAATTAGTTCTCTTTTAGGGTATTTAATGCTAGAGTGGAGAGGTTGGGCATAAAGGTGAACCATTTCACTAATTATTAAAAACATCTAAATTTCATTTCAACTAATATATTCCCCAAGAAGTATAAAGGAATTTCATGTCAACATTTATTAGAGTAATTAGTATTAATTAAATCTGTTAGACAGAATGATGACACACTTCCAATACACTCTGAAGACATTAAAGTCCTGAAGGGGACACATGTTTCTTCCTTCTGTATCTGGATGTTAGCATTATAATCTCATACATTTCTTTCCAATTGCACAAATATTGCTTTTCTAAGTTTCTGTGGATTCTTATGTTTGCATTAAAATGCCAATACAGTTCTTATCTTTTTAACATAAATGCTTGAAATTCCTCTATTTCATTAAAGGTTTATTTACCAAAATACAAAACAAAACCAAAAAACAACTTTTCCCTATAGGATTATATTCAGCTTTCCAGGGAGATTTATTTTGGTTTTAAACCTATCTCATGGGCCTTTTAGGATATTATATTCCATGATCTCCTCTTGTTTCAGTAGAAGCTATCAGGTCTTGTATAATTCTGACTGCAGCGCCTTCATAATTGAAAGGCTTCTTTCAGGAAGCTTACAGGATTTTTAATTTGATATAGGAGGTACAGAATTTGACTTTTAATATTCCTAGGAATTTTCCTTTTGGAGTTTCTTTCTAAGAGGTAATTGAGGAACTCTATCTTCATTTCGCTTTCTCGTTTCTAATAGATTTTAGGCAATTTTCATGAATTGCTGAATCATCTTCCAGTCTTTACAGAATATAAACACTTAATTTTAAGAAATTCAAATAAAAGTTCTTAAATTTATTACTTTAAAAATGTACAGAAAGAGTCTTAATTAAGTTCTGAATGATGAACAATAAATGCAAGTTGCCAAAGGTCAAAGAGGAAACACTTCTTAACAATCAGAGCTGTCCAAAGGTGGAAGGGGTGTGTTTCCCTCAATGAAGTTCTTCAAACAGTAGTCGAATGGCCACTTACTGGGTGTGTTATAGGGGGAATGTTACATTCCTTTCAGATATGGGTGGGACTAGATCCCGCCTCCTTTTCAACCCTAAAATTTTGTGATTCTTTTAAAGAGAAGTGAGCTGAACCAGGAGAACACTGTACACTGTAACAGCAATATTATATGATGTTCAACTGTGAACTGAAGGTCTTCTCAGCAATACAGTGATGCAAGACAATTCCAAAGGTTTAATGATGAAAAGTGCTACCTACCTTCAGAGAAAGAACCGATGCAGTCTGAACACAGACTGAAGTATACTAATTTTCACTTTATTTTTTATGTGTTGTCTTTTTTAAAAATTTGTTCTGTTTCTACCTATATTTTTGTGTTTCTTTTTTGGTCTGTGTTTTCCTTCACAACAGGACTAATACAGAAATACGTTTTGTATGATTGTACATGTATAACCTATGTTGAACTGCTTGCCATCTCAGGGAGGGAGGAGGGAAGAATTTGGAACTCAAAATTTTAAGGATCCCCAATTACATATGAAAACAACTTTTAATTTAAAAGTTGTTTTCATATGTAATTGGGTAATAATAAATACTATTTAAAATAAAATAAAATTTTGTGATTCTGTAACTATTACAAAAGAATAACTTGGCTATCTCAGCTAAGATTCTCTTGACAATAATTATTAAATCATACACAGAGAGCTGGAAGAAACATGAGAAATTACCTAATTTAATGCCAAAATGAAGATCCAGATAACCTAAGTGACCCCCAAAGTAGCAGAGCCAGGACCTAACCCAGGTCCTCTGACTTCAAGTCTAGTGCCTTTTTCCTAGGTGGTACAATAGACAGTAATGGACTTGTCGTCAATAAGACCTGAGTTCAAATTCTGCCTCAGATGCTTACTAGTTACGTGATTATATAAAAGTCACTTAACTTCTTGCAACCTAAGTTTCTTCATCTGTAAAATGGGGATTATAAGAATACCTACTTCACAGAACTACTGTGAAGCTCAAATGGGCAAAACCTTAAATGAAATACATGTGTGGCTTTTATTCCTCACCATTATTAATAATAATATAATAGCTGGCTAATATAGGGATATGAAAACGGGTAAAAATAAAAAGAAACAGCCTAGTTAAATCCGAAGAGCGGATGATTTAAAGCTCTATCCCTAAAGCGCCACCTCAGGAAATTTCAACAAATAATCTGATGTTCGGAAATGCCATCACGCCCATGATAAGCATACATATTCTCCTATAATCTGACACTGCTCTGATATTAACTTATAATCATAATGCACTTCAGTCTTCACAAGTTAATCTGCCTCCCTACATACTTGAATTGCTACCAAAATTTAGTCATAAAAAGGAAGTTAGTCCCAAAATTAAATATCATTTTAAAAGGTCACGATTCAAAGGAATGAACTTATAAGACACAGGTCAGAGTAATGAATAGTATTAAAATACCCAAGAGGTAGTTTTATAAAGGCTGCACAAAAGCCATTTAAATGTACATTAACAGCCGAAATTTCTTTCAGTTTATAAATTCATTTTTTTTCTTAATTCTACTCGGTTAAAGATCACACACACCTTAAAATGAAAACAAGGATATGGTTAACAAAAGTACTATTTCTTCCCACATCCAAGTCTTTTATCTCTAGCTAGAGATGCCAAAACCAGTCCAATTCCAAAAAAAGGAAGTTTCTCTAAGATAATGTGGGCCACTTTCAATGCCTGAAGAATGCTTAAAAACACAAACCAAAAATGCTGAGCAAGGTTACAGAGTGCATCTTCAATCATCCCCTGGCCTTAAGGACATGCCTGCACTAATTTATAGTGACCTCGGAGTCTCTAACTGGCCCTAGGTCTGGGGAATATTGCAAACAATTGCTTCTAATTCTGTCATGTAGCTGTACATAGTCAAAAGGTCACTGAATTTAGGCCAAAGGGGATGTAATCAGAACATGTACAGCTGCCAGGAATAATTTTATGCAGGGGTGGTCACATCCCAATCCCCCTGTGAAACATATGCTCACATATGTTCATGCACACACACGCAAAAAGACGATGTACAAAAACCAAGAGGAAGGAAAAAACCCTTGTATATAAGGTTCATATTATTGAGGGAAGCGAAGGGTGTTGGCAATTATCCTTCCTTCTGGCTTTCCGCAATGAAGGCTTCCTACCAATGCTACTGTCTCCAGCTTCACTAAGTTTGGCCTAAGAAACCCAAAGACAGGATAGAATTACTGTTCACAGTAAAATCAAAAAGAAAAACCCCCTTTAACTCAAAGGATTTTCCAGAGTGTATACTTCTAAATGGTGGAGGAAGGAAAGAAGAAAATGGGTCTTTGGGGTTACACTGTTATAGAAGAAGATACTATTTTCTTGGTTTATAAGTCCAGAATCATATAATTTTTAAGCCAGAAAGGAAGCTAAAGACCATAGATTCTGAAGGGCCTCAGAGGCCATTGGTGTGTGACTCCCTCCCTACCCTTCATCTTAGATATGAAGAAAATAAGGCCTAGTAAAATTAAGTCACCCGCTTAAGATTACACAGATAACCAGGCCACTTCATGGCAGAACAAGGCCTCCTGACTCCGCAAAGTCCCAGAGGTGTCGGTGGAAAGGGCAAATGGAATCAAGTGTCCTTCATGTTAACAAATAGACAGCTTCCTGAATGGATTTATGACTCCAGACCTCCACTGAAAATCCTGATAAATAGAGTGAAATATGTTTGACAGACGTAGTAAATTGTGGCCTCTATCAACACAAAATAACTAGAGACAACGTGACACATAATTATATTTCACATTGTTTTTAGTTTAAACACAGAATAGACATTTTAAATGCCTATTTAAAATAGACATTTTATGTGAGAAATCAGAAGCAAATTTGCCTATGTGATAGTAACAACTAATATTGAAATGCTCCAATGCCACTCATTATTTAAAGGAAGATGGAAGTCATTTTAAAACAAAAATTAAGTAGAACTATATAACATGAAAACCAGGAAAGTCTTTCTAAGACAGTGACAATTATACTGAATGGAAAAAGGAAAAGAAAAGACCAGCATTTCTATAAGTTCACCAGGTTCTACCTGTGGTTTAAAAAGATGTAAAATATTAAAATTTTAATTTGATATCCTTGTTTTTGTCCAATTACTAACCAAATACCTTTATCCAACACAAGAAAAAAAATCCTTGTTTTTCTGTGGATTTGTAGGGTAGGCAAAGAAGCATGAAAGGAACTGGCATGAGATGTTAATGAAAAAAAATATTTGAAATTCCAAGTTTATAAGCTTTTTGCTTTCCTATTTGCCAAAAAAAAAAAAAAAGATTAAATTACCATCATATCTTTCTACCATTTTAAAAGTTCTACTCATAATTTATTTTTGGATAAGCTTAATTTAAAATAAGTATACATATCTATACACATTTATTTATTGAGATACAACAAAGTAACCCAATTTGGACTTGGAAACTTGGTCCACTGCATTTACAAAAACAAGCATTATGGAAAGACAAACAAACCCAATAAGTTATTTAAACAAACTGCTGAATCATCTTCCAGTCTGCAGAATCTAGAGGCTTAATTTTTAATGACTGCATATAAAAGTTTTTAAACTTAGTCCTTAAGAAGTTTACAAAAAGAAATATTAAGCACTGGAAAATGCAATGCTACCGAAATGACTAACTTTATGAACATCCGGACACTAACTATCCTTTCCTAATTGATACCAGGATGTTCTCAGAGGCTGAGTTTGATAGTAAGATATGTTGCTTAAAGTTATCTGTCTGAGAGCATTCTTTAACACTCCTCTGAACAAAAAACACCCTAAGTTTCATAAATTTGAAAACAGTTCGATAATCTTTTCAACAAAAGAATGTGGATAGTTAATCACAAAAACAGAAAACTAAAGACTTCGATAATGGTGTATATTGACAGGAGCAACTCCCAGTAAAACACAGGAAAAAGGTCAGATTAGTCAATTTTTGCTTGATTTTTCAAAAAATGTCCAACCCAGACAGAAGCTCATAGCTATAACAGAGAAGAAATATATAAAGAGGTTCATTTTCAAAGGCCAAATGAATGATGATTCACCTCTTGTCAATCTATCAATAGGTCATCTGACTCTGAAAATTCAATCCAGTCATAAAAGTAGTAGTTTCCTATAGGCCACTAGCTATTGTAGGGAAGAATTTTTCACAAGCCATTTATAAAAATAAAGCTTTAAAAAAATCTTTTAATATTATTTGCCAGAGATTGGAATCCATGTTCCAAGTGTTTTTCTTTAAGAATATATTCATAAGGGATGGCTAGGTTGCACAGCAAATAGAGCACCAGCCCTGGAGTCAGGAGGACCCAAGTTCAAATCCGACCTCAGACACTTGACACAAAAAAACCAGCCATGTGACCTTGGACAAGTCACTTAACCCCAATTGCCCTGCCCTCCAAAAAGCAAAAAAAAAAAAAAAGTTAAAAAAAGAATATATTCAAAGAATTGTGTATATATTATATCTGTATATGTGCGTGGATAGATGGATAGATAGATGGATGGATGGATAGATAGACAGAAAGATGGATAGATAGATGATAGATAGATAGACACATAGATAGATATCTTCCAACATCTGCTGTATGACAAATGTAAGGTCTCAGTTTGTCTATTTGAAAAATGAGAATACTCCTTATGGCTTACAGGAAAGGCAAAATGACAAATGATAAACACTGAAAAAATTCCCATGCAAACACAAAATAGTGGTACGCCATTAGTTAATTTTTCTACTTCATTATAAAGGAAAACAAATATTTCCTCATTTAAAACATCTTCCAGGACATGCTAAGGCCCTTTCTTCCCTCTAAATTAAACTTTTGACACTACAACTGTTAACATAACAAAATGGATATTTTTAAGTACACTAAATTTTTGTTTATTTTTAATTAAATTTTTAATTTTAATTATTTCATTTTTAATTACACTAAACATACATCTGTTTAACTGAAGAGATCGAACTGTCATTTCAGTGCAATTTACTCAGAATACTGAAAATTAAAGGCAAAATAACTTAAAAGTTGGTTTCAATATGCAATTTCTGCTTAACACTTTCCCTGAATTTGCTTAATACAATTAATAAGTAGGTACAAACACAATTCAGTATATACAGACAGCTAATAGATGGTAACATTCCACAACCAAAATTGTTTAAAAGTTACTAGTCAGGAAATTCCAAGAAAGAGAAAAAGAAGAGGGCTATCAATTCACAAGAACCAAATTTGGCTTGAAATCCCAAGCATTACAAGTCACTGACAACATTCCTTCCCCCAATGCACAAGTGGGAAAAATTGCCCTTTTGCTACATGCCCTCTGACCTTCTGCTAGCCTAATCTGCCTTCCTGCCCCCCAGCAATGCTCCTTCTCAGTTTACCGTTATACAAGTGACACAAAGAGGGGTTCTGGAATCAGAGTCACAACTAGCAATGTCTGTACCAAAGGCAGGGTTAGAGGGCCACTCGCCTAGGAACCAGCCCAAGCCCATCTTGCAGAATTTTAAGATTTCTAGTCTGCTTAAGAATTGGTCTGGCTTGAAGTAGGGTCAGGAGACAGAGGAGCTGCCAAGAACACAGTGAGGTTTCTGTGCTACTGAAGGGTTAGCTTCTTTTGCAAAGAGCAGGAATCAGGAGGCAGAAGGAATCACCAGTCCCAGGTGACTAGGTAAGGCCAGGCAAGGCTGGGGTGTGGGTATGGGGGAACAGGAACAAGCCCAAGGCTGATGCTGTAGGATTCTCTAAATTTCACCCCCTGGATCACATCTGAGGGTCTTCCTGGAGTGGTTCAGCAGCAACTCCAGCACAAGTAGGGGATGGGGCAATGTGTTTTAATTTAAGGAGCCCTGGAAGCCTATCCCAGCTCCCTTCCAATGACCTGTTGTGTTGAAGCCTGAAGTCATATCAACTATTTCTCCTTTTGTGCCAAGTGTTATTTTCCCAAGGGTCTACTTTTCAAACGTATACACACACACACAAAAAATCTCTGCCAAATTAGTGTAAACAAGGTTTCAAATGGCTTTCCTCTGAGATTCTTAACCTAGGGTCCTTGCAGTTTTAAAATATATATATATACATATATATCTATATATACATATATATATATATTTTTTGTAGGGTAAGCAAATATATATTGGCTTACTTTGTAATCCTGTGTATTTTCATTTTAAGCATTTAAAAAGGCTATTCTGATAAGGGATTTATAGACTTCACCACACTGTCAGAGGGGTCTATGACACAGAAAAGGTTAAGAAATCATGAAGACTGGGGCAGCTAGGTGGTGCAGTGAATAGAGCACCCTGCTCTGGAGTCAGGAAGACCCAAGTTCAAATCTGGCCTCAGACACTTAACACTTACTACTGTGTGACCTTGGGCAAATCACTTAACCACAATTGCCCTGCCTTTCCCCCTCCAAAAAAGCCAAAAAAGCCAAAAAAAAAAAAAAAAGAAGTCGTCCCAAAGACCAGAGAGACCTAAGTCAGCATAATAATACCAAGAACAGAGAGGCTAAGAGGGAGGAGGGACAAAGAGTGCTTTAAAAAATAAGTAATGGAAACTAAAAACAAATTTTATCCACAATTTTTCCTGGGGTGGGCTCTGCCAAAAGAATTCTGGTCAGCTATGGCCACAAACCTCAGCCCTCTTGGATGGCTGGATCCAGAACCAATGTCTAAGCAAAGCCACATTTCAGCCCCACTTCCATTCCACCCATCAATTAATCAAAAGGCTTTAATGAATGAATGAATGTTAACCATTTAGTAAACACTGAGTGTCAAGCATTATTGGGAAGACAAACAAAAAAAGAAGACAGTCTGCTCTCAAAGAGTTCACTTTCCAACTGGAGAAGTTAACATATGTAGGAGAATTCAACTTTGGGAGAGATGTGGAAGGTCCAGGAGAGATGTGGAAGGTCCAGGAGACCTGAGGATGCATTAGGACGTTCTGCTTCAAAGGAATGGTCCACCACCTTTAGGGAGTAGGGAGCAAGTGTGGGTCAGAGCAGAGAGGGCTCTACTATGTGACATGCACTGTGTTGAGTGCTGAGATAAAAAAAAAATCGTCTTTGCTGTCATCATCATCATCATCACTAGCACTTACATTGCACCTTCAGATTTACCAGTATTATCTCATTTTATCCTCACAGTAATTCTGGGAAGCAAGTGCTATTATTATCCCCATTTCACAGCTGAGAAAACCGAGGAATAGAGCAGTTGAGTGCCTTGCCCTGGATCACAGAGCTAGCTGAATTGTCTGAGGCTGGATTTGAACTCATGCCTTCTTAATTCCAAGTCCAACACTACATACTGTGCCAACTATCTGCCTAAATTTATACAGTACTTTAAAGTCTTCAAGAGCTTTACAAATATCTCATTTTATTCCTCCTATTTTATACCTTCAAGAATCTCATACTCTATATGGATACGAAAGGGGCAACTTCCATATTTTCCCCCATAAACAAATAAGTCATAGATTTCAGTAAGCCAAATCATAACTAGAAACAGTATCCCAGTAAAGCTACAGCAAGCAGGGAAAAGTCATACATCATCCTCATTTGACAGTGGAAAAATGGATCTCAAGAGAGAAATCATCTCACCAAAAGCCTCCTGAAGAATGGGTAATTAAATCTGTCCAGCATTCAATCCATTAAAATACTGTATGTGTGTATATCTCAAAAACAATGAGTAGACTAGGGTTATACAACAGAAAATTACGAATCTCCAAGTATCTTCAGTTGAACAGAGAAACAGGAATTAGAGTCACCAACTGCATATGCAACCGAAACTTATCCAAATATGTCAAAGCAAACTCTAAAGTAGTGAAATATAGCCTCTTGCTAAATTATGACAGGTGAACCAAACTGGAAAGACTTCCAGTATGAATAAATGAGAGACTATTTTCCAGGAACCAGTTTAACTAAACAAAGGTAGGCTCCTTTCTGAAAGGTTAGCTGCTAAATGGTGAATTTTTGGGCCAGAGCAATCCATGTAACTATATCCTAAGATGTAAAGGGCTTTAGATCCATGTTGCTGGAATAAGGATCCACATGGATGAAATCATAGATCTCTTGAATTAGAGTAGTAGTATGACATTTTCTAGGAAACAGAGTATTTGGGAAAGGGAGAAAATATAAAATTCCTACTTGCATTTTCATAAATGCATAAAATATTTTGCAAATATTTTATTTCCTAATTTTCAGAACATCCTTAAAGATAAGGGAGCTCTAATTTACCTACAGGTTAGTAAATTGTTGGAGAAAATCTTTCATGCCGTTCTGGAAAAGATAAGATTTGGGTTATGTGACAGTAGGAGGCAGCTTGAGAACTAGCTGAATGAGTCACAAAGCATAAACACTAATGTTTCTCTGTCAACTTGAAAGGCAATCTCTACTGAAATGACGAGGAGGCATCTGTACTTGGCCCTGTAATAGGCATCAAAGGAATGCTTACCAATTTTGCAAATGGATTAAGAGGCCAAATTTAATAAAATGAAATTTAATCAGATACAGGTGAAGTCTTATGCTTAAGTCCAAACAATGAAATCCACAAGTATGAGATGAAGTTGTGGCTACACTAGTTTATCTGCTAAAGAGGCAAGGGATTTAGAGAATTCAAGCTCACCATGAGTGAACAGTGTGAAGTGGCAGCCAAGAAAGGGTTACAATAAATGGCAGCCAAGAAAATGCATTAATGGAGATGGTGCCCAGACCTAAGGGACATGACAGCTCTGCTTTGTGAAGACCACCTCAGGAATACCGTGGTCAATTCTGGGCACTCCATTTTAGGAAGGACGTTGATAAGGAGAAGAACATCCAGAAGAGGGCAACCAGGGTGAAGGACTTCCAATCCACGCCACAGGAAGATACAATGAAAAAACAAGGGATCTTTATCCTGGAGAAGATAAACTTTCACAAATCTTCGAGTATTTAAAGGGCTTTCATGTGGAATGAATGGATTTTAAAAAAGCATTTATCTACGATCTTGGTCCCAGACAGCCGAAACAGGAGCCACAGATGGATGCCATCTCCCATATAAGGTCTTTCCTGATGCCCCCAGCTTCTACTGTCTCCCCGAAAAGTACCTGGTATATATTTTTTATCTTCTTATATGTGTATAAGTTTTATCTCCCTATAGAATATAAGTTCCTTGAGGGAAAAGGCTGTTTCATCTTTAACTTTATATCCACAGAGCCTTATATATAGTATATACTTAATTGGTTAAAGCTGCAAAGAACCAAATTTAGATTTTATGTTAGGGGGGAAAAAAGGCCAAAATCCTTAACAAATGGGATATCCAATATCTGTTTCCCTTTGCTTGATGTCTTCAAACGATCATTTCTCAGGCTTGTAGCAACAGGGATTCTTGTTTAGCTCTGGGTTGTTCGACTAGAGAGCCTTTGAGGTTTCTTCCCTCCCTGAGATTCTAGGTATCAAAAGAACTTTTTAACAAGAGAATCTGATGACATAAAATGTGTAGCTTCCATTTTTAAAAGTTTACATTGTTTTAAAGGATGCCATATAATTATTTATGTTGATTTTGTACTTTCAACATGATGGGGAAAATAAACCAAGGGAAATTATATTCAAAACATTCTAGTACAGAAATTATCAATCCTGATTCTCTGATACACATTTTTGAAGGAGCATCATGAACGAAATAAGAACTTCAAGGAGAAAAATAGAAGGATAAGAAAAAAGAAAAATAAGAAAAAAGGAGATCAGATAGACAGAGAATGTGTCTTTACATACTTATGTTATTATATATTATATATAATATATAAAATATATTATATATAATATATAACATATATAATAATTATATATTATATATACATATATCTGTATGCATACATGTGCATGTATATATGATGTATAATATACATATATGTGTCCATGTATTTCTATATCTATATCTTTCTCTATATATGTTCTTTTAACTTAGGAATGCTTTGATCTTTTCTATCCATTTGACTATAAATGCCAAATAACCGAAAGGAGAGTTAAGTCTTCTGTTACTACTTTAAGTAGTAACTAACAGGGGCAGTTAGATGGCACAGTGAATGGAGCACCCACCCTGAGGTCAGGAGGACCTGAGTTCAAATCCAGCTTCACACTTACTAGCCATGTGACCTTGGGTAAGGTGCTTAACCCCAATTGCCCTACAAAAAGCAAAAAAAAAAAAAAGGTAACTAATATTTTAAAGGCAGGGGGAGAAGGTATATACATATATATATACATATATATATATGTATATATATATATATATATGAAAATGCACATCAACCTAAATTATTAATTTACTAACGAGGTAGAATGGTAGGACTGCTGGAGAGTAAAATACAGAAAAACAAGAGAAAAAAAAATTTAATGCACACAGAGAACAGAAGGAAGTTTGGAAAAAAACAGACAAACAAGATGGTTTTGAAAATAAAGTAAAATTTGAATTTGTGTGTATGTTATTTTAAAAAGCAAGTGGTATAAAACAGAGATTCCTGTTTTTATACCTCACAGGGTTTTAGTGAGGATCAAATGATATAATATTCATTTAAAAAACAGCACAGTGCTTGGCAAAAGTAGGTTGTGTGTGTGTGTGTGTGTGTGTGTGTGTGTGTGTGCAAATATATACATATGTATGTATGCATATGTGTATATGTATGTGTGTATGTATATATTTATTCCCCCTTCACACAGAATCCTCTTTTTGTGTTCTGTGGCATGTATGAGTCTTCCTGACTCCAAGTCTGGCACTCTATCCACTCTGCCACCTAGCTACCATTCTTATACTTTATTCCCCCACATACTCTTCAATCCAGCGCCACCAGCCTCCAGGTTGTTCCAGGAACAAAATACACCATCTCTGTCCGTGGCATTTTCTTTGGCTGTCCCCTGTGCCTGGAGTGCTCTCGCTCCTCATCTCTGCCTACCACTTCCCTGGCTTCAAGTCCCAACTAAAGCCCCATCTTCCACAGGAAGTCTTTTCCAACCCTTGTGAATTTTAGTGCCTTCCCTCCTTTAATTACTTCCTATTTCTCCTCCATATTGCTTGTCTGTACATATTATATTTGTTTTCTTGTTGCCTCCACCATTGGACATTGAGCTTCTCGAGGGCAATGGCTGTCTTTCGACTCTTTTCTGTATCACCAGCATTTATCACAGCACATAGCAGGTACCCATGGCTTGGAGCAAGGAAACATTTGGGATTTAATCCTGACTACTTCTTTCTGGCCATGTGACCACATGCCAAGCCACTTAACCTCTCTCAGATTCAATTTCCTCATCTATAAAAGGGGGAGGGGGGTTAATGGTAATGTGATAAATGTTATTAATTTACTAATTAATTTACTAATAAAATGGTAATGCCAATTTACCAAAGGACTGTTATAATGAGCAAATGAGAATGTCAATGAAGCATTTTGTAAACCTTAAAGCACTGTATAATATAAATTCCAGCTGTTATATTGAGCTTAAAAGATAAGTAGAAATTCAACAGGTTAAAGGAGGGCATTCCAAGCATAAGGAATATAATATAGCAGACATGCAAATGGGAGGTAGAAACTAGGAAAACTGAACAGTCTACAAAACTGCACAACCATTTAGACTGTAAGTTTCTACACGTCAGGGCACCTATCTTACACTTTCTTGTATCAGCAGCTCTTAGGCTAGCCAATCAACAAGTATTCGGAAGGCACCTACTATGTGCCAGGCACTAATCTATATGCTGGAGATACAAAGAAAGACCAAAGGTAGTCATAGCTTTCAAGGAGTTCACTTTTTAATGGAGGATACATACAATGTATATAAATAGCGACATATAAATTAAATAGATGATAAATTGAAGATTATGAAGCCAGGGAGAGCCCTACTGACATCTAGGGGTATCACAAAAGGTTTTTTTGTAGAAAGTAGGATTTTAAATGGGCCTTGCCTTCAAGGAGGCCAGGAAAGGCAGGAGGCAGAGATGAAGAGGGAGAACATTCAAGGTCTGGGGAATAGCCAATTTTGCACAATTTTGCAGTGCACATGGGAGATCCTTAATACTATTTGCTGAACAAAGGAATCCGTAGTAATACGCTCTCTGGTTCCTTCCTACTGTTTTTAATGAACCAACACACAGCTATATGGCCCTAAGAAATACAGTGAGAGTAACTGTGTATTGTAAGTGGGCAAAGGAAGAAGGGAAAAATCTGGCATAAAATACCTTTTCACCTCTTGCACTATTTACTCTACAAAGGAAGGCCTCAGTTTATGGCAGAACATTCTCCATATAGACTAGAGAATCAGTCAATTTGACTTTAGAATCTAAAACCTGATCCTGCTCTTACCTTTTTCTAAATTGATCAAGAATCAGGAAATGTTCTGTTAATAAATCCGAAGAATGGTAGTTTAGAAGTTTCTTGCATAACGGGATCATAAAAAAATCCCAAATCACAATATTTCAACCTTAGTGCACTACATTTTAGCAAGTAAGTATACACAAATGTATAATACTTCTGGTAATTTCATCATGTGGAATATCAAATTATGCCCAAAATGTGGCTTTGGATTTTGCAACTAGCCTTCTAGCTCTCCCTATAAAATATGTTGGCAAAGACCATAAATCTTACTCGACTACAAGGAAACCCATCTCCACATTCCATGGCTTTAGGGCAATTCCAAGACTATGGGGTCATAAAAAGACAGACCTCAAACTGCTACGGCCAAGCAGTCATTTGAAGGATGGGAAATTGGAGACAATAACATTTGATCATGCTGTTATAGTAATCTGAGGGCTCATTAGAAAAAGTCTGCAGAGTCTCCTATTCCTACCTTAAGAATTAATTCAAGAAATGACTCGATATGAAAGTCATACATCAGGGGAAAAAGGTCCAAAGTCATATGGAATGTCAATATTTTACAGCAGACATAGTTTAAGATCAAGTATTGTTACAGCCAAATCTCTATAAAAGAAAAATGTTTATAGACCTTAAAATATAGAACATTTATCTGCTACAATAAAATTCTAGCGAAACAAAAAAGTTTGTGAAGTCTCAAGTATCAGGATTTGATTAACAAGCACACCACCATTTTTGTATAGGACAGTTTGAATTTAACAAAATAGGAATAATAAAATAATAATAAATAATAGTAATAATAATAAATAATTACTATACTTTCTACAAATACGTAGATTCGAAGTATTAAGGCCTCTAAATAAGTTTTTGTTTATTTCAATTTAAACGTTGATTGAATTGGGTGGATTAAGGGATAGTTTTAATTTTAGATCATATCATTATATTGAAAATTAGGGAATTTGGTGTTCAGCAAAATTTTTCATACTATTCTGGCCCAATTGATCTATTAAAATAGGTTATAAAAATGAATTTCAATATAAGAAGTAAACTATAACAGCTTGATGCATCACAAATACTATAATGTATAACAGTAATGCAATATAACATACACATTTTGTGACATTCATAACAGTGTTTATCAGAGAAACAAGTCCATTATTTTTTACTGGACACATTGAACTTAAATCACAAACGGTTAAAAATCATTAGAAGGTGCTGTCACAGGCCAGCACAGTAGAACCCACATTCTCTGCCTCCCTTCATTCTCCCCTCCCCCCATGCCAAAATGAACTGCATGCCCCAATGCACAATGCTGGAGAAGGTCACAAGAGATTGCAGGGACTTTTGTAATAGAACAGAAATAACTCAGCTGCTTTGTTGCCATATTCTCTTTTAATCAGCATGTTCGAAAACCTTTAATTAGCACCCTGGCCACAAAAGGAAAGCATTTCTAATTTGCCAGGAGAAAAGAGGGGTGGGGAACCCACATGTGTACACAATGGTCAGTTGTATCAGGATCACAACATGGGACTTTTTAAAACGATCAGCCCAGGAGGCTTAAAAACATTAAGAACAAAACAAACAAAAAAGAAAACAAGGTGCCAACATCTTAGACAGACATCTGCTATTAACAGAACAAAACAAAAACCCGTCGACTTGTTTATGGATGACACCAACTACAGTAGAGTGTCCACAAACAAGGGAGTTCCTTAATCTTGCTTTGGTTTTTTAGCCCACGGCAAAAAAATGAAAGCAAGTGTGTGCAGTGTTTAATACAAAATAACACTTCCAAAGCAAGACACCGTCTTCAAGCATCCTTATTTTACTCACCCAAATTATTCAATAGCAGAAAAGCTACTAGACTGAAAACCAGCATAAATCATTAAGAAATAATTTCCATATGGATTCTTTATATACACAATTTCATCAGACTTAGAAAGGGCTTTAAACTGAGAAAGATGCCATCCAAATTGATCTCCCTTGGAACACCGCATGCACAAGCAAAAAGAGACAAGAATTGATGAAATTGATTAAAAATACAAACATGATTTATTTAGCTCTTTCACCAAGACAAAATACATCACATTTAATAGTTTATAAACAACTGGGCAAGGTAGGTAGTGGAGATATTATCGCCATTTTATGAATGAAAGAAATTGACTCAAATAAGTCAAGTGAGTTGTCCAAGGTCACACAGCTAGTGGTGGGAACTTGGGGGGAGAAATTCAAACTCGAGTCCTTTACAAGTCCATTCATCTTTCTATTCTTACAGTGATTTTTATGTCTTTTTTTTTTTAATGGGTGAATGAGGGGCAGGTAGGTATACCAGCCCCAGAGTCAGGAGAACCTGAGCTCAAATCTCATCTCAGACACTTATTAACTGTGTGACCCTGGGTAAATCACTTAACCCTGATTGCCTCAGGAAAAAAAAAAATCAAATTAATGGAGGATATGAACCTATTCTTAAACTGTAAAAATCAATCAAGCTGTACAACTTGCCAGATCAATTAATAGGAATATAAGATACAACTTATCTAGAGTGGGTAGCAATGGATAAAAATATAGTATGTACTAAAACATTAGAATAGAACATCCTCTCAAAAATAAGTAACCAAAATACATTTTTAAAAATACATATCTATATTATAAGAAAAAGCAAACAGTCAACTCCCAGAAGAGTGCATGAGTTTTGGTCACTGCACTGTTAACCATCATCTCCACCAGGAGCAGAGGACATATCCTACAGTGAAATGAGGTACTGTTTCTCCACCTATAAAATGAGAGGGGTCAGACTTTATAGGGTCCCTTTTTCAGCTCCAAAATTCTGTGACTCCCCAGGTGACCAACATGGAATTTTGAGAGCATAAAGGGACCTCACAAAAACATCTCATTCAACCAATTTTTCATTTTACAGATGGGGAAACTAAGGGACAGAGATTGACTCATCAAAATCATACAAATAATCAGTAACAAAGTTGGGGGAGTAGAATTCAGTTTTCAGCCCAGTGTCTTTCCCATTGTGTAAAGCAGCACTTTCACCTCCAAGAAGATGTGTAGGATAAAAATTGAAACCAATCACTAAAAATGGTGGCTTGGTAGGATCTGCATAACTGTTTATCCTGATTCTTTCTGGATAGCTAAGAATTTTTTGTATGTCCACGCCAAAAGAGACAAACCTCCAACAGTATGAATGGTTGGTATATTCAATAAATGGTTTTATTTACTAAAAGACTTCTCTCTACCAATTAATGATGCAATTAACATCTATTTAAAAGTTGTAAAAATATGCTTACACTAGAAATGGTCAAAGGCATGTTGAAGTCCTTGCCACCTTGAAGTCGAAAGCCCCAAGGAGCTGGGCCAACCAAGGATACGCTGTAGTTGCTCATGGTTCTCGTGGTTCAAAGTCTACTTTCAGGTAATAAAAGCACCTGTGAAGGATAATTAAGTAACTAATTAAAGGCTTATTGAAAAACCCAAATCATCTTTAAGTAGTCTATTTAAAAACAACATAATAATGTTTAGGAGTGTGTGTGTGAAATGGGAGCTATATTAAACTCTCATAAATTTCCATCTAGGAAAAGGAATCCAAGAGTTTATATGTAATTACTATAGGCCTGCCAGTTTCCATAATATGAAAATTCCACCCCAGAATATATTTCTAGACACGAACATTTTTTACAACTTGCTACAATCCAATTTTATTCCATGTGGCTTCTTTTATAAATTTCTAATTTAAAGTGCTTTGCAGTCTTCTTTTAATGCATATACGAAGAAAGCAAGATTCCATTTCAGATGATCTCCTAACACACACCCACCTCATTCTTTTGACTACAGTTGGCAAGAGGCCTTCAGCTCAACATTAGTCAAAGGCTGAGTTCCCCTTGAACACATGTGAGGATACTACAGCCTGTAAATCTGAGGGATTCAGTACCCTACTTTCCAAATATTAAATTCTTTCAAATTGTTGTCCATTAAAAAAATTACTATTACCACACTGTAGGATGCAATCTACTGTTTTCGGGATTTTGCTGGCTGTCAAAGTCTGCAGCAATTTTCACCCCAAATAGGCAATGCTGTGCTACAGTGACTTTTTAGTTAGGGCCTTGGAGGAGAGGGGGAAGAAAGAAAGTGAGAGCAACCCTTTGGAAAGGTTAAGAAGCAATACAATCTATCACAAGACATGTTCTGCTACTTACTATCCTGTGTATGAAGTGGAAAAGTCACTCAACTCCTTTGGACCCCAGTTTCTTCATTTGTAAGATGAGGGAGGAGGGCTGATAGGTTGCACAGTGGACAGAGCACCCACCCTGGTGTCCAGAGGACCTGAGTTCAAATGTTACTCTGGGCAAGTCACTTAACCCCAACTGGGGGGAGTGACAGGGAGGGAGTAAAATTCGGGGCTAGACTTGATGACCTTGAAGATCTTGCCACTTACATGATCCTATGATTACTACAAAATATTGTAGGTAAGATTCCAGATGCTTAATAAGGAAATTATGGTAGAATCACAACCTACAAGATAAAATGTTTTCAAGTGTGCCCCTGTTTAAACCAATATTTAGCCCAATGTTGCATTTTATTCTACAAAAACAAAGTATGCACATTTATGTGATTATTTGGGTGTAAGTAAGGAAAGATTTAAGCCACACTGATTTTTTTTAAAGCAACCATTTGAAACTTTTAAAAATGAAAGGGAAAAATACATATGTTGGAGAGAGGGGTCACTTCCCTTGTAGTGACGACTACTGGCCAATTTTAAGCATTTACAGCATTTCTGACAGGCACTTCTAAAATATTTTTCCAGGACCTCAAGTGATCTAAATTTCTGTACCCATGATATCATATTCATAATCACAGTTACAAATATGAACCACTGAGGGTCCTAAAACCAAAAACTGCCTGCCTACTTCTTACTGGCTTCTGCTTTCCATAAAGGAAAAGAGAGAACATACAAGGAAATCTTAGAAGATGCCCAGCTATGGATCAATGTTAAGAAGATGAAACCAGGTTACAGATTACAGGATCCTAGACTACTTTTTTTACCCAGGTAAGTAATGTTGAATTAACAGCTAAATGGTTAAAGAGCAGGCTCCCTGGATAACAAAGAACTGCATGCACATAATGAGAATATTACCCAAGTGCAAAAAAGCAGTAAGCAGTGCTATACAACTTGTGTATCGCGTTCTAAAAAAGAACATCTTTGCAATGATTAAAGAAAAGTGACAATGCCAATTTAGAAACCACATACTGCTATCTCTATCACGTAAAAAACTGACCCCATATTTTATAGGTACAAATAGATCCAATTGGTTCAACTTCTTCTGACCTCTAATACTCTGCATGAAAATTCATGTAATGTGAGCACAAATGTGTACAATCAGTGAATTTGAGGTTTCCTTTTTTCCTTCCCTCACCATTAAACATTTTGTACCTGCAATGTCAAAGAAGATATGCCTTGTACTTTTATTTTTTGTGTCTTTTTCCATATTTCAGCTCACCTTAAAATATAATATTTAAGTCTTATTATTATTGGCTCTTCTTAGGGTATCATGAAACCATTATATGACAATCACCCCCCAAAAAAACTTAACATACCAAGCAGACAGGAAATTAAATTTAAAAATGTAAAAAATGTTGGATTTTCGCATGTATCTGGGTTCCCTTCTTTGGGAAGTCAAAACAATCTGCAAAGTGGTTGCAGCCGGTAAGGAACAATACATACACAGGAAGCTTAGTATCTATCCCCCCCCACTTCCAGAATTCCAGCTGTCTTTTAAGAAGAAAAAAAAAGAAGCCTCCCACTGAACACCAGAAGGTAATGAAAATAAGCAACAACCTAAACAGAAAAACTCTCTGCTCTACCAAAAACATCTCACAGGACAGGTTGAGAGTTAAGAACCTACAGCTGAAGAGCTAAAAAGCAACAGGCACAGGATGAAAGAGGTCGGCCAGGCAGCTTTCCATAAGGCAGGATCCCGCTTTGCCCTGTTGGCCAAATAAGGCTCAGGAGCTGGCTGGTTTCAGACGCCTTGACTGTCAGGAAGCCTGAACCCGAGGATCAGATCGAGCGATCACACCCTAAACCTGCCCAACCCAGCTTAGCTATGAGTTTGTTTCCTGAGCTCTTATTTCTTTCCGGCCTCTTCCCTTTTATTTTTCCCCCTTGTTGTCAAAGACATAGTCTTAAAAAGAAATACCTAATACTTTAAAAAAAAAAAAAAGGTATTTGAAGCTCCAGCTAGTGCAAAAAGCGTTTATTAAATGCTAGGCACTATCGGCCCTGGGAAGACAGAAAACTGAACGCTTCTGACCTCGAGGAGCTTTCTTACTGGCTTGTATTTTAAAAATTAATTAATGAGGCTTTACGTTATTGCTGGTTCAACTGGAACTGGCCACAAACAGGTTACACAACTGTAAATATTTAGCTTTTGCAAAAGAAAAGCAATTCTCGGAGACAGATTTATGTGCATGTGTATTTCAAAGGAAAGGAAATAAACAACCTCCCCCCCCCCCTCCTCCCCAGAAGAGAAATAAGCAGCAAAAAGTTTAAATGAAGAGAGTGCCCAGGAGCCAATCCCTGCGGGCGGGCTGACAGGCGGTCGGGCGGGCTGACAGGCGGTCGGGCTGGCTGAGCCGAGCCGAGCGGGGGAGGCTTCTGGGGCTTTGCCCGGAGGCTCTTTCCGCTTCAGGAAGGCTGGGCAGGGCAGGGCTGGGCTGGGCTAGGCTAAGGTGCCGCCGCCGTCGCCTGCCCGCCCGCGCTCCCGCTCCCTAGCAGGCTCCCACCGAGCCTCCCCAAACGGTAGCCGCCGGCCCCTCCCTCCCGTCACCCCGGGACCCAGGGAGCTGCCCCAGCCCTCCCTCCTTCCCTCCCAGGGATCGCGCCATTGCCCTGCTCCCCCGGGGCCAGCGGTCTACCCCTCTCCGCACAGGGCTCCCTGTGCTCTCTCCAGAGCCAGCTCAGGCACGACGCGCTCTGGAGAGCAGAGTGCTCCCTCCTCACACCGAAACCTGGAGCCGGAGCGGGGCTGAGCACCTGAGGATCCCACCCCGCAGCGGGACGTTCACCGCTCGCGCAGCGCCTCTCCTCTGCTCTGCTCTCCTCCTCCCCCGTCCTCCCTTCTCTCTTTCCTCCTCCACTTCTAGGGCTGTTCATTGGCCTGTCCTGCCGATAGCTGAGCTCCCCGACCGCGCAGCGAGCGGGCCTGGGCGGCTCGGTCACTCACCTAGAGGGCAGGAGCTGCGCTGTCTCAGGCGCGGGTCAGCGCTGACAAGTGACTGACTCCCAGGGCGTGTGAGCGAGTCTCCTAGCGGCCACTTCCGCCTCCACTTTCTCTCGCGGCTCCTCCCACGTCCCGGCCCAGGGGGGAAGTCCTCGGCCCTTCTGGCTCCGGGGGCCACTCCCCTCCAGGGATCGGGAAGTGTGTCTCCAGTACGAGGAAGGCTACCCCGGGAAAGGGACAGAGGGAAATAGCTGCGCTCCCTTAGCCTAGCCCAGGGGAGGCAAGGTTGTCAGGGGCGTTTGAAGCGCAGCCTTCCCACCGCCGAGACCTGAAGTGCATATCGCAAACATCTCGGTGTCTTCTTTCTCCTCCACGGCTGTTTGTATGTTCTATATGTATCTTGTATTTATAAAGTAATCAAATCGTCAGATAGGCTTTTGCTAAAACTGGAAATGCCGATGGCTAAGATTTCCCCAGTCATGTGAGTACAGGGAATCCCCTCCAATTGTCCAGGGGATTCCAATGTGCTCGTAGTACTTTGGTACAAAGCAGCATCCTTTCAATGAAGGAAAATGCCAGTGATCCCATACTTCAGATGAAAACAGTGACAGTTCCCCTCCTTCTCCCTCCGGGAATGAAGACGTCTGGGAGAATAACAATCGCTGGCGATTGTACCACACCGAATAGCTTGAAAAGGACTTCGAATCATTTATGACAAATAGATAAGATTACATTATAAATACAGACGATGTCTAGGTATGAGAAGTGGTGAAGGGGTAGAGTTGGCCTCAAATCAGGGAAAACCTGGCCCGCACCAAGTCCGGCCTTTGACCCTGGGAAGATCACTTAATTTTCAGTCAATAATATATTAATCATTCACTACATGCCAGGCACTGTGCAAAGCACGGGAGAATAAAAAAGTTGAAAGAAAATAGTCCCTGCCCTCTAAGGGTTCAATGGGGGAGATGAGCAAATACGTATTAAACAAGTTCTATGTAGGATGTGAGAAATGATTGGGGGGGAGGGGGCGCTAGAATCCAGACGCTGGGAAAGACTTCTTCGTAGAAGATGGGAAGATGGGGTCTAAATTGGGATTTAAGAGAAATCAGGGCACCCAAAAGGCAGAGATAAAGAGGGGGGACATTTCAGGCATGGAGGACAGAGAAAATGTCAGAGAAGATGAGTGTCGCAGTCTGGAGCAGCAAGGAAGCCAGTGTCACTGGATGAAGTGAAGAGTAAGTAGTGGGAAAGGGTTCTGGGGCAGCTGGGTGGCCCAGTGGATAGAGCACTAGCCCCAGAGGTAGGAATCCTGCCTCAGACACTTAACACCTGCTAGTTGTGAGAGTGACTGACTCAACAGGGGAAAAAAGAAGAAAACTGGAAAGGTGCTTTGTTTTGTTTTGTTTTGTTTTTCCGGGAAGAAGGGGTTAGTTATGAAGGTCTTTGAAAGCCAGGCAGGTTTTTGTATTTGATCCTGAAGGTGAAAAGGCTCCACTAAAGGTTACTGAATAGAAGGGGGTGACATTCTGGGACCTGTACTTTGGGAAAATCACTTCAGTGGCTGATGGAGGATTGATTGGAAGGGAGAAAGACAGGCAGACCCATCTGCAGGCGTGTAGCAAGAGTCCAGGCAGGAGATGATGAGGACCTGCACTAGAGTTAGTGGCAGAGAGTGAGAGGAGAGAAGAATATCTGAGAGATATTGCAAGGATGGAATCCACAGGCCTTGACAGAATATTGGATATGAAGGGGTGAGGGTGGAGAGTAGTGGAGGATGACTCCTAGGCTTTGAAGTATTTCTCGGTGCTGTAAATTCCATAAGAGGTGCAAACGTGAAACAAGAGGGAATTACCTTACCTTATTCATGAAATAACATGCTAGTCCTTCTCCTTATATATATACATGGCTATATACTTTACTTTTCTCTTAACACACACACACACACACACACACACACACACACACAAACATCTGACATGCATTCTTGGACGGAATGAGGTCACAGATCTATCACCATATGGAAAACACTTTATTAATCTTCAAAGGGCAAAATATAAATCTCCTTTGATTTATCTGTGGAGAGCAACAATAGTCTCCCCCAGTAGAATGTAACCTCCCTGAGAGCAAGTACTCTTTTATTTTTGAGTCTGTGAGCATCTCAATCCTAGCCCTGAGTAGGTACTTAATACAATCTTCTTCAGTGGCTGTATCCTTGGAGTCTCAGCACAGCCCTGTGAGTTAGATACTACAAGTGTTACTTTTTCAGTTTTAGAGCTGAGGAGGGTGAGAATACACAGCTGGTAAGCATCAGAGGAAGGCTTGGTGGTCTCTCTCCTGTTATACTCAAGTCAGTAATTCCTCCTGTAGTCTGGATTATGAATTTATCTCCCACTTCCTATAAGGATATTCATTTAGTGCTGCCAAACATCTAACCAAAGAGCAGTATGTGTCTATATGAGTGAATAAGTGTGGCTAATGCTCAAACAATTGAGCATTTGGACATTTGGACCTTGGCATCACTTAAACTCTTTGAATTTCCTAATTTGTAAAATAGAAATAAAAACACTTGTACTCTGTATGTCACAGAGCTGTTGGGGGAAAAGCACTTTGGAGACCTTAAAGCCTCCTGTAGATGCAAGTTAAAATTACGTAGTCTTGATGCCATTTGCTCAAGAAGCATTGAGCAACTACCATGTGCCAGGGCCTGGGGGGTGCAAAGACAAAATGAAACAGTTCCTGAATTCAAGGAGTTTACATTCAATTGAAGGGATGCGACCTATGCATAGATAAGGAAATATAAATATGTAAAAATATACGTACATATGTATGTATGCGTGTGTATGTATGTATGTATGTATGTGTATAAAATAACTTCCAGGAGGAAGGCATTAACTAATGAGGGGAAGGTGAAATCAGGATGGACCCCAGTTTAGGAATTGTCACTTGAGCTGAACCTTGAAGGAAGCTAGAGATCGTAAAAGATAGGGGTGAAGAGGCAGTGTGCAATCCCAGCCTGGAGAACAGCCTCTGCAAACGCAGAGGCAGGAGATGTCCTGTGCATGGAACACTAAGTAGTCCAATTTAGCAGGAACCTAGAGTAAGTGAAGGAGAGTTTGGGCAATGAGTATGAAGAGTGGATTAAAGCCAGATTGTGAAGGATTTTAAAAGACACAGGAATTTTATTTTATCCTATAGGCAAGAAGGAGATGCTGGTGCTTTTTGAGCAGGGCAGTAGGATGCTTGGAACTGGACTTTCGAAACATCACTTTGGCATCGATGTGAGGAGAGATTAGAGATGGTAGAGAATGGAGGCAGGAAGGCCAATTAGGAGGTGATTAGTCCAAGAGCACTGATGAAGACCTGAAAGAAGGTAGTGATTGTGATGTGAATGATGTTGTATAGTGTAGAATTGACAAGATTTGACAACTGATTGGATATACAGATGAAGAAAGAGTGACTTGCAGAAGATAACAGTGAGGTTGGGCTCCTGGGTGATTAGAAGCAGAAGGATGGGAGTGCTAGACTTGTAATGAGAAAGACCTGGATTTAAATTCTGCTTCAGATAACATACTTGCTATTTGATTATACATATATATATGTATATGTATTTTATGTGTGTATGCATATATATACATATTTATATCTATTATGTTTATATATGTATATTTTATGTATATATGTATATACCTATATACACATATATGTATATAGAATATGTGTATATATATATATATATATATATATATATATATGTTCTATCTATATCTCCTTAATCTCCCTGTGTTTCAGTTTTTTCATTTATAAAATGAGGGTTTGGGCTACCGTCTCTAAGGTCCCTTTCATTTTTAAATCCATGATACTACTATGGTATTGCTGACAGAAAGAGAAAAGTTTGGAAGAAGCGGTAGCTTAGGGGGGAAGAGAAGGAGAAATGATGAGTTCTGTTTTGGCCACGCCTTTGGGCCAGACAAGATGGGAAATGCCGGATGTTCATTTGGTGATGTGGGACTCTAAAGACTAGGGTTTATATTTGTAAATGTCTAGATTGGGAGTCATGTGCATAGAGATGATCATTGAACACATGGGAGCAAATGAGATCACTTAGAGAAAGGCTGAATAGTGAAAGAAAAAAAAAGAGAACCTGGGACGTAGTCTTGGAGAATATCCATAATTAACAGTCAGGAGATAGAGGATCATCCAGTGGACAGCCACCTTTCTGCTAAGTTAAGAAAATGTGAAGAAGTGAAGAGCACTAAGATAGAAGGGAGTTTCTTAACAATAAAAGTGAGAATTCCAGAGTGTGCAGGCAAATGAGCAGGCTGAAATTAATGGGCCTGAGGTGAATCAGAACAGAAGTATGGGGAAAGAAAAGAGAGAGAACAGTTTTTGCCTCCACATTTGTTGATCCTGAAGTATAGGAATAGGATTAGAATCTGGGAATGTGCCCAACATAGATGGGGCCCCCTGATATGGATCCTACCCTCTAGGGTCCCATGATGGCTGAGTATAGAATGAGTGAATACTCACTGCCTCTCACTCCCAGAGGGTCAATATCTTTAATAGTTCAGAGATTTTTGGTGACTAAGGAAGAATAAAATATTGATTAGATCCCTGGGCAGTAACTCAGGCTCTCTACACATAGAGAAGACTGTGCAGAGATGATAGGGAATGAAACACATCCATATGGGAGATACTGTCTACATAGGAGAGGCACTCAGTACTGGATCCCTGGAACCATACTCCCACTCCCAATCCTATTCTCACCCAGTGTCTTTTTTGTTTTTAAGGAAAAAAGAAAGATCAGCAAAACTAATCAATGCATAGGAAAAATCTGACATATATGCAATTTTCCACACCTGTGGACACTGCCCTGCACCATATCCATGTGATATTTTTAATGACTCGAAGATTTTTCCTGAAAGAAAAGCCTATCTTTTAATATTCTTCAAGTGATGTCATATAGCTGTGGGTCATGGAATATCAAGGTCTCTGGAGAATTAAAGTTGAAGGTCAACCCAAGAACAAAAGAGAGTACATGAGTACACGAGAATAGGTCACAACCGCTTACCAACCAAGAATTACTCTAGAGAAATGTTATCAAAGATGAAAGCAGAAGGGTGTATGATCTGAAAAGAAGGTGAGTTGGTCACGAGGCAAGATGTTATTAATTAATCAACTGATAATTTAATTAATTAATTCATAGATAGCCCATGTGCTCCACTGGTAGTCACGCAATATCAAGAGATCCAAAAGAAGGTTCTAATATGTTGGGTAGACCCCCTGTAGATAATTAATGGGAGAACTTAGGGTTCTGGGTCTCAAATTTCTCTGAGTCCCCCTTCAGAGAAGACATTCTAATACCACTTTCCAATCTCACCCCTATTTAGTCTTGCTAAATAGGGACAACCTGTTAGGCTTCATAGGGTGTGTAAGTGATTAGGAATTCCCCACCCTCAGTGATAGCTTTTTATGCACTCTTACCTTCTCACCATCTTGTGATCCCCTGGTAAAAGAACAGACACTTTGTAGTACATTGGTAGAAGCCAGGTATGGTGGTGCTATAACTTGCCTGAAAAGCTTCACAAGGGTGCGGTGATATATGATGCCACGGGCAGAGTGCTGGATTTGGTGTTGAGGATTCAAGCCCCTGTCTTGCCACTTAACTACCTGTGTGACATTAGACAATTTAACTTCACCTGTTGTTGTACCCAAACCCAAATCCCAGATCACTACACACCACCTGATTTGTGGCCCACCATTAAGCCCCTTTATATTTCTGTCTTTGTCTCTATCCCATTCCCTGTCATAGCTTGAAACTGCTTAAAGGCATGCCTGGGCATTGCTCAAGGCGTAGTTCCCTGCCCCTTCCTTCCCTAATCAGCACTCTATATGTTCTCCTTGAACCAACATAAGTGTACAAGGTTCAACTTATGGTTATGGTGTAATGTAGAGACCACCCTGTGCTGTTCCGCTGACCAAGCAGGGTCCCCACACCCTTTGGCCAGAACATGACTCCAGCCTGTTCTGGGGAATTCCAGTTCCCCTTACCCCATGACCCTCCACCCTGTTTTGGAAAACACTCACTACGACCCTCTACCGTGTTCTAGGAGGACCCCCATGTCACAGGAAGGTTGCACCCTTGTGCCCCTTGCACCATATTCCCAAATTAGCCCTGAGCTATAGATCTAACTAATGGCTGTTCTTGACTTCTGTACGTCATGGCTTCTGTTAGCTCCTCTCCCTGATTGTGGTTTTTGTGGTTTTAGCCTTTATAACCAAAATCTGTACCCACAATGGATACTACCGATTTGAGTGAACACTCTGGTAATCACTCACTTGCTTAATAAATCCACACCTAAATTTACCTTGAACCCAAGTCTCAGCTTGCTCTTATTCTCTGCACAACACTATCAGTGTGGTAACAACAGAAAGAGCATTGACTCTGGAGGTTTAAATCCTACTTTGATGCTTACTATCAGCATGACCTTGGACAAGACACTTATCTCTGTGCCTCAGTTTACTTACCTATAAAATGAGAGAATTGGGGTAGAAGTCCTTTCCAACCTTAAATTAACAATTCTATGATCTCTCTGACTCAATTCTCTCATCTGTAAAAGGGTATGTTTGACTAGATAACCTATAGATGACTTATAGAGTCCCTTTCCACTCTATAGCTATGATACTAAACTCTTTGTGTTCCCTAGAACCTAGCAAAGTACTCTGCACACAAAGTAGAGGATTAATATGTATTGTTTCAGTGCGTGTTTGTTGAATGAATAGAAATCAAACTAGTTTCGTCCTCTTTATTTACATGCTCTTCCCAATGATGAAACAAGTAAAACTAAAATAATATTTCCCAATTGATCCCAATGTGAACACTCCCTTCAACAGTGCAGATGGCAAACCAGTGAATTTCTTTGAAGTCTTTGCATACAAATCTGGAAAAACTCAAGTAACAGAAAGTATTCCCTATAGACCAACTAGGTTAACAAGAATATATTTTAAGAGTATTTTCTACCTAAAAACAATGTTTGTATAAGAATGCAAATGTTTGCTCTAACATTTTATTATTTTATGCACAACTCGAAATTCTCCTGTGGCAACTACAAAAATAACAGGAATGTTTTATTATGAGAAGGACAGGCTGTAGTGAGTGTTTACAGTTGCATCTAGTAATAGGGGTTGAGCTGGTCTATGGAGGGTGGGAGTGGGGAGGGGACTGTCCTTGAAGCATTCACAGATATTCCTTGCCTGGTTTCAGTTCGAGCAACCATGTGGAAATATAGGAGAAACAAGTTTCTAGCCATGACTAGCTGAGGGGCTGATACTATGTGATAACAAAGTCTTTTAATTGGCTGCAGAACCAGACAGACTGATGACTCACAAGTTACTGAGCCAGAACAGAGTGTACAAAAGTGAAACCTACTGATCTCTCAGTCTTTTTTCCTTGGTTACTTCAAGTGAAGAGGGTTGTTTTAACCTGAAGGTATGAGGGGGAAATGGCACAGAGTGTGGCTATCCTATCCCTCACTTACCCACCATGTGTCTGTGAACACATGGTACCTCTGGCTTTTTTGGTGTGTGTTTATCTTTTTCACTATCATAGACCAAGTAGTATTCCAAGATGGGAAGTGCTGGGTGACGTGATAAGTTTAAGAGATCATGTAGTATCCCACTGGTGACTAGAGTTGGTAGTAGAAACCTTTGGATATAGAATGGTAGAGGCCAGTGACAGAGAAACACAGATGTGGAAATAGTACCTGGAGGATGGTAGAAACTAAAGGGATTATGACCCTTTGTGATGGATGGGTTGCCGATTATGGCCTCTAGATCAGAGCTCTGCAGTGGGCTACACCCAGAGGGACTTGCATGAGGCTTCCATGAAGGGAGAAAATACCTTCCAGAGCCAGGAGGCAGGAGGTTACCCTTTACCACATGTGTTTTCTGCGTGTACTTCAGGTTTGAGTCCACTCTCCCTACCAGGGAGAAGAAAGAATGCTAAAAGAAAGAGTGCCCCTGCAGTTGTGCAGGAAGAGGAAGAGGAGGAGGAAGATTTGCGCCAATTGTTATTATGGTTTGACTGTAGAGGACAACACCATCTTCCCAGTCCCTCAGGCTCAATACCTAGGTGCCATCTTGGATTCTTTTCTGTCTCTCACTCTCATATCCGAGCTTTTGCCAAGGCCTATTGATTTCACCTTTGCAACACCTCCCAAATATATCCCCTTCTCTCCTCTGACACTGAAACCAGTGCAGGCCGTCATCACCTCATGTCTTGATAGCTGCAATAGTCTGCTGGTGGGTCTGCCTGTCTCAAGTCTCTTCCCACTCTAATCCATTCTCCACTCCACCACTAAAGTGATTTTCCTAAAACACAAGTCTGATCATGTCACTACCTTCCCCCGCCTCAATAAACTTCAGTGACTTTCTATTGCCTCCAGAAGCAAATACGAAGTGCTCTGTGTGGGTTTCAAAGCCCTGCATAAGTTAGCCCCCTCCTATCTTTCTAGTCTTATTACCATAACTCTCCCACATATTCTTCAATCCAGTGACACTGGCTTCCTGGCTGTTCCAAGAACAAGAGACTCCATCTCTCCAGCTCTGGGCATTTTCTCTGGTTATCCCTCATACCTGGAATGCTATCCCTCTTCCAGTGTGATCAATAACTTCCCTGGCTTCCTTTACGTCCCAAATAAAATCTCATGTTCTACCAGAAGTCTTCCCCAATCCTTCTTAATTCCAGTGCCTTCCCTCTATCAATTATCCTATATACTGATACTGTTTGCAGCTTGCTTCTATATATTTGCTTGCATGTTGTCTTGCCATTAGATTGTAAGCTCTATCAGGGTAGAGACTATCTTTTGCCTTTTTTTGCATCCCTGACATTAACACAGTGCCTGTCAGATAGCAGATAGTTAATAAATGTTTAACCAATTTAATTGAATTCAGTTCTTCTTAAATACCTTTTCTCAATGCTAATAAAGTTCAACTGGTTGACTGATGATGGGGAACATACTGCTGGGGGCTTGTGAAACCTACTAGAAACCTTGCCTCTCATTATTACCAGTAGAACCCCAAGGGTAGGAATAATCAGCAGTCCTCTGGAGGAGAAGCAACCCAAAGCAGAAGAGGGTTTCAAACCTAAATCTAAACCCAATGCTCCTTATACTACAACATACTACCTACAGCTTATAGGAATTTAGAAGGAGGGGGGAATCAAGGAAAAGGAAAGCCCTACCAAAGAGGAGAAATTTGAGGTACATCTTAAAGTCTAAGGAACATTTGGATGAGATAATAGAATTATAGAGTTAGAAGGTACTTCAGAGACCTTCTAATCCATCCCCTTTATTTTTCAGATGAGGAAACTGAGACCCTAGAGCAGCGGTTCTCAACCTGTGAATTATGTTTAATTTGTAACAATGAAAATACATCCTGCATATCAGATATTTACATTACGATTCGTAACAGTAGCAAAATTACAGTTATGAAGTAACAACGAAAATAATTTTATGGTTGGGGGTCACCACAACATGAGGAACTGTATTAAAGGGTCGCAGCATTAGGAAGGTTGAGAACCACTGATCTAGATGGTTATAATTATTATTATTGGTAGGAGTAACAACAACAAAGATACTTAACATTTATTTACTACTTCATAATTCACAAAGCACTTTACAAATATTATTTCATTTTATCCTCACAATATTCCTGGGAGGTCAGTATTATTATTACTTTCATTTTACAGATGTGGAAACTGAGGCAAGCCAAGGTTAAGTGACTTGCCCAGAGTCATACAACTAAGAAGTACCTGAGGCTGGATATGAACTCGAGTCTTCCTGATTCCAGGATTTGTGTTCTCTCAATTCGATCATCTAACTGCCTCTAAATTAAATAACTTTCTCGAAGTCACTCAAGGCACAGTCACTTTATTTTTCTGGGTGTGTCCTTGAGTGACTTAGTCACTCACAGCAGGGCTACCATATTGTAAACTGGTTACACAAAGGCCATCTTCTTTCCCTTAGGCCCGGTAGGTCCAGAAATAGGTTTGAGATTTTGATCTGTTCAGTTCTAGGGAAAGGGAGCAGAGTCCTGAACTCAGGAGTTAGATCCATGGAAAGCTTGGAGTTTAGTGTTCTTGGTCAAATTCTAGGCCAGTTTCCCAGGGAGAAAGCCCAGGGTGGGTTTGGATTTGGAACTTGATGAGACTAATGCCATGTAGGAATTGAGTTAAACTGTAAACCTAATCTCTCTCCTTTCCTGGGAATGAGGTAGTATATGAGGGGGATTATGCTCCCAGGTACTGGAAGGGGGATGTTTATAGGTTTCTTCTTGGTATACTATTGAAGAAAGTGTTCCTCAGTAAAAGCTAACCTTACTGTTAAGTGGTTACATGGAACTGGGGTGCTTAGACCCCCTAAAATTAGAGGAACACAAACAATGGTGCCTTGATCCTGTGGCAGAGATAAGAGATCTTCCAACCTCCCAAGGGTACTTGAGAAGCATGGAGAAGGGGGGGGGGGGGGGGAAATGTAAAATACCTGGTCCTGCGGTGATGGGAACCAGACTAATCACTGTTACACTTGACTTAACCTAAAGTTGGAATTTTAGAAATCACACATTTTTGGTTCAGAAGACTAGATCACTTTATTTCTCTGAATCTAGCTTCTTTAAGTACTACTCTCTATTCTGATACCAAGGTAGTTCTCGATACTATCCACATTTGGTATTTCTCATGAAATGCCATACATCTTTTCACATTGCATGCCTGGTTAGGAAGCCAAGGAGTAACTGTGAGAAATGAAAGTGAACAAATAGGGATATTCATAGGAGTGGCATTTTGTGACTTCAAAGGGTCTCTGGGAAAATCTAACCTTAGCTCACTTTATCAACTAATCTGTAAAATCTCTGCTGCCACTAAAAAGAGAGTTATTCTGTCAAGCCTTTCTTAAAAAAAAAAAGATCTATATATGTGCCTTGGGAAAAGTATTAACTTTGGATGGAAATAGCCCACAATATGTACTTACAATGGAATGCATTGAGGCATGTCATTCCTAGCCAAAATGTGAGTGATGGGTTAATTTGTCATAAATTTAGTATAAAACGTATTTATAAAAGAAGGTATGATTGGAAGGCTTAGATAAAGAAGCATTTCACAAACGATTGACGGATAATATCCATACCACCTCTAGTTTTTCCCACCTGGGCAACATGCATATACCTACTGACCTTTACTTCATTGAAATGCGCTGGGAAACTTCCCCAAAGTCAGTCACCAAAAATATTTGGCAGCTATGAGGAAAAGGAGAAGAAAATAAACATGACAAATTTTGATCTGAGAAATATGCAACTGGAATCTTTAAATATTTTCATGATCTGATTATTCCACACCACAAAATATTTTTAAAAACTATTCTTTAGCCAAAGATTAGTGCTTGCTTCTCCACAAGATTTAGCAGCATTAACAAAACACTTTTTGTTATGTCTAAATGAAGACAACTCATCATTCTTTAAATCTAAACCTTGCTTTGCAAAATTTTTTGCTTAGGAGAAAACCAAACCTCTAAATGTATAATATTGTTAAGTTCTCTGATGGCAACTTTTGGAATTCCCAAAGACACAAAACAACTCTTAGAAAATCTCTGCAATTTTCTTTCAATTGTAAGTCAGATTCAGATCATACAAGATGCGAAATCATGAAACCCTTTTCAATCAACCTGTGGTCAGAATTAAAAGGGAGTTTAGCTAGATGGTCTGCCCAAAGGCAGGCAGAGTAAGAATGAAGGGAAGATTGCTAGATGAATTCCCAGAAGTCATCAGAAGAAAGCTCTCCGTTCCAAATACAAATTTATTTCCTTTTTTTTCGGCTTTAAATAGTATTTTATTTTTTCCCATAATTACATATCAAGAAACTTTTTACCATTCATTTTTTACAAGATTTTGAGTTCCAAATTTTTCTCTGTCCCTCCATCCCCAATCTTTCAGGGTTGTTCAACCAACAACAATATAACATTACTTACAAATGGGACCAAATGCTGTTTTGGAATTTTAAACATTTAAAAATTAAATTGAAACAAAAATGTGAGTTAGAATCATCACTGATGATATATTTCATCTTTATTCCCTTCTTTCAGGGAGAGAAAAGGTTGAGGGCAAATAAGGAGAGTTAAATTTTATCCAGCCAATGTCAAAAATAGAGGTAAAACCTGAAAAATGTAGCCAGCTATCCAGAAATGTTTTCAGGATGCCAAGAATTCAGATGTTTGGAAATATCTCAAAGATTTAGCTAAGTGTTTCCTTTTCATCCATATGAAAAGCGTACTGTAGACACAGCTTTAATCAAAGTATTTGGAATTGGGAAAGGAAAAGTGTTCTTATTTTTTGTCTGAAATTACTAAAATACTGGTAAAATAATTTTATAGAAGTTATAATTAAGATAAAATTGGATGATTCACTGAGTTTAAAAAAAAGAATATTTTAAAATAATTATTCATAGTATAAGGGGGATAGTGACCTGAGCGTACCTGCAGGAATGCAAGGCAAAAGTGCCAACTCTGCCTGCCCCTTCAGGGTTATTAAGTTCCTTTTGGAACCTCTTGGAGCTCCAGGGTAATTTGCATGACCCTATACTAGCTGCCAGAGTGTGGTGGGACCTAAAAGGAATTCCTTCATCCCAACTGAAATTTTAAATGAATCTGGGGAGAATTCCCACTGAGGCCAAGGAACAAGTGGCAATTGACAAAAAAAACAAAAATCTTGACCTGAGAGGTTCTCTTCTGTGACCACTGGGTACTGGTATAGATGTGAATCTCCCCTCCTCACACCCCCCCAAAACACCTAAAAATGTATCTATGGCATAGGGTAATATTCTAAAATAGTATTAAATCTCCCTTTGAGGAAGAAGTCCTAGAAATAGGATTTCTCAGATTGGATTTTAGTAGGGACTAGGGGTTGTCTGTGAACTTGAATGGGGAAAAAAAATACATCCTTATTCTTTGTAGTCTTCTGCATTTTATTTTATACACTGAAAAACACAGCTCTGAGAAATACATTGCCTTCAGTAGATGGCCAAAGGGGTCCACGACACACAGAAAGTCTAAGAGGCCCCATCCTACAAGCCAAAGATAGCTTTAGCAGCTGACAGCAGCTCAACGAAGGAGAAGATGCCTCAAAGCAGATGACAGCAGCAGCCCTGCAGAGAAGTAGTAAGTAGCCACATTAGGGATGGAAATGAGTGATCACCGGAAAAGTGGAATGAAGCACAGCCAGTTACTGGGAGATGGAGACATGAGAGGCATTCCAGCTAGGACACAACCCGAGGAGGAGTGGAAATTATCCAGGACAGTGCTTGGCATGGTAATGAGTCGGAAATTGTCTTCCTTTGTATGTGGGAGCTTTCCCCCAGTTATTTACTTGGCTGTTTTTCCTAATTAAAAGTTTTCTTATTTTATGTATGGCTCCTACTCTGTTGTTTGAACCATATGCTTATAACTAATGTCACTGTAAGCATGCCACATTGAACTTGGAGGCAGTGACCCTTGCTTCAGTAAATTATCTGTTGAATGTGCTGGTGAACTTTCTTTGGACTTACAAATCTCCATATGGTTTAATTTTTATAGGAGAAAGCAAAAAACTTGTCTGAAGTTTTCTTCCTATCTCACTAACCAGATAATTTGCCAAAATGTAGATGGTCTCCCTAGGTTCATGAAGGTAACTGATAAATAGATCTATGTGTCATCATTGGAAAACTGTAACTCAATAACACTCTAGTGTTTCTGGCCTATATATAAATTATGAATAATAGAGGCTCAAAATAGAGACTTCTGGAATGCCAGGAGAACTTCCAGCTTTCACCAAGCGGGCAGATATGTTCCCTGGGGAAACATAATCCTTCTGCTTTACAGACATGTAAATATGCAGAAAAGGGACAGAGCAAAAGTCAACCTCCCATAGAAATGAAGTGTGTTGTTTTAATACAACTCGGACCAAAGTATTAGATGTTACACATAAAGCCAAATATAGAGCAGCTTGCAAAGCATCAGCACACACGAGGGGTTAGAGAAGGTGGATATCTGATAGCATTCCTTGAGTAGCGCAAGCCACAAGTTTTGCTTGTTATGGAGACAAATCCACTGACAATCTAGGCAGGAGAAAAAAAAAACATACCACCTCAAATTTCACAAAGATTTTTTTGAAGATGGGCATTCAGTCTCATGGTACGATTTTAAATGAAGCAAAAAGCTTTGCCGGAGCTTGTTGATCAGGCAAGTTCGGAATGTGGTTTCTGGTTCATTTGTGAATCATTAAAATGCATGATAACCGAAACCAAATCCAGATTTTTCTTCTGCTTTACAAGCATTTAAGAGTATGAGGTCTAGCTTTGTGAGACAGCTATCTGAAGATGTCCACTGCCACCCAGACTCTGGAATAATCTTAAGACTCCAAGCTCACATGCAGAAAAAGATCATGTGAACTAGCAATTTTCTTTCCTTTCTGGTTGTTCTGATGCCATATGTACCTCACAGCTGATGTGGAATTTCTCTTTCATATTTGTATATTGAATTCAACTTTGAGATATTAATATTTTCCTATCAGATTTGAAATTAAAGTCTGCTGTATTCTGAGATTCTCTTACATGGTCATTTTATTCAATGCTTGCTTCACTTAATGAAAAGAAAGCAGATCAGTAGGAGCCTTAGGCAATAGTGTCCGTGATTTCATGACTTCCTCTGTTTGTTCTAAGGAGTTTCCTCTCTGACCCAATCTGAGGCCAATTTGTGAGAATTGAGTCAACCATTCTATCCATTGATATGAGCTCCTGAAAAATAATTTTCTAGGACAAAAAGTATAAAAACAGTGCAATTCTACTCAATTTGATTTCCCACACTGAATTCTGACAATGAGCAAATTACCTTTCCCTTGGTGGGAGGCAGTGTAGCATTTGAGAGGAAATGTGGTGTGAGAAAGAAGGCACCATCCTTGGAATTGAGAGATGGCTTAATGGGTAGGATACTAGAACTGGAGTCAGGAAGACCTGGGTTTGTATCCTTCATATCTTTGACACCAGCTTTGTGACCCTGGGCAAGTCACTTGCCTCTCTGAGAGGTAACTCAACTCATCCTGCGATTCTGTAACTACCATTGTAGATATCTACTTTTTGTGCATAGTACAGTAGAAAGAACATTGACTCCATCTTACTGGAGTCAGAGAACAAGGCTTTATAAGCCATCAGTGATGCTTACTACTCCATGACCTTAATCAAGCTTCTTTATCAACTTGGTCCTCAGTTTCTTTCCTTGTGAAATCTGGGGGTTGAATTAGATGGCATCTAAAATTTTATGCTCTTTTGATTATAGTTAAATCATTTAACATGTCAGAACTAGTATTAAAATTGTATCTTGTTCTGGTCCCCCGACCATCATCCTCTCTCCTTTCTGGTCCATGCAGTAAGTATATAAATAGGCAGTATATGGTGGCAAGAGCAGGAAGTAGGATTGCAAAGGTGAGCCTAGAAGCCTCACACAAAAGGCCTCAAAAGACCAAAGGAGCATAATTTACAAACTGAACCATCCAAAAATGACATCCTAGTCATATGTTCTAAGTTAGGGGATACCATCTAAGCTTTACCCTTGGGGCCTTTTGGTCCCATGACAAATATCAGACTTCTTAGACAAATATCAGACTTCTTCAGTAAAAACCAGTAGATCACTAACTGGCACTGATAATTTTGACATGCTGTGACTGTATTAACTTCAAAGTTTTACTGACAACTTGGAAATAACTTGGAAAAGTTAATTAACTAATTTCAAGGTGGCACAGATAAGAGTTAGTCTGTCCCCCCCCAAAACCGTATAAAATGAGACCTCAACCTGCTTGCCTTCCCCAATCAGAGCATCCTTTAATCTCTAGCGGGTCCATTTTACCAAGTGCTCTAATTTCTAATCAATGATTATATAGATTACTTTTTGTGTCTCTCTCCCTGCCCGTCTTCACCATTTCCCTCACCACCCCATCCTCTGTCCCCATGCTGACTGCCTCTGTAACCCTTTCACCATTTTCCAGGAGTGGGGAACCTGCAGGCCTGGAGGCCACATGTAGCCTCTAGGTCCTCAAGTGCAGCCCTTTGATCGAATCCAAACTTCACAGAGCAAATCTCCTTAATAAAAGGATTTGTTCTGTAAAACTTGGACTCAGTCAAAAGGCTACCCAAGGACCTAGAAGGTCACATGTAGCGTCTAAGCTGCAGGTTCCCAACCTCTGGTCCTTCACTTTCCGTATCATTTCCCCCTTCACCCTTTGTGCCTTATTCAAATGTGATCACAGCATTACTTCCCATTGCCATTGTGATCTTTCCCGGTAAATACACAAAGAACTGGGCATGTCTGACCCATTTCATAATTTCGTAAATTAATTATCAATTGAATCAGTGTTTTTGTGCAGGGCTGCTCCATGGGAAATAGAGTTGGGCAGCTAAGCAGGTCAAACTATTTGGAACTTTAGCTTGGGAGCCTCAGTTCCCTCATCTGTCAAGTGAGGATTATAATGCCATCTACCTTACAAGGCTGGTGTAAGAAAAATGCTCTTAAGTCTTCAAAGTTCCATAAAATGTAAGTAATTATTATTCCTAATCAGCTAAAATTCATCACAGGGCACTGAGAGAAAGAGGGAAAATTTTCCGTGGGATTTCTAGATATTCAAATGCTTGCTGAAATCAGAAGCTGAACTAGTTCATTTCCTTACCCATAGCTATTAGTACTGGCTAACACCAAAATAATTAATTTCCTACTTCAACCAAATCTTCTGGAATGCTGGCTTCCATGGTCTTGATTCTCCCCGTCTCCCTAAATCTCCTTAAATCTCCTTCTCCTTCTTTGCCCTTCACCGCTTTCACTATTTCATCCTCCTCCTCCTGGCTCATCCACCTCTTACCCTGGTGAGTATGGGTGGGTTAGGTCAGAGAGGAAACTACTTAAAACAAAGAAAGGAAGTCAAGGAATCTTTGGCTCAGCTGGTTTAAGTGGACCTTTTTTTTTTTTCCACAGAGAGAAAACCAGGGTATGAAATCTTAGCTCTCAAGTTCTGTCTTCAGCCCTAAGTACCTAATTTCTTCCTTTCTGAGGGAAAATAATGACTCCCTCTAAAGCTAGATGAGTGCAAATATTGGCAATCTATAAGCAAAGAACTTATATTTGCCTCTAGAAAGACCATCTTCTCTGCTTATGTCTTTTTCCATTTCAATTCTAATGCGTTATAGGAAAAAAAGTTATTCCATCAATCGTTTCAAACTCCTGCACTTTGATTCTCCATAATAGGTACCCAATTGGGATTTTGTGGCTTTGGAGTCAATCCTGTGGTTGATACAGTTTTCCCCTCTGTGCTCTATATATTACCTATTAAAAGGGGCAGCAGAATTTCCATGACTTCAGAAAAATTATAAACACTTTTTTTTCTTTGTTTTGCCTACAAGTGCCAAGGAGAGCAAGAAAGGTGATAAGGTACAGAACAGGGTGTTAAGTAGGAAGGAGGCTAAGGGTAGCTGGGAAAAGGAGAAAGACACCACCAAATAGTGTTAGCCAAGGGGTTTGGAACCTTCGGCCTCAAGGGGCCACACTTGAGGACCTAGAGGGCCACATGTGGCCTTGAGGCCACAAGTTCCCCACCCCTCTGTTAGCCTGTCACGTGCAATAGCTAACAGAGCTTTCCTGGGGAAGTTGACACATAATGCTGTTTAGGAAAAACAGTTTAAAAATTAAATTATCTGCTATGAAGCTGGTTATTTAATGAATTAGACATAGTGAGGACCCAGTGCCCTTCTGAAGGCATTCTTCATTTTGAGGAAGGCTGTTTTCTTTCACTACTATGGTATTTGGGAATTGGCAGGCAAGTGTATGTGTTTTTCTTATTTTTGATTCATTTAAGGTTTTTTTTTTTTTGTCCAGCGTCTATATCTGACAAGACCAACAGTTAAGCAGAGAACACATTAAATGAATATTTTAAATTGTCAAACTAAATGCTATAAATACACTGAAATCTCACTATGATGCAATTTGGGGTTCATGGCATGTAGTAGATTTATAGATAAGGATGCCTAATAAAAATTTTTAGGTACTTTAGTAACTAAATGGAAAGTTCACTGTAGGTTCTGAGATCAGAGGACTTAGATTGAAATCTCACATCTGACATTTAATTTCAGTGTGACTTTGGAAATGAGAGGGACTGATCTGTGAAATCTATTCCAGCTCCAGATCTCTAATCCCAGACCTTTATGTTGAAGTCTCCTCAATAATGAGGGATGTTAAAGCACTCTTCCAGTCTGTCATGTAATGTGTAAACCTTTAGTAATAGCTAATATTTATTCATACTCTTTGACCTAGAGATTCTGTTGTTAGACATATACTCTAAGGAGGGTAATGATTAAAAAGAATTTTATAGCAACTCTTTTTGTAGTAGCAAAGGACTGGAAACAAAAAGTATCTGTCCATGGATTGGGAACTGGCTAAACAAGTGTTGGTACATGAATGCAATGCAATATTACTATGCTGCAAGAAACAAAAACCGTGATGATTACTGACAAGCATGGAAAGACTTACGTGAACTGATGCAAAGTGATATAAGAAGAAACCATGAAAGTATATACAATGTCTGAAACAATGTAATTGAAAAGAAAAACCACAGAGTAATTGAAACTGTGGAATCATAATAACCAAATTTAACCTCAAAGAAGAGATACAAGAAGCACATCTTTATAGAATTAGGGGACTGTGAATGTGGATTACTACATACAGCATCAAAGGTTTTTGATGTGTTGGTAGATTTTGTTGAACTGTTTTTTGCCCCTCTTTTTAAAATTCTTTGTTATAGGGAATAGATCTCTGGGAAGTATACACCGGGATATGTTTTTTAAACGTGGTTATATTCTCATTAGGTAATTCTCATAGCATTTTGGGCAATCAAAATCACTCAAAGGCCAAATTACCCATACCTTTTGATGGTGAAAGAAAAATAGAATTAGACATGGGCTGGAAATGGGAACCATCAAGTGCCTTTTCATTTTTAATGCTAGGTCTTTGGTGTGATAAGATTTTTCAGAATAAAGAACAAAATTAAACACCAATCCACCATTCATTGTCATAAGGGATTTACAACATAGAATTCAATATGAGAACACGTGAGCATACTTTTCAGTTCCCTCTCAGTTTAGAGTCTTCTTTTGAGGGCAGCCCCAGAATTCAATCTAGGTAGAGAGCACAAGTGAGTGCTCTGTGTATTGAGCTCTCTTAGCAGGAAAAATCGCAAGTCATTGAAAAGCAGGAACCTGTTTAAAGAGTGATAAAACCCTAGAGGAAATATTAGTTTGAATTTTAAAAAAAAGTAAAGGCATTTGTTTTGGCCAAGACCAGGAGTCCTTTGTTGTTATTGTTGTTAAATGTATTTCTGTTCTTTAAAATGATATTATTAAAGCTATTCATTTATACATTTTACCCACTCCATTTTTACTTTTTTTTTTTAAGTTATGGAGTTTTCTCATTCTGCTCAATTTCATGGCACATTGTTTGCTAAACCAAAATGCTATGATGGGCTATCAACATTTAAGTGCAAGAATTTTTGGCACCAATGATCAAACATGAGACAGTGGGCAGGGGTGGAGGGGGGGAAGCAAGGAGGAATTGATAATTACTTATTGTATATTGACTATGTGCTTAGTGCAAGGGATTGTACCTCATTTTATCCCACTCTTCTAGTTGTGGATGTCAAGAAATCTAGAATTAAGCCTCCACTATACTGGGTGGACCTCCTGAGATGGATTCATTGGATAACATGGACAGGAGATGTGCAAGATGGGCAGGAATGGATAGATTATAATCTGCATTGCTGGAAGTTGTATCTACATTGCGATGACAGATCCACTGAAACACTGGAAAATTGCCCCTTCCCTAACATTGACACTGTAAAGGTGTTCTACTTTATTTCCAACTCTGGGAAAAGAAGTCTGAAGCCCAGATTATCTAGGCATAAGTTACCAAAGTGGGTGATAAGACCCCCTGGAGCACACTAGAATGATCCAGGGAGGCAGTAACAGCCCTAGGTGCAATCGGGGCGGGG
>CM053583.1:176040640-176052490 GCA_028627135.1 Pseudochirops cupreus | reverse complement strand
TGGCAGGCAAACATGTCACACATTGTTTGGAAGTCCAACATACATTGGCAGAAATATATGCATGTAATGACTTATTTACAATACTATATAGTTACATGATGCAATATTGCATCATCAAAATTTCAATGTAGGAAAAAAGCCCTACAAATTCACAATAAATTATTAAATTTAAGATGTCATTTAAAAAAAAATTATATATTTTTTGAAATGATGCAAATTTTAAAAAAAACATTAAAAAGTTAAAGAAAGCAGATTTCCAGGATAGCAGGGAGTAATTGTTGTTGTTGTTTTACTGGGGGTGGTAGACCAAAAAAGTTTGGGAACAGCTGATCTAGAGCTATTTATCAACATGTCAGCTTATCTGTGCTTAAACTTTTGCCATATATTTTTAAAATCTGTCACACAAATCAAAATCTAAGTAGTGGATTTCAATGCAGTTTTCATAAAATGATATGAATTATTATGAATATATATGAATTATATGAATGAATTATTTATGTATTGTTAGTTAGAAATTATTTTTCATTTATTACTACATTTTATCTAAATAGTGTTAGGGCTTGTTAAATAAGTGCAAAATCATGAAAAGAACTATTCAGTCAAGCCATGTCAAGTCAACATGCATTTATTAATGCCTCTTATGTGCCAAGCATTTATTAGGCACTGGGGATACAAAGAAAGTCAAAAAGTTTCTACTCTCAAGGAACTCACAGTCTAATGAGGGAAATAACTTGCAAACAACTATGTGTGCAAAAAGATACATACACGATAAATTGACAATTTCAGAGACAAGGCACTAAGGTTTCGAAATGAAAAAGGCATTCTGCAGAAGATGGAAAAAACAAGATAGAGATGAGGAATGGGGAACAATTGTGTGAGAAAGAGCAAGGAAGTCAGTGTCCACTGAGTCATAGAGTATGTGGGGAGGTGGGAAGGAAAGTGCCAGAAAAATGAAAAGGTAGGGAGGGTCTAGGTCAGCGGTTCTCAACCTGTGGGTTATGTTCAATCTGTAACAATGAAAATACATCCTGCATATCAGATATTTACATTACAATTCATAACAGTAGCAAAATTATAGTTATGAAGTAGCAATGAAAATAATTTTATGGTTCGGGGTCACCACAACATGAGGAACTGTATTAAAGGGTCGCGGCATTAGGAAGGTTGAGAACTACTGGTCTAGGTTATAAAGGGCTCTGAATGTGAAACAGAAGAGTTTAGATTTTATCCTAGAGGTAACATCCACTGGAGTTTTTCAAATGGGAGTTGACATGGTCAGACCTGCTCTTTGGGAAGATAATACAGGGTTGACTAGAATACGGAAAGATTTGAGGCAGAAAGACTAATCAACAGGCTATTGAAGTGGTTCAGGCATGAGATGGATGGTGGTAATGTCAGGGGAGAGAAAGGGGTGTATAGAAAAGATGTAGAAATGACAGGACTTGGCAACAGATTGGATGTGGTGGGGGAAGGTGTGTGCAAAAAAATAGACTAAAGTAATTTTGCTTCTTGCTTCAGGCCAGGCCCTGGGGGAAGTTTTCTAAGGGTGCTCTGAAGGTCTTGAACTTTGTATGTGTTAGAGGTTGTGACTCCTGATTGATTGAGAAAATGCTGACCCACAAAGCAGGGTGAATGGAGAAGAAACTTCAGCTTGTTGGATACATTTTGAGAGCTGACCCTGAAAGGGGGGCTGGGAGGAAGAGAGAGAGAGAAAGAGAGAGAGAGAGAGACAGACAGAGAGACAGAGAGACAGAGAGACAGAGGGAGAGACAGAGACAGAGACAGAGAGACAGAGACAGAGACAGAGAGAAAGAGAGAGAGAGAGAAAGAGAGAGAGAGACAGAGAGAGACAGAGACAGAGAGACAGAGACAGAGACAAAGAGAGAGACACAGAGGGAGAGAAACAGAGAGAGATAGAGACAGAGACAGAGACAGAGGGAGAGACAGAGAGAGAGAGAAACAGAGACAGAGGGAGAGAGACAGAGGGAGAGACAGAGACAGAGAGACAGAGACAGAGACAGAGCGACACAGATAGGCAGACACAGAGAGAAACAGGGAGAGAGAGAGAGGGAGGGAGGGAGAGAGAGAGAGGGAGAGGGAGGGAGAGAGAGAGAGACAGAGGAAGAGACAGAGAGAGGCAGAGAGGCAGAGAGACAGAGAGAGACAGAGAGACAGAGAGAGACAGAGACAGAGGGAGAGACAGAGAGAGACAGAGAGAGAAAAACAGAGAGAGACAGAGGGAGTGACAGAGACAGAGAGAGAGACAGAAACAGAGAGACACAGACAGGCAGACACAGAGAGAAACAGGGAGAGAGAGAGAGATTAATAATAACCATTATTGAACTTGAATGGCAGACTGGAGCCTCAGACCCACAAACTATGGAAAGCTCTCTCCCCATCATGTTCAATAATTTCCAGAACTGATAGCCCTAGAGACTGTTGAGTGAAATTGGTGCAATGATTCTTTCCCTGGTTTGAGCTAAGATCCTATTTTGCTCTCAGCTGACAAGATTATTTGCTCTTGTGTGTTCTTTAGTGTATTCTAGTCTATTTGCTGTTTTATTTCATAAAGAGGTTTATGAGTTAGTGCTGATGGTCGTTTATGTAGCCACTGTTTGGTAGGAAGGGACTAAGCTTGCTAAGCCAAATGCTACATTGAGAGCCCTCAGGAAAGTGACTTTTGTTCTAAACTATTTAGACTCATACCTCCTGGACTAGAGATATTTGAGCCATGGTAGATAGATAGTCTAACCTAGACATGCCTCCTGTGTTGGAGGTAGGAGAGATTGTTCAGCCTTGGTGGTCCTATATTCTGCCCACACCTCTCCTCAGATAGGCTTATGCTGTTGCTGGTGGCCCATATCCCATGTTATTGGGCTACATCAGTATATTTATCCAGATATCCCTAAAGTGAATGTGCACGCATGTGTGCAGGCATACACACACACACACACACACACACACACACACACACATCTTTCATAAAGCAAATACTAAGTCACTTTGGAAGGAGCCACTACTTTCATTATACATTTAAAGACATTTTAAAATGGAAATACTAGAATCCAGTTCAAGGGTCTTTGTATTTCAGGGCAAGCCTTTGAATGGAGTGATGACTGCCTTCTGTTGACTTCTGTGTTGGATGAACCTTGTAGTATCTCTAGAGCACCTTTACTTCTTTTAGAAACCATTGAAAATCAGAAGTGATAGTGCCCATACCCTGCAAGGTTGCTGTACTGTGTAGCCTCTTGCCAGATAATTCCAAAGTCAGCACAATTTATTAAACTAATAGACAGTCTGGGAGAATGGTAGGATATCTTAGGGCTACGATTTCATTTTAATGTAATTTGTTAAAAATAGGGATGGAAGAGAAGAGATGAGTTTTTCTTCTTTTAGAATTCGGAAATCCATGTGGACTTGAGTAGATACAAATCTTTCATTAGCTATGTTGTTTGCAGTCAAGAAAAGATCACACTCCTTTCAGGAAGAATGCTACACAGCAAACTCCCAGGGAAAACAAATCCACCCTGCAATTTTAAAAAGGCTTTGAAGATGTCCATAAACGTTGGCAGTGGTTCACACCAGATAGTTGGGAGTGATCGGGTTTAATAAGGAATTTTGCTGGTTTGAGAGTTTGTAAAAGCTGGGAGGCGAAGAAAGCCAGCAATACATTCTCAAGCTGGTAACACAAGTTCCATCCATTATTTGGCAAGGAATCCTGAAAATTCTAAATACAAAATTGTCCAAGAAGATCAATAGATGGTCACTAGCTTGGAGATCTTTGGGATTTAATTGAATAATCAGGCAACAGTTTTTCCCAGTATGGTACAACCTCCTGTCTTCTCCCCCGCCTCCCCACCCCCAAACATGTGCTCCTAGTTCATCTTTCAGGCACCGCCCTGGAACATCTGTTGAGTAGTGTAGTGGAAAGAACACTTCCAGAGATAGATGAACCCAAATCAGGTACTAACATAAAAGTTTGGTGTTTACTAAGGCTTGTTACCAACTTGGCTGCAAGGATATGAATTTCTCAACCATAATAACTCTTAAACTTTATCTGCTAAGTCAAAGAGGGTTTGTGATCTGCAATCCTGGAAGGAGTAACCCACCCTCATGAAATCACAGTTCTTCAGAGCACCAAAATGTTAAGTGAAAATAACTATCTAAAAGACTTTTTGCCTGAGGCAGCATAGTGTAGTGGAAAAGATAACAGGTCCCTGAGCCAGAGCTCTTGTCCCCCTTTGACACATATCAGCTATCACTCAGTCACATCAACAAGCATTTGTTAAGCATTTATTATACAGACTAGGCCCTGAGCTAAGGTCTACGGGAACAAAGAAAAGCAAGAACAATTTCTTGCCTTAGGAGCTCACTGGCTAATGGGAAAGACAACATTTAATAACTGTTGTTGTTCAGTCATTTTTTTCCAGTCATTTCTGACTCTCTGTGACCCCATTTGGGGTTTTCTTGGCAAAGATATTGGAGTGGTTTGTCATTTCCTTCTCCAGCTCATTTTACAGATGAGGAAACTGAGGCAAATAGGATTAAGTGACTTGTCTAGCGTCACACAGCTAGGAAGTGTCTTGAGGCTAGATCTGAACTCAGGAAGATGAGTCTTCCTGACTCCAAGTTCAGCAATCTACCCACTGTTCCACGTAAATAACTAGAGTTATATGAATTAAATACTGAGTAAATGGAAGGTAATCTTAGAAGAGAAGGCACTAGCAGCTGGGGAGACCAGGAAAGGTCCCCTGATGAGCTGCAGAAGGAGGGATTAGAGCTAGAATTTGAAGGAAGTCAAGAAAGTGAAGAACAGCTAGGGCACAAACATGGAAATGGGAGATGGAGTGCCATGTCAATCAATATTGTTAGATGACATGAAGACTGCAAAAGTAGAAAGGGGATGGACTTGGAGGGTTTTAAATGCCAGGCAGAGTACTTCCTCTTCGACCCCAATGATAATAAAGATCCACTGGAGTTTATTGAGCAAGGAGGTGACGTGGTCAGACCTTATGCTTTAGAAAAATCTCTTTGACAGTTGAGTGAAGAGTGGATTCGATCCAGTAGGGAGAGACTGGAATCAAGAACACCAGGTAGAAGGGGCTTTTGCAGCAGTGGCAGTGAGAAGTGATGAGGACCTACTAGGGTTGGGGAACCTGTGGCCTCGAGTCCACATGTGGCCCTCTTCGTCCTCAAGTGTGGCCCTTTGACTGAATCCTCATCCCTGCAAAGCAACCCTAAATTAGCATGGAGGCTATGTGAGCAGAGAGAAAACATGCATGAAAGATAATGTAAAAGTAGAAATGATACAATTTGGTGACTGTCTGGATAGTGGGGTAAATACAACTGAGACTGAGTCACCCTGGACATGTCACTTAATGGTTCAATTCTCCATTCAAATCTCCAGACTATGTTATAGAAAATGTGCCAATATGCTTCGGTAGATGGGGATTCCTCACAGGGAGTCCTCCAATCTAATTAAGTATACATTTTTGAACAGAGTAGGCATTCAAATATTTGTTAACCAATATATATATATATATATATATATATATATATATATATATATATATATATATGAAAGTACATTAAAAAGTAGAGTACCGTAAAAATACAGAATGTTGTTATTATTTATGATTAGTTTATAACCTCAGATTCTAAACAAATTATTTTATGTTAGAATTAATAATAAAGGGAGAAAAGTCATCCAGAAGCAACATGAAAGGGAAAAGTGAAAACGAGAGAGAATATATTTTAAAACTGAGCAAATGTATATTTGACATGACTTGCAAGGAATACTCAGGGAGAACAAGCTGTATTCTACCTGACAAGTCACGTTTCATGCCCTCCAAAGAAGGTTAAAAGCCAGAGCTGTCAGAGTTTATTTTAGAAACAGGCTGATATTTTTCTAGTTCCCAAATCTCACTTGAAAATGGAAATTAACTTCAGTTTCTTTTGCCACTCTTCTGCCCACACGCTCACCCTGCCATACATGTAGCATGATATCCCCTTGTGTTGGAGTCCAAAATGTTTATACACTTCTAGTTCCAGAACATTTGTCATCATTCCCTAATCCCATGAATGTTAGTACAGAAACAATTTGGCGTTGATTAGCTAAATGAAGTCTGTTTATTTGTCCTCTGGAGCTAGGTAGCAAACCCAAGGACGCCCCAAGTTACCATGTTACCTGCTGCTTTCAACATGAAATCAGACAGCATGAGAATGGTAATGAAGTCACTCTTTCTGTTTTGATAAGAGAGTGGCCAAAGATCTCAGGCATGGAAGGCATTTTAACAGAGTCCTGATAGAGGAGCGATTGCTGTCTATTAATAAACTCAGTCTCTAGGTTCTTTGGAGCACGGGGACTATTGGATTGCTCGGGATTCCTAATATTCTCACATACTACTTTTACTCTCTTCATATTTATTTCAATGAAATTCTGATTGCCCTAAAATCACTTGAGCATATAAACTGTGCTCAGTTATTGTCAATTAATGTCAATTAGTTTGGTCTCAGAGAACAGTTGAGGGACTATTCCTCCCCTCTTTCTTTATAGGGGGCATGGAAATATAGCAGATATTGTCAGACACAATTGATGTGCTGGTTGGTTTTTCGAAATCATTTTTTCCCTCTTTCCTTTATTATCTTTGTAAGGTGTGAATCACAAGATAGGGGAAGGAGGAGAGATATTTGGAAAAGAAGGTCATACTAAAACACATTATCAAAAAATACTAAAAATAAAAAATTAGTATCAAATCGTCAGTATCTTGTCAAAATGAAATACTCTGAAGCAAGCTATAATTTGGGGGTAACTGCCATAATAGACAATAAAGACTGGTCTTTTCATTCTTTACCTTCTAACCTTACTAAGTAAATCTCCAGAATGGTGCTAGCTTCCAGGACCGGTGATGGGAGTTGAAAGAAATATGCTAATGGAACCAAGATGGTAGAGTAGCAGGAAGATGTATAGCCAAGCTCCTCCTTGAAACTCCAAACAGATCTAGAAAAAATGCACTAGGCTGAGTCCTGATAGGGAGATCTAAGGGGAAAAAAATTACAGTGAGTTACTTTTCTGGTTCAGGTCAGCATAGGGAGACTGAAAAACACTGAGATTAGGTCTAACCAGAAAATGGGGGTATTCTGGTACAGGGAGAAGTTGTATACCAGGTCAAGAAATCTCAGGTCCAGCACAGACCTCGTGAAGGATCTAGGAATAGACACTACCTGGCAATTCTATCCCTCAGTACTCAGTTCTGGGTCACAAATCCAAAATGTCCTTAGGAGGAGACCTATATTTAGGAGTGGTATTCTAGCTTGAGGAGTGGTCATGAGCCTTAGGCTATTGACTAAGCAATACGTGAATTTAGAATCAAGCAACAGCTATATGGTTCAGACCCAGGAATGGAGTGGGTTCTTACTTGTAGCTTTAGCCCAGTATGAAGCCTGCAGTAGGATAACCAGGACAGGAATCCCTACCAGAGGGGATCTCAAAGTTCTGTCTCTCTGAATTAACAAAGTTTTTCAGTTGGCTGCTAATGGCTGAGTCAGGTAAGCAGTCTACTGGAACCCAACTGGAGCAAACCCATAGGCTCACACACAAACTGACATCAGGAGCTTAAAAAGCAAAGGCTAGGATGTCAGAAATCAGACTTCTCTCTGAATCAGACCACTTGGGAAACAATGACAACTTGCAGATCTTCTGCCTGAGCTGTCCCAGGGATCCTGGCATAACACAACACTCACTCTTCTCGCCACCTTAAGAACGTATCAGCAAAGACAAACCCAGAATGGTCTGGTGAGATCATTCTCACCAGAAGGATACAGTGGTCCATGATATGAAGTCTTAAGTCAGGAAGTAGCCTAGAAGAATAAGTAATTTGGAAAAAAAAAGGTTCTCCTTATAAAAAGCAGCTATAGTGACAGGGATACTCAAGATACATACCCAAAAGAAAACATTCACTCCAAAATATCTACCAGAAAAGCTTTAAAGAAAAATACAGCTTGGATGCAAGTTTGACTGGGATTCCTGGAAGAAATGAAATAAGAGTTTTAAAAGAGTTGAAATGTTTTATAAATTAAATAATAGTGGTAGAGGGGGAAATGGAAAAGAAATGAGAGCTTTGGGAGAAAAATTGAAAAGAGAATTAACAGCTTAAAGATACAAAACTAGATTTCCTGAAAATTAGAATGAACCAAATAGAAGATAATGACTTTATGTGACAACGAAAACATTAAAATGAAGTCAAGAGACAAAGAATAGAAGAAAATGTATGACGTCTCATAGTAAATATAGCTTACATGGAAAACAGATTGAGGAGAAATAATTTAATAATCAATGGACTATCTAAAAACCACAACCAAGACAAGAACCTAGATATCATATTTGGAGAAATCATCAAATAAAACAACCCAGATCTCTTAGAACCAGGAGACAAAGTGGAAATAGAAAGGATCTACAGGTCACCTCCTGAACAAAACTCCAAAATGAAAACTCCCAGAAACTGTGTAGCTGAAATTAGCAGCTTTCATGTCAAAGAAAATATACTGCAAGGAGCCATAGTCAAGATCACATACAATTTAACATCCATTACCACAAAGGAGTGAAGTGTGGAATATAATATTACAGAAGGCAAAGGATATAGACTAAGAACCGAGAATAACTTGCTCTGTAACATTGAGTGTAATCCTTTAAGATTATGGACCTATAATAAAACAAATGAAGGCAAAAGATATAGGCTTACAACCAAGAATAACTTACCAAGTAAAATAATATAATATTATAGGAGATTCATCATATGCTCTTTGCTGAACTGAACAACCAAGTTGACTCCCTTACAAAAGGTTGGGTTATAGGTCCATCACTAATCCAGATATGGGGCACAAGACCCTATGACCTTACTAAGGATGAGGCAATATTTCTGTACAATGTTGCTCTTTGATGTCAATCAGAAAACCTATCTCTGAAAGATCATTGTGGCACAATTCCAAAATACCTGTTCAGGATATGACATTACAACGCTAGTTGAGTCTATCATGCAGCAGTCACTGTCAGAGCTCTCACAGAACATATGCTTCATCTTTATGGGTTTCCCTGTACCCAGGCATTGCCTCTGATCAGGGCTCCCATTTCACTGTGCAGGAGATCCAAGACTGGACCTACTCTCATTCCATCTTCTGAATTTTTCAGCTCCTGTATCATTCTCCTTCAGCCAGCATTGTTGAACGTTGGAATGGATGCTTGAAATATCATGCACCTGATTATTGGGGTCACGTATTCTACTTCCCAAAAGTTGATTCGTCTGTGACAACACGCAGCTCTAAGATGGAGAATTCTCCAGTCCTATAGTTTCTTGGAACAGGCCTCCATAAAGGTTCACCTTTTAAGAACAGTCTGTTTGAAGCACCACTTTGGACTTTCTTAATTTCATCTCTTCTTTGGAATCAAATGGACCCTCAAGTTCCTATCCTCCTAAATGGCTCCATATTCCTCTGACCTATTTTAATTGGCAGGACTCTAGCCAAGAAGTGTGTGTGGTAGGAATAATGTCTACCAGGAGTCCTGCCATGTGGGCTGGGTAGTTTTTCCCTATAAATCAGGGAAGTCTTCTTTATGATGTGCTATGGACATGATGTTTTATTCATCCTTCATTCTAGAAGAGGCCCAGTGACGTCAGGAGGGTGATGTCTTGACTTGCAAGTGAACTGAATTTAATTGTGCAACGTCATCAGCCTCGCTCTTTCCTCCAGAGTCACCAGATATAAGAAGCCCGAATGATGATGATCCAGAGCCTCTTGGATGTGATGGATATCCCAGTGCCGTGAAAGTTGGCATGTTCTTCTGACCAGAGACGAAAGGGACAATGTCTACCATATCCTTGCTGTGTATCCTCCACATGCTATCTTTAAACACACTTATTTTTGTTCATTGTTAGATGGCCTATGAGTACTTCATTTTATTTTAGTCCCAGGCCTGAACAACTCAACCTGACCTGAGTCAGGCCTGGCTAAGAACAGGAGGTAAGGTATTCTGGTCAAATACAGCAGCCTACTGACACATCTCGCTTTGCTGTCAATAATCGATCTTCCGTATAGTATTTTTTGGGGGGGGGAGATCTTTGTTGGAAAATATCTATTGTATCAAAAATATATTTATCCATACAATGTAAGAAATAATAAAAAACACTGTAAAGGTGGAGGAAGGCAAACAGAGGTTAAGTGACTTGCCCAGGGTCACACAGTAAGTCTTTGAGGCTGAATTTGAACTCAGGTTTTTTTTTTACTCCAGGCCCAGCACTATACCCACAGAGCCATCTAGCTATCTCTCTAAGCAACAACACACACATACAAAAAGGATTTATAGCGGTTTTTCACCTGTGGGTCGCAACCCCTTTGGGGGTGGAATGACCCTTTCACAGGGGTCACCTAAGACCAACAGAAAACACATATTTCGGATGGTCTTAGGAACCCCGACAGTGCTCCTCCATCTGTCTCCAGGCGGGTCCACCCACATGCAGATATGCCCACATACGAGTATTAAAGGGTCGCGGCATTAGGAAGGTTGAGAACCACTGATTAGAAGGTTGGAAAGAAGCAGATCATTGACTCTCCTGACCCCCACTGCCTGAAAGCCAGGTAGATTACATTACATTTCACCCCTGCCCCAGGATTTTCATTTGTACTTAAGGGAGTTTGGGGTATATGTGTAGGCTCTCTGCCAATGGCTCCAACCCCAACCTATGGTCTTCTCTCAAGCACTGGAGTGGTCCCCTCAACTTCTGTTCCATTTAACCAGTAACAGTTGGATTAGATTTTTCAAAGGACATAATCAGAAATATACACTTAGTCCTTCAATGCATGGAAAGCATAATCTCATTTCTCCTCACTCCTCGAACTCTGAGAAGGACAAGGGGATTTAGTCAATAGCTTAACTCTGTTCTAATAGAGCACCCAGTCTCAGTTCCAAGTCCAATACCCCTCCTTCTGGGTTAGTTCGTAGCCACCCTAACTTCTCGGGGCTTTCTTGCTGGGTGGACTGGCTACAATATTCTCAACTGCAATCCTGGCTCCAAGATGGCCATGGCTCAAACTCCCATGTCTGGTGAGAATGACCAATGACAGCTGAAAGTGAGGACAAACAGAACAGAAGAGAAGCAAACAATTCCAGGCCCATTTCTCTGAGCCAGGGTAAAAGAGAGAGAGAAAAGAAGTCCTTCCTCTCTTGCGGGATCAGCTCATTGGCACATGTGCAGTGGGTGGGCTAGGATCGGCACCCTCTGGAAGCAACAAGAAAGAGCACACAGAGGAAAGAGCACAAGAAAAAGCAGCACCTTCTCGGTCTTGCCAGTTTTAAAGAAGACACAGCCTTTCCCAGTACAGAGCTAATAAGGACATGCTCCTAAGGCCCTTGGGGCATCTCTGTGTTAGGAGATTGGGGCATGCCCAGTCAAGTCCATTTATAGACAAGAGATACAAACATGTCGAGGAATGGCTGGAGACGTCCAGAAAGTGGGGGGAGAGGACTAGAATGGAGAAAGATAAGGTCAATGCAGGTGTGTCAAAACCAAAGATGGCTCAATGTGGGGGCATGGCATCCAGATGCAGGAAGTGAGAATGGAGGAAGATCAATATAGGTGGCGTGCCAGGTGGGGAGAGTGGAGATGGTAACGCCAGTGGCGTGGGATGGGGAAAAGAAGACAATGTTAAAATGCAAAATAACCCAATTTTATATATTACTTTCATATTTGCTAATCATTTTACAAAAATCATCTCCACTGAATCTCATAATAGCCCTGTGAAGTAGGCACTATGTTTTTTTTTTAATCACTATTTTGCAGATAATAAAATTAAGGC
>CM053583.1:176015727-176040140 GCA_028627135.1 Pseudochirops cupreus | reverse complement strand
TTTTGGAGTTCCAGGATTGGTTTAGAGTCCTATTTTATGGGTATTTTGGGGTGGCTATGTGAGAGCTGCGATGTTGCTGCTTCTACGCCGCCATCTTGGCTCCGCCCCTAGCTGGATAACTTTGGATGAATTTGGGTAACCTTTCCCAAGTCCTCCTAATTCTAAAGCCCTCTGTTTGTTAATTATTTCCTGTTATAGTTTGTTTGTACATTCTTTTTTTTTTTGGAGAGGGGAAAACAGGGCAATTGGAGTTAAGTGACTTGCCCAAGGTCACACGGCTAGTAAGTGTTAAGTGTCTGAGTCCACATTTGAACTCAGGTCCTCCTGACTCCAGGACTGGTGCTCTATTCACTGCACCACCTAGCTACCTCTAAATCATTCTTAATCACAAAGAAGGTAGGCTCTGAAGAATGTGAAGGACTTGTGAGTAGGTAAGATCTCCTCTTGTATTATCTATTGAAATGATAGAAGAGATGAATCAATCAATATGAAATACCTATGTATCAGGTGTATTGCTGGGCACTGGAGATACGTAGACAAAAGTGAAACAGTTTCCTGCCCTCTAGGAGCCAGCAGTCTATCTGGAGGAAAACCCTTGTCCATACGTATGTATATAGAAAATTGATGAAAGATAATTTGGTGAGAGAAGCAATAGCAAACTGAGGAATGGGGAAAGTCTTCATGTAAAAGTTGGTACTTGAGCTGATCCTTGAATGAAACTGGGAATTCTAGGAGACAGAGGTGAAGAAGCATATATTCCAGACCTGGAAAGAGTGGATGGAAAGGTAAGGAATGACCAGTATGGAGCCCCAGGAGTTGGGAGAGTGGGAGAGCGACAGTAGTGAGACCTTCACTATAGAAAAATCACATTGGTGGCTATGTGGTAGATGAATAAAGAGGGGAAAAACTTGAGTTGGGGAAGCCAAACAGCAGTCTATTGTAAATACTTCAGGCCAGAGGGTAAGAAGAAGTTGAGTTAAGATGTGGTTGTGTATGTGGAAAGAAGGATCCCATTGTGAGAAGTGTTGGGAGGAAGAAGAGACAAAGATTTGTAAACTAATTAGATAAAATAAAACAAAGAAATACGGTTAGTTCTATAAATAATTGCAGCTAGGTGGTGTAGTGGAGAGAGTGCTGGGCTTGGAATTAGCAAGACCTAAGTTCAAATCCATCCTCAGATACTCACTAGCTGTTTGACCCTGGGTAATTCATTTTTTTGCCCTTTTTGCCTGACAGTAGAAGTCATATATTTGAAAACATAGAATGCAGTTTGAAAATACTCTATTTGTGGCCAAAATCTTGACTGTGACTGCTAGCTTATTAGTTGAGGCTTACACTGAATTGATACAGATTTTTAACCCATTTCTCATAAGCTCTCTTTATAATAAAAGAGTATTATATTTTGTTTACTTTATCTACATAGGAAAATGTTATTTTTCTCAACTATGGATTCTTTGCTCTTGGGAGAGGCCAGATCACTTGAATTTAATCAAATGTATTTATTTAAACTATTTCCCATTTTCTTTTCTTGGATGTCACATAATTGGGGAGATATCTTCAGAGACAGTAAGATCTGGGTTCGACACCTGCTTCTATCCTATATTGTCTATATAACACTGGACAAGAGTGCCCCTGGCAAGACAATTACAGAATATTTGCTTAAGGGGAAGATGGAGCTTCCTCATCAGGACTTTTCTGCTTTAACAATGAATTCACAGTACCATATTAAAAAAAATTATAATCACATAGTTGACTTAAAATAACAAAACAACCATAAGTGACAGACTTTAATAAATCATCTAGAGCTATCCCTGGTGCTTACTTTAGGTTTACACAGTGATTAGCACATAGTAGGTTTTTTTAAATACTTGCTGACTGATTGGTTGCTGCTAAAAAACAAACAAACCTCTCTCTGCTGACTAGAGAAAACTGACCTAAAAAATTTTCTAGAAAACAAAGAAGTCAATTATTTGGAATAAATCTAATTAAAGCAAGGGTTCTTAATCTGAGATCTTAATCTGAGACTTGCTTTTTCAATATTTTGATAACTATTTCAATATAATTTTTGGTAATCTGATATATTTTATTTTGTGCATTTAAAATATTATTCTGAGAATGGGTTCATAGGCTTCACTAGAGTGCCTAAGGGTCCATGACACCAAAAAGGTGAAGACCCCCTACTCTAAAGGAAAAGGCAACAATTTTTCAGGATATGTTTTTCATTCATAATAAAGAGAATGCAAAAAATGAGTATAAATAATGAGTATTGGGTTTCTAATGGGTATAACTGCTAGGTGACATGGTGAAGAGAATGCCGGACATGGAGTCAAGAGGCCATGAGTTTGGGGTAGCTAGGTGGTGCAGTGAATAGAGCAGCGGTCCTGGAGTCAGGAAGACCTGAGTTCAAATCCAGACTCAGACACTTAACACAAAAACCTAGCCATGTGACCTTGGGTAAGTCACTTAACTCCAATTTACCTCCAAAACGCAAAAAAAAAGAGGACAGGAGTTTAAATTCTGCTTCAGAGACTTACTAGCTTCATGACCCTGGGCAAATCACTTATAATCTCTCCTTCTACCACAGTTCCCTCATCTATAAAGTGGAGCTAAGAATAGTACCTACCTACAGAATTGTTGCACAGATCAAATGAAATAACATATGTAGAATACTTTGCAAACCCGAAATTTTTATATAGATACTAACTACTATTAATTATAATAGTAATATCACTTGAAGAAGTTACTTCCTACAAAGGAAAGAGAGAAGACTTGTGAAGAAAGGATCCTTGAGGTTGGTCACAATATTCCTTTGCTGAGCACATGAGTCAAATGTTGAACTAGTCACCTAGTGAAAACAACAGATTATTTAGTCTGGATTCTTTTGACATATCAAATAATCACTGAGACATCCCATGAGTTATTCATTCTTTTTTTCCCGACTCATTCCACAAACATTTGTTAAGTTTCTTCTATGTGCTAGACGCTGGGTTAGGTACTGGGGACTTTGAAACAATTTGAACAATTTTGTTTGAAAGAAAGAAAAAATAAAAATTTGTGGAGGAACAAAATATGTAAATGCAGATAAATAAATATATACATACATATATAATATGTAAATGCAAAGTAATTTGGGGGTGAAAAGGTGGTGGTGCTGAGATCATTAGCAATCGGGGGAATTGCAATAGGCCTCACATGTTGTTTGTCGTTCATTTCTCGAAGGGCAACCATGACATCAGGAAGGTAATGCCATGACTTGCAATTGATTTTGATTTAAGTGAGGAGGGCTGTGCAAAGTCGCCAGCCTCACTATTTCCTCCAGAGCCATCTGGGTACAGTGTTGAGATACAGACCAGGATGACTGGAAATGGCCCAGGACGCAGTGGGAGACCTCGGCCTTTTTAAACTAAGGTTTTTTAACAGGTCTCAGTTCGCCTGAGACCCCACGTAGGAGTCAAAGGAAGCAAAAGGTTCTAGTGTAGCTCACCTCAGCTCTCAGGATCCTTATCCAAATCCCAACTTTCATAGAAAATCTCAAGTTCTAGAACAGGGGTGGGGAACCTGTGGCCTCAAGGTCACATGTGGCCTTCTAGATCCTCAAGTGTGACCCTTTGACTGAACTCAAACTTTACAGAACAAATCCCCTTAATAAAATAATGTGTTCTACTGTAAAACATGGACTCAGTCAAAAAGCTGCCACCCAAGGACCTAGAAGGCCACATATGTCCTCGAGGCTGCAGGCTCCCCACTAGAACAAGGCTATTTCTTCCCTATCATCCCTGAGGCATTAAAGGTGATTCTGTAGCGCCGTTGACTCAAGCTTCCATTGGTATGCTTTTGTCTGAGATTATCAGTTCAGATTCACTTTAATTGGTCAGCTTTAATTATCTTTTAGAAAGCATTTACTAAAGTGGTACAGTAAGAACAGTTGGTTAAAAAAAAACAACACCCTCCCGAAGGTTGGTGAAAAACTCTGCTATTGGTATATACAGAGTCCAAGGGAAAACTTACTAGAGAATGCATGTGGCCAAGAAGTACATTGTCAGAAGTCCTGTTCTCCCATTTGTGGGATCAAGAGGCTCCATTTAACTATGGTAAAGTTTCTTTGCTGGGCATGAATCTAAGTCCAGTGCTTCCTTAGGTCCCAATGGCAAATGACTGTCAGTGAAATGGGGATGCCAATAGGGTACTTATGAGATGGATAACATCCTGAACCCTTTGAGGCCCTAAAGTTCCATCTTCCACCAAAAGTAAGAAAGAAGGGAAAGAGACTTAGTTGAAGGCTAAAGTTGAAACCTCTCTTCCCCCCAGGATGTTCTAACTCAGGGGTTTTACTAGTATGCTCCAAAAGCAGTCTCTTTTTAATTGGCTTGAGAATATATAGATGACCCCTAGGTATGACCAAATTTCTTCAGCTTATCTGACCATAATTTCTTTTCAAGGTCTCTCCAGTTACAGGGACTTTTTTGTACTTAGTGTAAAGCCTATGGTTGATTTATTGATTGAAACTAAATTCTATGATTGCAATTGAGTGATGAAAGGAACAGGTCATATTATCATTTACTTAAATGGGGTAGGGTGACTTGCCTGAGAAATCAATCAACCCCACCATTACACTAAGAGGCAGAAGTGAGGAGAATACATTCTAGGCCTGGATGACAGCTCACACAATCACATGGAGACAGGAATTGGAAAGTTGTGCAGAAGGAGAAGCAAATAGGCCATTTCTGGTGAAATGTAGAGCATGTAACAGACAGTACTGTGCAAACCTGTAAAAAGGCAGAATGGAACTAGATTGTGAAAGGCTTTAAATGCTGGACAGAGGAGTTTATATTTTGTCTCCAAGATAACAGATAACCACTGGGGCTACTTATCAGGGGATTGACATCGTCAGAATTGTGTTCTAGGAATATAAATTTTGTACCTATGTGGAGGGTGCATGAGAGAAGAAAGAGATTTGAGGTAGGGAAACAATTTGGGGGCTAGAAAAGTACGCTGAGGATATGAACTAGATAATTTGTGGGCATGTGAGTGGAGAGGAGACAAAAGAGATATAGAGGCAAAGTCAGTAAGAATTTGAACCTAATTAAATGAGAAGGATGAGGGAAAGTAAAGAACTGAGGATAACCCCAAGGTTGAAAACCTGAAAGAGTAGAATAATGGTGGTAGCTTCTAAAGAAATAGCAAGATTAAAGAGAGGATTTTTTTTTCCCTTAGGAAAGAGATTTAATTCTGCTTTCAGCATATTGATTTTAAAATGCTCATGGACCATCTAGTTGGAAATGTTCAAAAGCAGTTGGAGATTTGAAACTGGAGCTTGGAGGTGCTTTAATGTGACTAATTGTTCCTTGGGACCTCAGCACAAAAAAAATTGGGAAATACTTAGCTAAGTAGCAGTTGAATGAGAAAGCTCTTGGGTTACTGTACTCATTGCAGGTAGTGATTACCGTTTTATCCGACACATATTTCAACTATTATCAACTGACAGTTATGAATGGTAAAGATTTTCGCATGGTGAGTCAGGTAGGCAAATAAGGTCTGAAGACCTCTAGGGCTGACCTGACTAAGACCATATAATCATGTAGGTTATGGAAATTTGGAAATCGTGTGTGTGTGCGTGCGTGTGTGTGTGTGTGTGTGTGTGTGTGTGGTATGTGTGGTGTGTGTATATGTGTAGCGTGTGTATATGTGTGTGTATGTGTGTGGTGTGTGTATGTGTGTGTGGTGTGTGTGTGGTGTGTGTATGTATCATGTGTGTGTATGTGTGTGTGGTATGTGTGTATGTGTGTGGTGTGTGTATGTATCGTGTGTGTGTGTGGTTGGTGTGTGTGTGTGATGTGTGTGGTGTGTGTATGTGTGTGGTGTGTGTATATGTGTAGTGTGTGTATATGTGTAGTGTGTGTATGTGTGTGTGTGTGGTGTGTGTGTGTGTGTGTATATGTGTGTGGCTTAGGAAGAAGTGAGGATGAAACTATGGAAGAAGATCAAACAGAAATTTGGGGTAGAGGAGAAAATAAACTATAGAATATAAAAAAAAAGCCAAAGTTAAATAAATTTCCTTAAACAGTTCCATAAATCACATGTTCCTATGAGCTTTAGGATAAGAACCACTTATGCAGACTTTAAATTATTTTTCAGTACTGTTGGCAAGTATTCAGACATAAGGGAAAATAATTTTTCTTTCAATATATCTTTCAGTTTCAGTGACACCATATTAAATTACTTCATAATCATAAACTTAAGTCAAGAGTAACTTGGAAGGCCATAACCACTTAGACTACTGTAAATCTTATGTCAGATGTTCCTGCTTGACATGTAGTGCATGGGATATACTTTGTGGGACTTTTTACTTCTCTAGTTTTCGTATCCAGTCAGAGATGGAGAGGGGAAACTTGGCTAGACAGTAGTTGGTATGAATAAGAAAAAAAAGACCTGGGAGTCTTAGTGGGCTGCAAGCTCAATAAGAGTTAATCATGTAATACAACAGAGGCTAATATGATCATAGACTGTCTTTAAGGAGGTATAGTACCCTGAAAATGGAGGGTACAGTTCCACTATTCTTTTCTCCAGTCATATCAGAAATGGAAGTTTTGTAACCTGTTGAAAAGCCACATCTTAGAAAGGATACTGACAATGTGGAGGGACCAGGATGATGAAGAGAACTCATTCAATGTTCTGTGATGATCAGTAGAAGGATCTTGGGAGGTTTATCTTACAAAAGGTCCAAGTAAGGTCCCAGTCATGATCTTCAAGTATGTGAAGAGAAGCAGATTTGGAAGTTAATAGAAACTTTCTAAGCATGAGAGCCCTGTTAAAGTAGAATGCTGTCAGCTTCAGGAGATACCATTTTCCCCTTAAATGAAAACCTACAAGTGGATGCTTGTAGGTCCCACTTGCCAGGGACTTTGTATTGAGTAGATTTTTTGTTCTGGTGCTAATTAGATTAAATAGACACCGAGGAACCTTCGCCTTCCAAGAATGTTTGATACTGATTGGTCTCTTTTCCTTTTTTTTTTTTTGTAGGGGAGGAAGGCAGGGCAATTGGGGTTAAGTGACTTGCCCAAGGTCACATGGCTAGTAAGTATTAAGTTAAACTCAAGTCCTCCTGAGTCCAGGGCAAGTGCTCTATTCACTGTGCTACCTAGCCGCCCCTAGTCTCTTTTTCTTTCAGCACTTTTAGTTTTTATGTTTTTTTTTTAAACCAAGAAAAATTTTTTTTAAAGAAGCCAACAAATGTAAAAGAAGTCATGCCTTTTTATAATTTAGGCTTTAGGATCCAAAACACCCAAATGACATTTTCCATGTTAAAACTTTCTCTTGGAATCATTTAGATGACCTAAATTACAAGTTGGATTGAAATTCAGAAGCCATTCCACTGCTAGATCTACACAAACCTAAGCTTTAATAGCTTACACTTACCCTAAGTCTTTTGGGACATTCTGTACATGCCATCAAGTTAATGCATGACTGTATACTCTCCAAAGGCAAGTGAACAGCTTCACCAACTGAATAGCAGAGTTGATGAGGCACTTTAAAAAGCAGAAATGAAAACAGAAAAAGTATGTGGATGGTGCTGAGACTTGCTTGAAAAGAAAAAAAAATCCTTAAGAACCAAGAACAAAATCAAGGTTCAGGAAAATAGAGTTAAAATTTTTAGGGTGTTTAAAAGTATAATGCTTTTCTAAAAGAAGATTGACAGGTAGGAATTTGGTACTATGATAATAGAAATCATTTTTATTATGTTGGAAGACTGCTACACATGCTGATGTGACTACCCATTATGACACACGCTACAAAGAGTGATGCTAATGCTTAGTTTATCAGAGGCGGGGAATCTGTAAAGCAGTGGACCTGGAGTCAGGAAAATCGGAGTTAAAATCTAGCTCAGACACTTAGTATCTATGTGACCTTGGGCAAGTAATTTAATCTGCTTGTCTCAGTTTCCCCAACTGTAAAATGGAGGTAAACCTCACTGGGTTGTTATGAGCATCAAAGAGATATTTGTATCAGCACCTGGTACGTGATAGGCACTTTGAAAATGTTAATTATTGTTACTGTTGTTTATGTAACATTTACTTTGTTATATAATTAGATTCGTGGTATGAAATCAATAAAAAAAAATCAGGAAAAGAAGCAAATGCCTTATTCCCATATTTGGACTTGATTCATAGCATTTGTAAATCAAGAAAAATACACTGGGGTGGCTAGGTGGTGCAGTGAATAGAGCATTGGCCCTGGAGTCAGGAGGACTTGAGTTCAAATCCAGCCTCAGACACTTAACACGAAACTATCCACGTGACCTTGGGCAAGTCACAACCCCAATTACCCTATCTTCCCCCCTCCAAAAAACAAAAAGAAAAGAAAAATACATTATTGAGTGATGTACTTTTTTCCTTAAATATGAGGCAAATTAAATCACAATGAAATATTATCCTAATCTTGCTCACATGGAAACTCAGAATTTAGGAGAGAATCTCAGTGATATAAAATAGGTTTCAGATATAAGAATGAATTTGATGATGCTTAATTTTCTGCTGTAGTTACATCCATGCCACCTCATAAGATTATAATTAAAGTCCTCAAAGAAATACGTGCTTTAAGAGTTTTCTTGTGTTATAATCAAATTTTTTAGGTTTTATGTAAAATTTTCCATTTCCCTCAAAAGCAGCTTTTCCTACTAAATCTGATAGATTAAAAACATTAAGATTCATAGAGGTTCATTGACTTGTTCAAGGTCACATAGGCAGTAAATATCAGAGGTGAAATTTGAACCCATGTTCTCTGACTTCAAATCTATTCTTTCTATAAACTGTACCTGTATTAACAGTGAAGTCTCAAAGCCTCTGCTGAACAGTTATAAACAGAAGATCCAATGCTTAAACTTGGTCAGGTGTGCCTTTGCCAAATATTTTACCTTGCTTCTGGATAGAAGTGATCAGGAGCCAGATTTTGGCTCCCTTGAAGAACTTCCTAACAAGTAGAGTGGGGCCATCTCCAGTGGTCCTGATGTATATCTGGCCACCAGACCCAGATAACTCTGGAGGAGAAAGTGAGTCTGGTGTCTTTGCAACTTTTGGAACTGTAAGACAGACCATAGTCGATTTGAAAGCCAAATCCTGTGGTTATTGTTGTTTTCTGTCCTTCCTTTCTCGAAGAGGACCAATAACATCAAGGGGTGCTGTCTTGACTTGCACATGGACTGGATTTAAGTGAGGAAGAGTTGCACAAAGTCATCAGCCTCACTCTCTTTTCCGGAGTCATGGAAGTCCAGTGGCAGGACAAAAGTCAAGATGACTGGTGATGGTCGTGGACGCAGTGGATGATCTTGCCATCTTTGATGTCTGTCAAAGCTCCGAGCACAGAGCCTGCTTCAGCTGCCTTCATGGCCATTGGAAAAAAATTGTTCTCCACCCATTCCACTAACTTACCAAAGGGTTTGATGCCTTCAACCTAATTTAGCCTGTCTGTCAAGATGGTTTTACCAGGGTGTGACCACTATATATGCTGTAGCTTCTTGGAGTCACAGATGAGATTTGGGTGAGAGGTGGATACCAAAGGTGGATGAGCAACCCTGAAAAGGGCACAGCAAGCCCTCATACCAGAAGTGCTAGTCCTTCCTGAACACCCAGTACACTGGAAACCAGATCTAACAAAAACTGATATAATAATAATGGAACATCTTAAAGCATTTATAGAAATATTAACACTTCCTTATTAATAAGGAGGAAAAAAATTAATAGCACATGCGCAACAGGTCAGAAACCTATCCTTTTGCACTGATTAAATGGCATTTCACCAAACAATTGTAACAGTTGACAAAAGGTACACACCTTTGGATTTGTCATATGAAACTGAAAGTGGTTTACCTCGGGATGGAGGTAAACTTTTATACAATGGCTAAGATTCAAGAGTGTAATCAGGGTGCTTTGTGGGCAACATCCACATGAACCAAGTCTCTGACATGTTGACAAAGAAGTATCAAATGCTTGAGTCATTTGGATTTGTTTCTGGAAAATGTGAGAGGAAAAAAAGAAACTGAGGGCATCATGATAGCAGTTCAGGACCAGGTTATTGCCAAAAGAAAATAGAAATAGTGAACAAACAAATTAAAATGAAAAGGATTATCCTTAAGGAGTCTAGACTTAATGATAATGTAGATTATGCAAGGAAATGAAAAGTTTTTGCAGGCTGAAAATATTTGGCCCCTATTATATGCCTAACAGGACTGCCCTGATTGGCTAGATTATATACCAGAAGCTCTTTACCTTTTATTGGCAATAAATTCTATTCATACAATTACAGATCTCAAAATATCATTAAGAATTCAACCAATAAACCATACTGGAACTGGATCTTAAGCACAGACTAAAATGTTGTTCTCAATTGCCCGGATGAAACAATGATTCATTAAATTTTAAGAATAATATCACAGGAGATTTATAATCTCCAAGGCACATGAAATGAAGATCTCAATATTAATAATCTCCAAGACATATTAAATGAAAATCTTTCAAAATAGAGGTTTACAAGAAGAAGGAAAAATCTTCAGGATACTGATGTACAGAATGAATCCATGGTATCCCTATTTTCCTGCCTGCTACTGGAGTTTTGACAATCATCCTCTTCTTAGGTAACCAAAAGAAGATGAGCTTACATCCTAATACTTATATTCAGCTAGAAAAACAGTTATTAAATCTACTTGAGCAATAGTCCAAATGGCATTAACTCAGTGGTTCTCAACCTTCCTAATGCCATGACCCTTTAATACTGGTATGTGAGCATATCTGCATGTGGGTGGACCTACCTGGAGACAGATAAGGGGAGCTGTGTCTCGGTTCCTAAGACCATCAGAAATATGTGTTTTCCAATGGTCTTAGGCGACCCCTGTGAAAGGGTCATTCAACCCCCAAAGGGGTCGTGACCCACAGGTTGAGAACCACTGCATTAAATAGCATAAAATAATAGCAGTATTACGACTTGTCCCAGGACCATTTCTATCTGAAATCCATTGAAAAAAGATGAGAACAAGAACTATTATTTCTACTGCTACAGATAATAACTCTCATTTTATTTGTTCTCCTTTTATGATACTACTTCATTGAGTAGTATAGTGATAAAAGGGCCAGAAGAAGACTGAAATCAGATAGATTCTAGGTGAACATTTGATGTCTAAAAAGAACAGGAAAAGAACTTTGTCTTAATGGAAATAGTAAAATATGTGTAATGGTGACTAGTCAATGAGGCTTAGGCTTCAACTCATGGCTAAATGCTCTGTTGGCTGGCAATCCATTTGGAGGCCCAGTGACTCTTCTTCTGGAAGTGGAAGTGCATGATGCAGGAGCTGTTTCCCTCTCTGACTTACAGTATGCATAGTATCCTATGACTATTTCCTGCTGGCTTACTGCATGGTGATGAAAAGTCTTTTAACTAACTACTGAGCTGGAACAGCACATGCATACAAAAGGCCAAAGAACTCTTTCTTCTCTGACTGCTTTTCAGTGAGAAAGAAGAAATGCTGCTAGCTTCTGGGTAGGGAAGAGATAAGCAGCCGTAGTACATCGGCCTACTACTGGTAGCTGCCTACTCTCCCCACCAGGCTGCCATATGGGTGTGAACACCCTATAATGTCTCTGTTGTGTTTATTCTGTCTTGATCTTAAGGGAATGAGTATCAGGAATGGATGGACTAGGTTATAACTTTGTGAGCCTTGAGCTATCAATGCTCACACATACATTATCTCATTTGAATCTTATGACAACCATGAGATATAGGAAACATAGGTACTCTGATCATCATTTTACAGATGAAGGAAGAGATTCAGAGAGGTAAATAATCTCCAGTTTCACACAGCTAATTAGTATGCAGATTAAGGCAGCATTTATACCCAATTTTTCTTTACTCCAAATTTACTGCCATATTCACTACGCCAGCAGACATATTGGTAATGTCATTAAGAGGGAGGGACCAACAGGTTAAGGGTTGTGAGTTACGGGAATTGATGAAAGAGGTTCTATTTACGCCATGTGCACTTTGAAGGTAAGAAGATTAGCCTGTTGACAGTAGGTGATTTGGGTAGTTAAAGCAAGCATGATGTCTTTGAACATTAAGACTTAGTTTCCTCTCCTTTAAAACAAACAATTGGACCATATAATTTCTAAAGTCTCTTCCAGCTGTAAATCCTGCGATCATTCTTGAATAAATAGTAACTGAAACAGAAACATTCAATCTGTCAATGAATGCTTAGCAGTAGGCATCAACGGGAGTGAAAGAGGAATAAGAAGCTATTTCAGTCTTCATGCTACAAAGCACCTCAGTACAAGAAAGTTAAAAACAATGCACTAAATTGCAACAGATAGGGAGTCAATCTCAATATGTACCACCACTTTTTCTAATTTCATAAAGGGGTCCATATAATTTTCTAGAAAACAAATGATGGTACTGAAAATTTCATGAAGGACTTTTCTAAATCTCCGTTATTCCACAAGATTTCCATCCTTCTTTCAGAGAACTGAGAAACTGAGCAAACTTGTTTTAGATCACATCGTATGTATCAAATGTAGGGCTCAAATTCAGTTCTAACTGAAGCAGTATTTTTTCTTATATTCATGTAGTATTTTTTTTTTTGCTTTTTTTTGGAGGGCAATTGGGGTTAAGTGACTTGCCCAAGGTCACACGGCTAGGTTTTTGTGTGTGTGTTAAGTGTCTGAGGTCTGATTTGAACTCAGGTCCTCCTGACTCCAGGTGCTCTATTCACTGCACCACCTAGCCACCCCTCATGTAGTATTTTTAAAAAAGGATTTTCAGAAAGGTGCATTATCATCAAGCATTTATCCGAATGAGAAAGTGAGGCTGGTGACAACCTTTGCACAGCCCTTCCTCACTTAAATCTAATTCACTTGCAAGTCATTGCATCAGTTTCCTGATGTCATGGTCCTCTTCAAGAACAAAGGACAAACAACAGTAACAATCAATCTACCTCTTTCTGAAAGATTTCCTTCCACACAGACACAGAGAGAGGCAAGAGAATTGGTCAAGGCTTGATCCATACTTGGGATGGTGGTGTAGACAGTAGAGTACTGAAGTTAGAGTAAAAAAGATGGAGATTTGAATCCCACCTTAGACACTTCTTAGGTGTGTATGATCATGGGCACACCCCAATTCCCTCATCTATAAAATGATAGAGTTGGACTCTGACTCTCACGTACCTTCCAGCTCTAAGTATGGCAGTCTCTCATTAAACATTTATCCTCTGTCACATGCTATCTCCCTTTTATGAATATTTGCCATTCCCCCTTTTAAAAAAGAATCAAGGGTCTAATCCAATCTTGAGTTATTTCTCTATTTTTTGAGGTTCTTGGGATTAAAAGGAGGGGAGATTTTCAGAACAACCCATCGCTAGCATTTGTTAAGTTCCCTCATGTACAAGGTTACATACTAGATCCTTCTGATGAGTATTAAAGATTTTTTTACACCATTCTTTTATATGTAAACAAGGAAGCTTTTGAATGAGTGGACTACCAGAGCACAGGATGGGTATGGGGAAATAGAAGCCTAGTATGGGAGTGGAAATTGAGAGACCTACCCTTTTTTTTGGCTTAATTCCCAGTATTGTTTGCTAGATGTCTTTTCTATTTGAAACCAGGAGAGTTGTCTCAGATAATCAGAGAATAATGTTTTTTATCAATTAGCTGTGCTTTTGGGGTTACTTTTGATCAGCATTCCACATGTTAAAATTCTAAAGGACTTTCAAGCTCTTTGACTTCTTGCCTGCAACACTACCATTTTCTAGAATTCCAGCCAAAGGCAGATTTTAAGGATGCAGGCATGATTGGGAGAATTTCCCTGTTTCTCCTGTAATTTGTACAACTTGAATGTGCTTGGAAAACAAATAGAATAAAACAAGCTTTTAGAACCTGGTAACTTCCCCTTCTTTTCCCTCCCCTCCCTTCTCCCTTCAAAACAGAGCTCAGTGATTTATTATATATGTCCCAGGAGACTTACCACTTTGTTTTGAAATGGCATTAATCAAAATCAAATTCATAGGTCAAAGAAACTGATTAAAGCCTATTTCATTAGAACAAGGGTCTAAAAAAAAATCTGAATTTGATTTTCCACATCACCGAACTTCATTCCCAGTTGTGTGATGTTGAATTAGGTTCCAGAGGTGATGTAACTTATCCAAATTAAACCTGTCTCCCATGACCATCTTACACATAATAAAGATTTCATAAATGTTTATGAATGAATTAAGGATCCCTAGACATTCTCTTAGGACCTGGAGGGGCCCTAAAAACTATTCCATTAGTGTTATCAGAATTGTTTTTTTTCCTTGTTGATACTAAAGTTCCCAATAATTGGTAAAAATTGGAACCTGTACAAATTACCTCAAATTGTTAAAAGATTGAAAACATACTTTTTAAATTATCCATTTTTTTTGTAGAAAGCATGAAAGGGCAGGGTGGGAGGTTTGGTGACATTTAACTTTTCCTCTTCTCCTCCTCTTCTTCCTCCTTTTCTCCCTCCTTCTTCTTCTTCTTTCTCTTCCTCTTCATCATTTATTTTTTTTTTTGAACTTTAAAGATTAGGTGTATTTGGAGAAAACAAAACAAAACAAAAAACCCGAAAAAAAAATGCCACCAAATCCCACAGGCCAAAGGATGGGGATTTTACATCATAAGACATCTCCCAGGTAGTAAGTCCTCTTCATCATTTCAGAAGAAGTAGCACCAGATCCAGATTATTGACAAATGCTTAGATAATGGGTTGTAGAATGGATATTTTCATGAGAAAAATGTTTCACTCAAATTACCCTCTACCACAATAGAACAGTTATATATTATCATTAATACATTAGGCCAAGGGAAAAGAGACATACAGAAACTTGTTTGGCATTAGGGTTATTGTTGTTTTTAAAAATGGTTTTCTGATTTCTGTTGGGAAATCCCAGTGAGGAAACTGCTTCTCCTGATATGAATCTTCATCTTTTTTTAAACTTAGACACTTGGAGCAGGAGGTCTTAATTTTTTGTGTGTCCTACAACCTTTCAGCAGTGCAGTAAAACTCATGGATTCCTCAGAATAATATTTTTTAAGTATTAAAAAAACCTACAAGATTATAAAGAACAAGTTGATATGAAGTTATCAAAATCCTTTTTTTTAAAGCAAGGTCTTGATCCTCAGATTAAGAAAGTCTGGATGTCTACATTCAGAGAAAGAACTAGAAAGAACAGAGTTTGAATGCAGATTGAAGCAAACTACCTGCTCTCTTTCTTTCTCATGTTTAGTTTTGCTTCCTCTTTCCCATTGTTCACTCCATCGGTTACAATCCTTCTTTACAACCTGACTAATGTCTAATGTGAAAGTATTTGCAGATCCTATACTTGATTGCATGCTGCCATGGCAGGGGGGTAAGGATAGGGATGGGAGAAAATTTGAAACTCAAGGGACTGTGGAACTGAATCTTGTCAACTACAAATAAACAAATAGATTAATAAAGACAAAAAAAATTTTTAAAAACCTCTGGAGATTTAGAGGATTTCTTGAGGACTCTGAGGGGTTAATTAAGTTGCTGGGAACTAAGCTGGGAAGTGTGGGATACAAGATGTAGATGTGAATTCAGGTCAGGAGAGCCAGGTCATCGTTCTGTCTACTATAACCACACTATCTCTCTTTTTAGCTATTTAAAATATTACAAGTCTACTCCAGTGCTCCCATGTGGTGCAGAAATGACCCTGGCTTCTCAAAGGCATGGAGAGAGACACAAGACAAGAACATTGGTCTTGGGCATAGAGCCTCCTCAGCAGTTGGAAGTAAGAGTTTTGCAAACCAATGTAAGGTCTGGTTATGATTGCCTGTAAAATGAGGCTTGTGATCTTGAACTCCTACTTCCCAGCAGTGTTGTAAAGTACCAGATAATGAACTAATTTTGAAGATACTAATTTATTACAAGGTTAGATATCTGGTGGATTCTTTGGCAGGTCATGAAACCTTATAGCTCCATATGTGTTATCACCTGAATATCCCATAGAAAGGTCAAACTTAAACATGACTAATGTGGAAATATGTTTAATATGATGGCACATGTATAGCCTATATCAAATTGCTTGCAGTCTTGGGGTGGGGAAGAGGGAGAAAAAAATTGGAACTCAAAATCTTATAAAAGTGAATGTTGAAAACTATCTTTAAGTGTAATTGGAAAAAAATACTGTTAAGTATAAAATAAAAATAAAATAAGAAATAAGAAAATAAAATAAATAAGAAAATAGATGAAATGCAAGCATAAAATAAAAAAGAAAAAGAAAAAAGAAAAAAAATTTTAAAAAACATTAAAAAGTTCAAATTTAATAAGTCCAAACCAGAATCCATATTTTCCCAGAGTCATTTCATTTCCCAATTTCCCTATTTCTATTGAGGACACAACCATCCTCAACGTTAACAAGGTTAACAACCTTGGAATCATCCTTTATTCTTTTTTCCCCTCTAAGGGCTAGTTGGTTCTACCCCCCCCCCCCCAACAATCTCCCAGTTATCACCTGTCTGCTTACCTGGTTATCATCCAGAGTCAGACCCCCATCACCTCTCTGCTAGACTACTGAAATAGTTTCTTACTCGGCCCTTGTTTTGTGGTCTGCTCTCACCTTAATTTTTAAGGTCAAGAGACATTACTGTGTCTGATCTAGACAACATGGGCAGGCTATAAACCCATGATTGTCTACAATCCAGAATCTAAGTGCGTTGTGAATTGGTATAGCTCTTGTTGGTTACTCAGCTGGTGAGACAAGTGGAAAGCCCTTCTTCCTATTCTCATTCTTTTTGAGCCTTTGGCTTGTGTTCTTCAAGATTTTCCCTAATTACATAAAACATCAAAGACAGACAAAGGAGAAATATAGATAACTATCAGTACAGATGGAGAAGAGTTTTTACGTTTTTCCCTTTTATTTTGATTTTATGTAAATTAAAACTGTAATGGAATATATGTTCTGTGCCAAAGACAGTGCAGAGCAAAGAGAAACAAAAAAGTGAATTAATCCCATAAGTGGTAAAGGCCTCAGGCAATAAGAGTAAGGAGTTACATATTTTAGTATTCGATTTAGAGGTTAGCTGGTGGTTCAATGGATAAAACGCTGACCCTGGAGATAGGAAAACCTGAATTCAAATCTAGCCTCAGATTACCGGTGTGACTTGCCTCAGTTTCCTCAGCTGTAAAATGGAGATAATTTATTATTATCTCCTACCTCTTAGGTTGTTGTGAGGATCAAATGAGATAATACTCGTGAAAACACTTAGCACATTGCCTGGCACAGAGTAGATTCCATATAAATGCCCATTCCTTTTCATATTTTATCTCCTAGATCAGAGCTCATGAGAGGAGAGGTAAAGCTGCTTTCCAGTGGCTCACGTAAATGAAGTCAATACCATTATGAGGAAGTTGGAAGGGATTGAAAGGAGATGTTCTGGTTCTTTCGGACTTTGATCATCCCTTAGTGGCTGGAGGACATACCGGAGCTTGCTGCAAGGTTGACAATTCTGTACTTATACAGAGAATCCAGAGACAGATGTTTAAGTAATGGTGGCACCTGGTATATCAGGAATTATTCCAACTCTTATTTAACTGGAAATGTTTATGTGACAGCACAAAGGAGTCAAAACCAATCACCATATCCCACTTCATTTCATACTTCATATTTCTGAGTAGATAACTGCTTCCCTTTAGAAGGTAAGTTCCTTGAAGACAGGCATTTTACTTTTTTTTCTTTGTGTCCCCAGCCTAACTCACTACTTAGTTACGCAACAGGCAATTAAAGACATGCTTTAAATAAACGAATTGACTGTATTAGTGTTTCAGAGGAAGAGGGATAGCCATCCTAATGGAATCATAGTCTTTGAAATATTGAGTTACCTTGAGTTATACAGGCCTCTTAAAGCTTATGGTTTTGGAGAGAATATGAGATTAAGGGAAGCCCAAATGATAGAGCTTTCAAAATCAAGGGAAAAGACTCACATGGAAAAGTCGTACATAGTGGCACAGATATAAGCTAATCTCTCCTTTGGCAAAAATCTATCCTATTGGTAAAATCCAATTAGTCTTGTTCCCAGACCATCTATTCTTTCTCTACTCTGAAGCCCACCCTGAACCCTAAACACCTCATTTCTTGTTCCCTACCTTGACCCATGGCTAGCTCCAGTCTGAGAGCCTTACCTAACTTATTTCAAGTTGATCGACTTCATGGTATAAATTTATAAAGAGAAACCCGAAAGTATATAGGCCTAAACTACCTTAAGCTTCCTTCAGTGAATGAGAACTTAAGTATTGCAAGAGATTATTATTGAGGAAGAAGATGGAATTTAAAAATTTTAGAGTATGTCTAAGAAAATCATCCAGCTACTTAATTTTTAAAGTCAATATTTACACACTACCTTTAATACATGTTGCCTTCCCTTAAACAATAGAAGATTCTTGAGAAAAGGGAGGGTTACATTCATGTATTTTTATCCTGAGCACTAAGCACAATATCTGTAACATAGTGGTTAGCTGTTGGCCTTCATTCTTGAACAGGACCAAAATGATATCACTCTATTGGAGTCAAGTTACACTGTGTCTGACTGTGGCTGATCAGACCAATACGTGTTTGGGATGCTGTACTACAGGTTGGGCACAAAGAGTCCATGTGAACATTGGGAGTGGAGTCTCTAAACTTGCCTATCTCCAGTTTCTGTTGAGCTATTTCAATTCTTCTTGGCTCAGAGAGCACAGTACCTTCTCTAAGGAGGGCACGCCATGCTGGGTGGTCCTGTGCCAGTGTCTCCCATGTCACACAATCAATTTCAAAGTTCTTCAGAGAGACCTTGAGGGTGTCCTTGTATTGCTTCTTCTGACCACCATGTGAACACTTTCATTGTGTAAATTCTCTCTAAGGCAAGCATATGCTTGCCTGACACATGGTAGACATGTGGTAAAAGCTTGTTGATGAATTGATTAATAAATTATAACCTGTTTTTAAAAAGTTTTGTTGGTATGTTTTGTTTCCACATTACAAACATTTACAGGTTATTCCCATTTTATAAAAGGTCTCGTGTAACAAAATAAAACAGTAAAATAAATATAATAATATAGTGACCTCATCTGAAAGTACAAACACTTTGCATCTAGAGTACTCCCTTTCTCCTCTGCTCCTCTTTTTAAAAAATTGATTATTTTTCTGAAATACTGTCAACTAGATTCTTAGTTTAAGCTCTTTTAAATTAACTTGAGAGGAGACTGTAGTTAAAGAGCAGAGAATACCACCCCACCCTAGTATTATAGCCAAATTTGGATTATGTAGACAGACCTCACGTAACTCTCCACCTGCTGTGACTGGTGATCCTTCCTACTCCTTATATAGACTGGAGAATGGTATTGCTTTCAAGACCTATGCAAGTCTGTGGTTGGTGATGTTGAAGTAACACAGAGCTTGCTGCTCCCAGAAGAAGTCGACTGTGAGAGTTCACATACCTGAGTTAGGCTTAAAGGCCACAGCTGCCAAGTAACAAGTTGTGGTAGAATGCTGGTGATTGATACCTATAAACATTCTTGATGTCATGAAGAAAGGTTTAATGATACAATTTCCCAGTGTAAATCCAAAGTTAGTATCCTCTATTTAAAGAGAGAGAAATTGGGGCAGCTAGGTGGTGCAGTGAATAGAGCACCGGCCCTGGAGTCAGGAGTACATGAGTTCAAATCTGGCCCCAGACACTTAACACAAAAAAGCTAGCCGTGTGACCCTGGATAAGTCACTTAACTCCAATTGCCCTCCAAAAAATAAATAAATAAAAAGAGAGAAATAAGAAAATGTGAGAAAAATGAGAAAATAGATAAAGGATATATGGTTGAAAATCTTTAATTTTTCATATATTTGATGTCTAGTTGCCTATGTTTTGAAAGAGTTAAGTAAGCACTATAAGTTATATATATACATTGGACAAATCCATCATTTTTACTGGACAACTTAAGTTCTTGGCTAGACTTCTTAAGAGTTATTACTGAAAGTTTTCCCAGGCCTGCCTGTAAAAATATATCCCTGAAGTATTTTTAATAGTGAGGTCTATATAGGGAACTCTACATTCCCACCAAGAAGTCAGAGAATGGCGCTGAGAAGCAGTCTCACTGGTGACCCCTAGTGTTTTCTTCAGGTGCGAAGACTAGTTCAATTTTTTTTTAGTTCTACGTAGTGAATGTTACAGAATTTTAGAGTTCTAAGATACCTCAGCAACGGTCTAGTCTAACCCATACACTAAAGGAATATACCTTTAAGATACCCAACAAGTGGTCATCTATCCTCTCCTTGAAAGACTTCCAGGAAGGGGAAACCCACCACGTATCAAGGCAACCCATCCTACTTTTGGACTGCTTTAATCATTAGTAAGGTTTTGTTCATATCAAACCTTAATTTCCCTCTTTACAGTTTCCAATCATTGCTCCTAGTTCTGACCTCTAGGACAAATCTAATCTCTCTTCCACATAAAATTCCTGTCCTACTTGAAAACTGCTATCCTGTCTCCTCTTTCCCCAATCCCCACTCTAGTCTTCTCTTCTCTAGGCTAAACATGCCTGGGTCCTTCAACTGATCCACACAGGACATGGACTCAAGGCCCTTCCTATATGAGTTGCTTTCTTCTGGTTACTCCCTACTCATAGAGTACTTCTTAAACTATACTGAACCCCAATCAGATATTCTCTGACTGGGGCATAACACAAAGGAGTGATCACCTATCTATTCTTGGAAGTTATGCTTCTCTTAATACAGTCCAATATGGCACTCGATTTTTTTGGCTGCCGTATCACCCTGGTGACTCATGTTGAATTGATGGGACACTAAAACCCCTAGGTTTTTTTCTTAATGCCATGTGCATATGCTCAATATATCTCTCGCCATGTTAAGCATTTTTCATAACTTATAGACATTTTTTAAAATGCCTAGTTATATGAAAAGCCAGTTGACCTTTCTGTTCTCCATTCTATGCTATCCAAAGCAACTGTGGAAAACAATTTTATCTAAGTGATTATCCATTAGGGACGGATGACTAAACAAATTGTGGTACATGAATGAGCTATTACTGCACCATAATATCTAACAAATGCGAAGAATTCAGAGAAGCACGAAAAGGCTTTTATAAAATGATGAGACTGAAGTAAGTGGAACCAAGAAAAGAATGTACAAAATTACAACAACAAGGTAAATGAAAAGAACAAAAAGCAGGTGGCTAGGTGGCACAGTGAACAGAGCACCAGCCTTGGAGTCAGGAGGACCTGAGTTCAAATCCAGCCTCAGACATTTAACACTTACTAGCCGTGTGACCTTGGTCAAGTCGCTTAACCCCAATTGCCCTCCAAAAAGCAAATTAAAAAATTTTTAAAAAGCAGGATGTGGAATGCTGGGTAATTATATTGACCACATTTTGCCCTGGAGAAAAGTTGAGAAAATGGACTTTCCTTCCTTGTTTCAGAAGTGGATGTGGAATGTGGATGTGGAATGTACCATATTCTGTCACGTACAATACTTGGTTTTGCTAAACAGCTTTTATTTTTTAATATTTGCTACAAAGGATAGCTTGTGAGGTAGGGAAGTGAGGTGGAGCAGTGGTGGGTAGACTGCCAAGCCTGGAGTCAGGAAATCTGAGTTCAAATCTGTCCTCAGACACTTCCTAACTGTGTCACCCTGGGCAAATCACAACTTCTTTTTGTTTCAGTTTCCTCAGCTTTAAAAGGGGGATAATAATAGCACCTACCTCCCAGGGTTGTTATGAAGATTAAGTGAGATTATAATAATAAAGTACAAAGCATAGTGCCTGGCACCGAGCAAACACTACATAAATTTAGCTGCCATTATTGTTAGGAATGGAAGCGATATATTCAGAAATGAAGGTGACTGAAAAACAAAAGGTATCAATAAAAACATATTTTTGAAAGAATAACGGTATCTTCTCCTCCTCCTCCTCTTCTCCTCCTCCTCTTCTTCTCTTCCTCCTCATCCACCTCTTCCTTTCCTCCTCCTCCTCTTCTCTTCCTTCTCTCTTCCTCCTCTCCTCCTCTTCCTCCTCCTCCTCCTCCTTCTTCAGAGAGCTCCTTGGTGGTATAAGAATAAAAGGAAAAGGCATGTCCAAGAGAATTACTTTCTTTGGAATAAAAGAGGAAAAAGAGAAATGCACCCCTTATCTTTTTATTTGATTAATATCAATAATAGCCAGCATTAATATAACACTTTAGGTTTTATAAAGTACTCTCTACATATTAACGTGTTTGATCCTTACAGCAACCCTGTAGATGTAGATGCTATTTCATCCTCCTTTAATAGATGAGGAAACAGACAGAGAGGTTAAGTTACTTGCCCAGAGTCAGTAAACTAAGTCCGCGTCAATGCTCTATCCGAGGCACAATCTTGCCCAGCCCTATATAACATTGGGAAGTAGCCCTGATTTATCTGTGGCATCCTACCACCTCCTTTCCCCATGCCATATTTCCTCTTCCCCATCCCCTCTGTAACTTCCTTGCCCCTAGCTCGGTCTTGGGTCTTATTCCTTTTTCCATGAAATAGAAGTATGAAAAGTAATCCCTTGCTAAAATTTTAGTTGATGACATAAGGTCTCACTCTCTTAGGAGAGGCTTAATAGAGGGTTCCTGAACTGCAAAAAGCCTTCAGAGACTAATCCGTAGAATTTCAGACATCAGTGGAGAAAATACTGAGGTGAGAGTGTCCCTCAAGTCACACTATGTGGGTGGCCACATACTCAGTCAAGTTGTAAGGCCAGCTCTGTAGAGCTACAACAGACATATGTTTTATTATACCCAAAGAAAGAACTGTTCATCATCACCCAATCTATCATTTCTGTGTGACTGATGGCATGACTTTTCCAGAACCTTCAAAGAGAAGACCATGGAAAGTATTTTATCTTTTTTTCCAGCACAGATGCTCGTGTGTTACTGCCCAACAGATAAAATAAAAGAGATGGAGATAAAACTTGAAAGGTTATAAAATATATCCTTCCACCTCCTGGAAGGACCAGACTCAAACCATGGGTATCTGTCTCATGTCTAAAGATTTCTATTAAAAGTGATTCCTAAAACTCCCTCAATAAGTCATTTCAAGATTTAGTCATAGGACAACTGGCAGAGAAAGTTAAAATTCATACCCTAAGTCTGTCTTAATGCTGTAATTTAATATCATTTCTTCTCAAAGAAGAGAAACAGCTAGTTGCTAAATTTGCTATTTACAGACCCCAAATCCTTAGCATTGTCTCTTCCAGGTTATCCAAATTTATTTAACTGTAACCCAAGTTCTAGGCTTGCATAGACTTCAATCCTGAGAGGGCTTCTCACAAATCTCTCTGACTTAGGTTCGAAAGAATGTAAGTTCCTTGAAGGCAGGAGTTTTTTTTTTTTGTTTGCTTGTTTGTACTCCCAGAGCTTAGAACAGTACCTGGTACATAGTAAGCATTTAGTAAATGTTTCTCTAATGCTCCTAGCTATAATTCTAGGAATATCAGAATGGAACTCATCTAAGCCTTACCAGATGTAAATGAGGCTCCTTACAGAAGCCTTAGCTCTTACGTAAGTACTCAAGCTGCTAACAATATATGAATCAAATACGAGACAAGATTTATTTTGCCCCACAGACAGAATGCAAAAAACCCTAAAGTACTTAAAATAACCTATGAAAACATTCCTTCCCTCCAGTTAGTCCCTCCTTCTGACAGGCATCTTAGCACCAACTTGCACTTGGTTCTTTTCCCCAGAAGAAACATATACTTGGGGCTGCTAGAGATATGACTCTCCATCCTCCAGCGAACATCTTTCTTCCCTAGTTACCAATACAATCCTTCAGATGCATTTTGCTCTCCTAACATTTTAGGCTCCTTGGGAAGAGAATTTTGTACATATTTCAGATTGCTAGAGAGTCAGCTCTATAACCAGTTGAGTTGCATAGTTTCAGTAACTATCCTTTAAATAGTGGAGAAGATTTTGAGTTTTGGTTTGCTTGTTGTTTTTTTGTGGGTTCCCCCCCCCCCATTCTAACTCTGTGTTGTTCCCAAAGCAGCTGGAGAGCTTCTTGGATAACATGGTTACTCTTCTTCTCTCTAAGAGGCCTGAATCAGGGAATTGAGTAGAAGAACTCTTTTTTTTTTCTAAAAGGCTAGATCCAGGATTTATAGCACTCCACCCTGTCTCTGACTGCTGCCCTTTCTTTCTTTTTCTTTAAACATACTTTTATTTATTTTTTTGTTCATTTATTTATTTATTTTTCCTTTTTAGAGGGGGGAAGGCAGGGCAATTGGGGTTAAATGACTTGTCCAAGGTCACACAGCCTAGTTTAGTGTTTGTGTTAAGTGTCTGAGGTCATATTTGAACTCAGGTCCTTCTGACTCCAAGGCTGGTGCTCTATT
>CM053583.1:175996106-176015227 GCA_028627135.1 Pseudochirops cupreus | reverse complement strand
TTTTATAAATTCTTTTTTTTTTTTTTTTTTTTGCTTTTTGGAGAGGGGAAAGCAGGGCAATTGGGGTTAAGTGACGTGCCCAAGGTCACACGGCTAGTTTTTGTGTTAAGTGTCTGAGGTTGGATTTGAACTCAGGTCCTCCTGCCTAGCCACTCCCTGTACCACCTAGCCACCTCTATAAATTCTTAATGTTTTGAGCTTCATGACAACCCTATAATATAGATATTTTTATTATTCCCATTTATAATTGGAGAAAGTGAGATAGAAAAAAATTTTAATGACTCGCCACTTATAGCTGGTTTCTCAAGCGGTTCAAAATCTTGACTCCAAGGCCCCAAGCTCTATGCCACCTAGTTGCCTCTGCTCAAGCAAGTGTATTCCCTTAATTTATCCAAGAACACACTATGAGGATTAACTGGTTTAGAAATTCAATCCTAGTATCCTGATTCTTGTCCATGTGTGTCTTCTGTAGCTCAGGTTGATTTTTCCTATTATATTTGATAGTTCAATATAACTAACAGTTGGATAGATGTGGTTACGAACCTGATTTTATTGGATTTATTCTTCATTAGACGTGACAGGATAAACGGTAAATCCCAATGAACACCCAGTGGAATTAAGTGTACAGTAAATTACTTATGTAAAAGTTTAAATTTGATACTTCTCAGAATTCAGAGGTGGCATTCCTCTCAGGTTACGTGAGTTAAGGGATCTTGGCTCCTGTCACAGTTACATGGTGTCAGATACTATTTTAATGGAGTTAGATGTTTCATCCATCCATGACATCAGAACTCCCAGGACATATGAGCTGAGAATCCCTATCATATATACAGCAGAGCACCAAAAAAAGTCACTCAAACTACGCAGGCAAAGTCCTTGCATTTGGAATTACGTCTTTGGAAAATATTTTGGAATCATAGGATCAATGACTCATCAATATTTTAAAAACTTCAACCTAAGTAAAGCATAACTTAATAACTATTAATATTAAGTGAATTAATTAATGGTCGCTTCCCTTCCCAAGAAGCATCTTTTTTCTCTTTTTTTGCAATCATGTAAAACATTTCCATATTAGTCATTTTGTTCAAGAAGACTTGAATAAAAGAAAAAGAAAGTGAAAAATATGCTTTTGTCTGTATTCAAACAATATCAGTTCTTTCTCTGGAGGCAAATAGTATGTTTTGTCATTAGTCCCCAGGGAGAATTACTAGTTAAATGCAGGATGATCTGTAGATATTTTGTTCCGAACTTAGGGTTTTTGAGCTTTTTGAAATTCTAACATAGAAGTTGTAACTTGAAGATCAATTATGAAATAACAATTTGATTTGTCATTTTTAAAAACTTTCCACTGACTCTTAGCTGTAGCATTATGACTAGTGGATTGAGAGTTGCCCACAAGTCTTCTATCCCCAGTGTTTAGCACAGTGCCTGGCTCTAAATAAATGTCTATTGGATCCAGTTGGATCAGGGTGAACAAGAATTGGCTTTAAGTTCTGCCTCAGACACACACTACCTGTGTGCACTTGACATTTGACCTGAGTGCCTCTGGCAATACTCCAGGATCATAAACTACAAAACAGTTGCTGATCTGCGTTGTTAAAGAAAGTTCCCTACATCAATGAAACCATATGTTCCTGGAGTCAAAATTTGAAAACTGAATTTTTTTTATTTAGTAGTAGAGAGGTTCATTAGAGAGCCCATGCTGTCAAGAAACCTGAGAAGATCAGACTAGATCTAGATAAAAATGTAAAGCCAGAAAACTGTCTCAAGGATCCTCCCACCTCCTCTTCAACAGTCTCCCTCTGCCTTTCCAACAACTGTGCTGATTTTGGCCACCTACTGTCGCACCTTACCTGGCTCAGACTATTATTCTTCCCCTACCAAGAATTCTTTTCCCTCAGTGCCCTGTTCATTATTAAGAAGAAAAGGGATTGGGATGGGAAAAAATTAATTTACTTCAAAGATATCAATTTCCGCTACCTTAATGTGTTAACTTCATGGAGGGAGAAAGGGAAGAAGATACAGTTACCCCTTTCACATCACAGGGATTAAAATTTTTGGCCCTCCCATCATACCAGAGAAGTCAATCATTATGGTATTAAAAGATAAAATATGTTGATATTGAGCAAAACTATGCATATATTTTACGCATTTCTGAGTTTTTAAACTTTTTCTGTGTTGTCTGTTGACCTTCGAGTGTCATCTGAGACTTCCAAAAAATTCCCCCCAAATTTCCATTTAATTTCTTACGGCATCTTGTGATATATCAAAAGCATTATGGGGAAAGTTGCAATGTGGAAGGGATAACTTTAATTGTATTCTATTCAGCTGCTTGGAGAGGAAATACTTTAAAGGAATGACTAGCTAATGGTTGAATTTCAGGCAGCTTAACTTTCTAGTGAAGGAAATTGGCGGGGGGGGGGGAATGTGTGTTGAGGGGAGTCATTTCTATGGTTAAGTCCTATGAAATTGGCAAACTATTGATTCTGTCATTGTGTAAGGCCAGTCTTATAAATGATTTGGTAGAGTAGGATTTTACGTTAGCCTTTATTAGGGAAAGCAGTGAGGAGAGTTCTGAGGTTTAGGGAAGAACCTGAGATCCATGATAGTGCATGAAAGGGGATAGAAAATGGCTAGGGACAGGTTAGGGACATGGATTATTGGAAGGTGCCCAGGAGAAAAAACACACAGAAATGACAGGAAATACAGTCTGGGGTGCTTAAGAAACCCTAGAAATACCCTAGTGGAGTGCTATGGCATGACACTTGGTACAAAGTAAATGGTCTGCTTAGGGAACCGTAAGAGGAAAGGGAAGATGAAATGTGAAAAGCCACAAAAAACACTTGGATGAAAAAACCTTCATCAAAGGGTGCCCCCCAAAACTCACTTCCTTCCCCCTCCTTTGTTTCCATATACACTGTTGTTCAGTTGTCCAGTCATGTCAGACTCTTCATGACCCCATGGACTATTGAGTACCAGGCTCCACTACACTCCACTATTGCCTGACGTCTGTCCAAGTTCACGTTCACTGTTCCCATGACACTATTTGTCCATCTCATCCTCTGCTGTCCCCTTCTCTTTTTGCCTTTAATCTTTCCCAAAATCAGGGTCTTTTCCAGTGAGTCTTGTCTTCTCATTATTTGGCCAAAGTATTCAAGCTTCAGCTTCAGTATTTGACCTTCTAGTGACTAGTCTGAATTAATTTCTTTAAGTATTGACTGATTTCATCTCCTTGCTGTCCAAGGGACTCACAAAAGTCTTCTCCAACACTACAATTCAAAAGCATCGATTGTGCAGGTGCTCAGCTTTCCTTATAGTCCACCTCTCACAGCCATACATTGCTTCTGGTAAAATACACACACACACACACACACACACACACACACGGACCTTTGTCAGCAAGGTGTATATGTGTATGCATGGGGGGCAGGGAAGGTGAGCTGGAGATGAATCTATTGTCCATTTGCTTCCATATATGAGTTGCATTGCTATCCTTTCTTAATTGAATACTTTGCTGTTTGATTTTGATTTGTCACTCCTACATTTATGAATCTGTACTGGAATATTGTGATGGGATCTCTGTATCAAGGAGCAAAATTCACAAGATTCTAACATTTTGGAACTTCCTTGCTTGTCTCAGCGCTTATGGGAAGTGAAATTAGACAGAGGTTATATGAGATGCATTCCAACATGACCCCTAGTACAAGAAAAGTAAACCTTAAGTAGTCAAATTTGGTACACATCCAAGCAAAACAAATTTTCCTCTTGGTTCCTTTGGTTCCAGAGTGAAAAGTTCTAGTTGACTTCCCCCAGGTCATTTTATGTATTTCAAGGCATGGTAACTCCAAAGCTAGTAGCTGCCGTACTTGTTTCAGAGTCACTTCCTGGCTTTCTAGTCATACTTAAAAAAACCAAAACAATTGTATCTTTATAGCTTCAAAGTTATTGTTCATATTAGGCATGCCTAAGTAGGTGCACAGAGACACGTGGTTCTTCAATAATTATGTAACACTTAAAGAAAATATGTTATGAGCTCCAAGTATGGACCAATTTTGCAACTAACTACACTAGCCACCTTGAATGAAAGACCTGTGATAAGAATATATATTACTGATATTGAAAAGGATTATAGAAAGACTAGCATACTCACTCTCTCCTCCAGGTATATCAAAGTTCAGTGGCAGGACAAAAGTCAAGACAACTAGGGATGGCCCAGGATGTAATGGGTGGCATTGGCCTTTCCAAATCTTTCTCTGGTCTCTTGTCTGCCCATTCAATGACTAAGGGCTAGATAAGAGTTGAGACAAAAGATGATTCAATTTACCATCATAGAGATAGCAGTCTGGCATGGTCCTGGTATATCCAGACCCAACAAACATGTTGTAGTGTTAATGTTTTTTGAGACCAGCTCTAACCTGTTTAACATACTTGAAATGTATTTATTGGAAGTGGTGACCTTGATCACCTCTTGCCCTCCTGGGCAAAAGTTTGTAGGATGATAGACAACCCAAGGAAGACTGGATCAAAACAGAACTGAAACCTTCAGCTCAAGAAGGAGACTGAGAAATTTGACTTTGGAGACTCTACAAAACCTTAGGATTATAAGGACCATCGGAATAAGCACAGAGGAAGAACAGTGTTTCCACTGATTGAGTAGGACATAGATTTACCCAAGGTACAATGCACACAATTCACTTCAGTGGTTCTGAACTTTTCTAGAGCTGTCTCATAAAAATCTCCCTTTCAATTGTACAGGATCTCAGTAACAATATGAAGAAGGTTTTACTCCACCATGTCATCATGGACTCATCTGGTCCCCTGTGTTTCACCCACAGTGATTGTATAGAAAAATTATCATTCTTTGAGTGAGAATTCTAAGGAAGATTGATATACCACACACACACACACACACACACACACATATAAAAGTTGGAGGTAATCTCAGAGAGAAGGTACTAGCATTAAGAGGGAACAGGAATCTTAAAGGAGGTAGGATTGTAGCTGAAACCTAAAATAAGCCAGGGAATCCAGGAGGCACAGTTGAGGAGGGACAGCACATAGAGTCAGGATATTAAATGTCTTATTTCAAGAAGAGAAAGGGGTCACTGGATGGTAGAACATGTGGGAGGAAAGGAAGGGGCCAGGTTATGAAGAATTTCAAAAACCAAAGAGAAGAGATTTTTCTACTTGATCCTAGAGGTAACAGTGAACTAGTGGAATTTATTAAGTAGGAGGGGAGACATGATTTATTAAGTTTGCCAATAAAGGATTATTGTTATTGAAACTTGTTTCAGTATTGGAGTTCTTGTCCTCAAGGTGGGGTCTCCCTAATAAGTTCTTGTACTGTGTACAAGAGCTTGATTCTAAAAATGAATAGAAAACAATATTCCAACAAGTGCTAAATCAGTTGTCACCAGAAAGTGACACTATGGTTTTACTGGCTAGGAAGACCAACATGATACTGATCCTTATCCTGTAAGTCTCAGGCACTGGAAAACTATGGAAGAGGTAAAGATGATCCCTTATATGCTGGGAGGGCCACTACTATAACAAAGGACAGGTGAAAGTCTAAGGACTTCACCTAGAGCAGTGGTTCTCAACCTGTGGGTCACGACCCCTTTGGGGGTCAAACAACCCTTTCACAGGGGTTGCCTAAGACTATCAGAAAACACATATTTCCGATGGTCTTAAGAACCAAGGCACTGCTCCTGTATCAATCTCCAGACGGGTCCGCCCACATGCAGATACACCCATATACGAGCATTAAAGGGTCCCAGCATAAGGAAAGTTGAGAACCACTGACCTAGAGAGTACAATCAGAAGTAGTAAATATCATAACACTAGACCAATGATTCCCGCAACAGCTGTATTTGGATGATTGGAAATGAGAATGGCCCCAGAACAATGGTCTGAGAAGTAGTACAAGTCAAGAAAAGGGGATGTGTTCCTCATGGACTCCAGCTTAACTTCTCAGGGATCACAATCTGGTTGAGAGAGAGGCAGGAGGAGAGTTATATACCATACAATAACTAATCCAACACAGGATGTAAGAAGGCAGTTGATACTTCCCAAAGCCTACTGATGCAAGACCATAAAAACATTCCACCCATGGTTTTGGACCATTGGATCACAAGAGAACTCCATAGTCAATATAAAAACAGATTTTCAGAGGCTAAGAGGGCAGCACATGTGTGTAAGAAGTATGATATCTGTGTCTGATATAGTCAAAGGAAAGTGCTACCAACTTATATTATTTACCTGAAGGACATAAGCATGAGAAAGCCTTTAGAGTTTATAAACTTTTTATTTCTGGAAGGAACTAGAAAAGACATAAGCAGTTAGGGAGACAGAATATTTCACAAAGTTTTTTATAGTCAACAAAACAAGAACAAGGTTTACTTGGTTTTAGCAGTAGAAGGATATTTAACAACGATAGGCATTGAGTACTCAACTGAATCAATTCAGAGAGTCAAGATCCCTCTGCCTGAGTTGCCAATGGTGTTCTGCCAGCCAAGTGTCAGAGCATGCCTGGAGCTCTTTGGGGTTAGTTTTCACTCTGGAGACCAGCAAATGACACCAATATTCTGAGCCTTTAATTTCTTGATTTCAAAAGCTTTTCAGGAAAAACTAGCCTAACTTGTTTGGGGCTGGAAGTCAGAATATTGTTCCCCTTACATTAGGTATAGGCAAAAATGGCAAACTACAAATCAAAATGGGTGTATTGCAACCCTGGTATCATAGGAGAAATATTTCTTTGTAAGGTTGTCTAGATGAGACCTATTCTGAGTCAAGTAAAAATTTTGAGAGCACGCTACTCCAAGAGGTGTTAGCCTTGATAGGAATTTTAAAAATCCTAACATTGCAAAAGACATCTATAAAGAAAGTGAAAGAGTAATATAATAAGGCTGGGAAGATAGGTTGTAGCCAGGCAGTGAAAGGCTTTAAATGCCAGGAGATTTTTGTTGTTGTTAGGAAGATCTGGGTTCCATTCCTGCCTCGTGAACATAAAGTTATATCACCATGGACAAGTAATCCAGCCTCCTTGAGCCCCATATGGCTCTGTAAGACAATATGTTATAATTAGGACATGGTTACCATTTGCCCTAGGATTTCCTGTTCCAACAAAATGACACGTCTTTGATATATTGATAAGTATTGGGAACTATGCCAGCTTCTAGGGTCAGTCAGTTAATTAAAAAGGCACTTATTAAGCACTCACTTTTTGCCAGATATTATGCTAAGTGCTGGGGATACAGAGAAAGGTAAATGACAGTCTCTGCCCTCAAGAAGCTTACAATTTAACAGAGGAAACCAAAAAGCCAACAAATATGGACCAAAAAAGCTATCAGAATAAATAGGAAATAATTAACAGAGGGAAAGCACTAAAATTGAGAGGGGTTAGGAAAGGCATGAGGATGGGGGTGGGGGGAGACATGGGTCTGTTTGTGGGTAGTAGGGAAGGACCTAGTATTCAGATAGATTGGAGACAAGTAATAGAGTTGGGTTGAGAGAGGGGGCAATCTGTTGAAGGAGATGGAATAGAATGGGATAATTTATGTTGGTAGGGGCATTTATCTGGGTAAGGAATAATAATGAGGAGGAGATGGTGGCAGAGGACATCTGAGTGATAGGAGATGAGGAAGACAGAAGAAGAAACCCACCATGTATGGCCTCAACTTTTTCATTAAAATATGAGGCAAAGTTCTCAGCCGAGAGGATGGGAGGAAGGATCAAAGTGTTTGGAAGAGTTGTAGAGAGTAGAATAGTGAGTTAATAAAGGAGGTGAAGAAGGATTGGCTAGCCTTGAAGGGAGCTACAGATTCTAAGAGTTGGAAATGAGGGAATACATTTCAGCTGTGAGGAACAGCTTGCGCCCTAATGTAAAGGCAGGAGATGGAATGCTGAGTACAGGGGATACTAGCAGACCAGTTTGGCTGGAACACAAAGTCCGTGAAGGGCAGTAACGTGAAGTAAGTCTAGAATGGCAGACTGGAGCCAGACTCTATTGGGCTTCAAAAGTCAGGTTGGAGAATGTGTATTTTATCCTGGAGGTGATAGCAAACTGAAGAAGATTTGTAGCACGGGAATGCTTTGGTAGGGTAAGACCTGAGCTTTATATTATTTTGGCAGCTGTGTGGAAGATGGATTTGAGAAAGGAGAAGCTGGAGGTAGAGGGACTAATTAAAAGACAATAACAAAACTGTAATTTCAAGGTGATGAGGATTTACACTAGGACAGCACGGGGTGTTCATGTGAATAAAGGAAGGGAATGGATAAGAAATGTCTTGAGGGTGGAGATAAGATTTGGTAACTGATGGAATATGGGGGTGGGGAGGCGAAGGAGAATGGAAATTCAAGGATAACTCTAAAGTTGTAAGGCTGAATCTAATTTGGTGATGGTTTCTCTCAATAGAAATGAAGGAGTTTGGAAGGAATGGTGAGCTGAGGAGAAAAGAGAATCAATTCCATTTTGAACTAATTTTCTTCTGTCTGGCTTACAACCTGATCATTCAATTTGTGACATTCAAAAAGTTTGAGAGACATAGTTTCCAGGTAATTAGTCATTTTGTTAATAATACTAGCCTTTTTGTCAATAAAAGAGGTCATTGGCACTCTCAAGTGCCAAAGACCCTCATGGCGGCAGGCTCACAATTCATACGCCCTTGGAAAAGTAGATGTTCCTGAGGATGTCAATCAACTCTAACTGGGCAACAATTAATGAGAAAATGAACATTATAATGAGAATGTGGACTCATTCTCATGAGGGTCTTGGGGGTGTGTAACTTGGATCACCTAAGTCTTGGTCAAAGAAATTGATCAATTTTCATATTACCCTTCTGAGTAAAGGGAACCTCCATGCTTTCACAGACCTGTCTGAGTAAACACAATGAGCAGGAATCCACCCATTTGCCTGAACTTAGAATTTCTTTTACTGTCTTTGATTAGATCTTAGCCTGGGTAAGTCTTTGCCCAATATTTCCCACACTGGTTGATTTCTGGATAAGGAAGTAGAAAGGGGAAAAGTCTTGGTCCTGATTCAATAATAAGTTTTTACATACAATAGAGAAATCACCGTTTCTCTTAGATTGAAACTGCTCTCTCCAAAGTTACCAAAGATCTTTTGGCCTTTTCTGAATCTTTCTCTTTCTTGTTCTCTCTGCAGTATTTACTTCACTGTCATCAGCCATTTTCTTGACACTTCTCCTTAGGTTTTTTTTTTGTTTTGTTTACTACTCTCTCCTAGGTGTCTTCCACTAACTTCTAATTTGCTGAATCTTTGTCCAGGTTACTCTCACTTTGGGTGTTCTCTAAGCTTCTGTCCTGGGTCCTTCTTTTCTTTTCCCACTACGCTATTTCGCTTGGTGATCTCATTAGTTCCCATGGATTCAATTGTCATCTTTATGCAGATGATTCTCAGATCTATTTATATAACCTCTCTTTTATCTTCAATCTCATAGCTCCAATTGCCTATTGGACATCTTGAACTGGAAGTCTCATATTCAGTTTAAGATAATTTCACATGTCCAAAACTGAATTCATTATTTTTCTCCAAAACCCTCCTAACTTCCTAACTTCCTTATTCCCACTAAGGGTGCCACTGTGCTAGTCATGGAAGGCTTCTTGCAACCTATGTGTCATCATCAGTTCCTTATTCTCTCAACCCACACATCCAATCAGTTACAAAGTCCTGGTGATTCTATATTCACCATATTTCTTGTATATGCTCCCTCCTGTCCTCAGACACTGCCACCACTCTGGTGTAGGCCTTCATCACCCCAGGCCTGTACCTCTTGCCTGTTGATTGGTTTCTCCGCCTGAAATATCTCTTGTGAATCTTTGTGTTTCCTGTGAACAGCTTAGTTCTGTCTTCTAATTTATTCTGTCATCCTCTTTGATTTTCTGGATGTGTTGATCTCATTCCTGTTCACAGTTATGATTCCACTTTTTCTGAACTTTGCTACTACTTCCCACTTGATAAATTATTTATGAAGGTGCTAAAAGAGGAGTTAGCTTGATATGATCTTATAAGTAAACCAGTCTGTTTCCTCTCTCTATTACAACTTTCTCTTTATCCCACCTGTGATCCCAAATTTTTACTCTTTCTTCCTTTCCTTTTAAGCCCTCCTTACATTCTTCCCTCCAACATTTGAGTTTGTTTCACTTATGACTATTCCCTTACTCATCCTGCCCTCCCTTCTTATACTCTTTTCTACCCCTCCCTTGCCTTTATCCCTCCCTATTTCCCTTTTGAATCTACTGTAATTCTACATTTTGATCTTAGCCTGGGCTCCTGTAGTCACAAGCTTTGGGGACAGATTGGGCTGAGCTCCCAGGCTGCTGGCCTTAGATTGCTAGTAGGGTGCTGGACTCACTTGAGACTTACCTGTAACACTGGAAAGCTGTTCTCTTGGTCTGGGCTCTGGTTTTTGCCTGCTGGGATTGGCTAAGCTATGATCTCCATAGGACTCTTACTGTGGATTCCTGGGCTGAGTGGGAGAGTTTTCAGCTGATTTTTAAAAATTCTTTATTCAGTGGTATATTTCTAACCCCCACTGGAGAATAAAGAGGGGATCTGGGCTTCTCCACATACTAGCACCTCCCATATTTATACCTCCCATTTTAACCTCCCATATTCCAACACTCTTTCTATCCTATAGAATCAAAATTTCCCCTTGAGTTTTATAATCAAAGTCTAATGAAATAATTGGCATGACCCAAGAGCTCTCTCTCTCTCTCTCCCTCCCTCTCTCTCCCTCCCTCCCTCCCTCCCTCTCTCCCTCCCTCCCTCCCTCTCTCTCTCCCTCTCTCTCTCTCCCTCTCTCTCTCCCTCCCTCTGTCTCTCTTTCTCTCTTTCTTTCTCTCTCTCTCTCTCTCTCTCTCTCTCCCCCTCTCTCTCTCCCTCCCTCTCTCTCCCTCTCTCTTTCTCTTTCTTTCTCTCTCTCTCTCTTTCTCTCTCCCTCCCTCTCTCTCCCTCTCTCTCTCTTTCTCTTTCTCTCTCTCTCTCCCTCTCTCTCTTTCTCACTCTCCACACCCCCCCTATGTTTTATATATGTATATACATATATGCATATATATATATACATATTTGTATATATGTTATATATACTCATATGTGCACATACATAGAAGCAGTGCGAGTAACTTTAGGGGTCGAGATAACTTTGCTAATGAATAATAGATGTCAAATGACATTTAATAAATAATGGTCTGTAATAATGGATGCCAAAGAGAAACTTATTTAACGTATATTTTTTCCAATTCAAACTTGAAATTGAAAACTCTTTCTTTCCTCCTCCTCTTTCTCCCCCTCATTCCTTTACTCTTCCCTCAGTATGTGTATCTTTGTGGTTATGTGTATATATCTATATCTATATCTATATATCTATATCTATCTATATCTATATATATCTATATATCTCTATATATGTATATATATATATCATATAATACACAGTGAGAGATGGAGAGGGTGGAAGGGGGAGAGAATGAGAATGAATGTGCTTGGGGATAAAGTTAATTGTTCTTCATGATGGACATCAAGGGAGAAATTTACTTAACTGACTTATTTTCTCTCTCCAATTTATGCTTGTAAAGGGAACTTTATGAGGGTGGAAGAAGGACTGGAGTGGGTAATGGTCGTTGTGACTGATGTTCTTGCTGCTGTGACTGATGTTCTTGCCGCTGTGGTTGACTCTGGGAGAGATGAGATCCCATTGGGATAGAAAGCAGTCAGTCAGAGACTGAGTCTACACTGCATGGAACGTGAGAACAAAAAACTCAGCATCTGGTGTAAAGGCTAGGAGAATGATCCCACTTCCTGCATTCTCTTCTGTTCTGTTGCTTTCATTGATCCAGTCTAGGCTATGGAGACGGGCCTTGGACCACAGTATTGCCTCCAATTCATCCCAATCTTCCTTCCTTTTCCTACAATCTCAAGAGACAGTAGGAGGTTTGGGTGATAAACTGGTAAAAGGTCCCAAAGAGGGCAGTGCTTGGTCATTTCTTTTTGGAAGGGCAATTGAAGTTAAGTGACTTGCCCAAGATCACACAGCTAGTAAGTATTAAGTGTCTGAAGTCAAATTTGAACTCAGGTCCTCCTGACTCCAGGGTTTGGTGCTCTATTCACTGTGCCACTTAGCCACCCAACTTGATCTTTTCTTAGTGTAACACAGATTGATGCTGGCCTAGGGGACTATAGCCTCTAAAGCCCCTATACTTTGTGCTTAGTCAAGCTGGGTTCAGTCTTGAGGGAGTCTAGCTTCTAGGGATAAGGAGTAAACTCTGGCTTTCTACATACCAAACTGTCCCAAGGGAAATCACTTAAATCTTAGGTATGAATCATCTTTACAATTCCTCCCCTGAAATAAAAAAGTATTAATATACATTTTAGAGGAGGTATGGGATAGCTATTTACTTCCTCCACATAATAGAAATGCTTAAAACGCAAAAAGACGCTAAGTTCACATTGACTAATATTAAAACATTATAAAGTCAACTATAACTTCTATTATCCTGGGAAGTTGATACTTAAAATATGAGACACTTAGTAGGACTAATAAAACATTCATTTCACCTTCACCTTGACTTTGCAATGTCTAAACAACTCTTTAAGTTCCATATCTCCTGGCAAGCCTGGACGTGGCTTGAGCCTGTTCTTCTATTGGTGATCATCTTCTTCAGGTAGACTGTAGTTGCCAAAGACTCCATTTGCTAAGCATGCAACTCTGATGGAATAACCCTAGAGTTTTGAAACTCTTGAACTCATGAGGCTGCCTCTGAGGCTGGAAATGTTCATCTCACTGTTTGACTAACCAATGCTCAGGAAAAGAAGAATAAAGCAGCCAAAGGTCCAAGATCCAGATTCAGTGTATAATATATGTTTGTTGTCATGGATGGATAGTTGACATAAAATGATGATGTGGCTGGTATTCCCCAATCTCAGGAAGAGATTACAACAGACAGGTTTAAAGGATCCCTACATATTTAACTGATGAGAAGATGGAGAATACCAGAGAGCATAGTCATTCTTTTTAAGTTCTACTGAACTGGTCACTCTTCCTGTCTCAAAGACAAATCCTCTTTGAGGTAGTTTACTTGTCCTTGCTGCCATCATGGGGACCATGAAATTGTTGCATCATCCCAGAGTCTATATGCCCTGAGTATGTTGAAGATGGCCTGGGTAGGTCAGCTCGACTCTTTGAATGCACCATGGGATGGCCCCCCATGCTAATACATTAGCAATTTTGCTAATTTTGTGTCACAGAAAAATAATTGTGTTCAGAATGTGAATAAATAGGGTTGAAGACAAAGTAGGAAAGTTCATTGAAAAAAATCTTTGCAGCAAACTTCTTTGATAAATGTCTCATTTCTAAAATATAAAAGGAGCTGATTCAAATTTATAAAAATAAGAGCCATTCCCCAATTGATAAATAATCAAAGGATATGAATAGTTTTTCAAAAAAAGAAATAGAATCTACCAATAGCCATATGAAAAATGCTTGAAACACTAATAATAAAAGAAATGCAAATTGAAATAACTCTGAGCTTCTACCTCATACTCATCAGATCAGCAAAACTGACCAAAAAGGAAAATTACTAATGTTGAAGGGGTTGTGGAAAAATTGATACACTAATGGACTCTTGGAGCTGCGCCCTAGTCCAGACATTCTGGAAAGCAATTAGGACCTATGCCCTCAAAGCTATTAAACTGTGCACACCCTTTGACCCAGCAATATCACCATTAGGTCTACATCTTTAAAATGTACAAAAAATATTTGTAGTGGTTCTTTTCGTGGTGACAAAGAATCAGAAACTGAAAGGGTGCCCATTGATTGGAGATGGCTGAACTATATGAATGTGATAGAATGCTATCGTGCTATAAGAAATGATGAAAGGATTGATTTGAGAGGTAGCTGGGAGGACTCGTGTGAGCTAAAATAAAGTGAAGTGAGCAGAACCAAAAGAATAATTTGTATGGTATTATGACAATATTATAAAGATAATTGACTTTTAAAGACTTGGATACTCTGATCATCCTAATGACCAATCACAATTATGATGAAATAGGCTACTTACCTTTTGATAGATGATAAACTAAAAGTATAGTTTGGGATGTATACAATATTTGGGATATCTATCTATCCATCCATCTATCTGTTCATCCATCCATCCATCTATCCATATATGTGTGTATGTATGTATGTATATATATTTATGTGTATATACATATACATACATACACACACACACACACAAAACTATGTGGGAATATGTTTCACTTGTGTGTATACGTGTGTATAATAAGGATTTTTTTTTTTTTGCTTTTTCATTGTGGGGGGAAAGAAGCAGGAAAGGGAGGTGGGAGAAGATAGAGTGAATCTTCATTTGAAAAAAATAATTTAAAAAAAGTTCTCAGAGAACTAGGGGTGCTAGAGCTAAGATATTTTCACATCTTATTAATCCTGAGCCATATTTAATAATGCAATCCTCTAGATTCATTCAAGTCAGGTGAATGAGAATTTCTTTCCTGTGGGGTCCTTTGAAGCCAAAGTCTTGGAGGGACTGACTGCCTGTGCCTACAGTGTATATTTAGCATATGTGTCTAAGAGATTTTGATGGGTGATTGGAATAGCTCGACACTTGGTGGACAAAATTATAAACTACACTCCCTTTGCTGGCCAATTGGTAAAGTGATACCCTGCCTTTTTATTGGCTTACAGGAGGTAGGCTTTGAGCCAGAGTGGGGGTGCTGCAGCTGCTACATCACCTCAGCTGTCACTTGGGACAGTGCATATGCAATTTTCATTATGCTTCACGTTTACTTCCTAAATCCACAGCCTAATCAAGCACAGGGTAGCCAGGGGCTATGCCTTGTGTACTGACATCCAGAAAGAGATCCCTCCTCACCTTCCTCCCATGGTACCTCCTGGAATAGATTGCTCCTGATGACAATCACACTATAGAGGATGCCTGGGACTATTATGAGCTCATAATAGACACTTGTTAGATGCATGACTCTGGCCCTTTTCTGCCTCAGTTTCCCCAACTGTAAAATGCATATAACAGCCTCTAGCTCACAGAGTTGTTGTGAGAATTAAATGAGATAATATTTGTGAAGCACTTAGCACAATTCTGGGCACATAGCAAGTGCCTGATAAATATTTATTCCTTCCCCCTTGCCTTCTCTCAGTAGTGAAGGTAGTGTATCCCATCCACCCACTGCCTCACACTAAATAAGCCCAAATCCTCCCTACTCTCCAATGTTCTCTGTCTTCCCTATCTGCTCTACACCTTTTTTAAGAGAATTAAGAGTTTTTTAGCCTTCTGTTTTCTTCTAAGGATCATTTGTGAAAATACTCTATTTTCCCTTCCTCTTCCTTTTCTTAAAATTAAACCAGTTTTTACACCAAAGCAGAAACATCTGATATTACATATAACATTCTGTCCTACTATTCCTCTGCCTCTCTGAAGGAAGGAGGTAAGTTTCATTTTCTGTTCTCCAGGACAGGTTTTCCAGCTCTTCAGAATCTAGTTTCCTTTTATACATCTTTCCATTTTCATTTCTGTTGGCAACTACATTAGGTATAGAGGCAGCTAGGTGGTGCAGTGTAAAGAATGCTGGGTCTGGACTCAAGAAGGCTCGTCTTTGTGAGTTCAAATCTAATTGCAAACACTTACTAGCTGTGTGACCCTGGGCAAGTCACTTTACCCTGTTTACCTTAGTTCCTCATCTGTAAAATGAATTAGAGAAGGAAATGGCAAATCACTCCAGTATCTTTGCCAAGAAAACCTCAAGTGGAGTCATGAGTTGTAAACAACTGAACAACATTAGACATATGTATACATATATATGTGTGTGTGCATGTGTGTGGTTATGCATACATTATGCACACATATATACACTAGGCATGTTTGTGTTTATATATTACCTATATACGTATATGTGTGCATATGTATGTGCACACACATGTGTGTATATATTTGATTCTGTTTATTTTACCCATACAAATCCTTCATAGAATCATAGATTTAGAGCTTGAAGATTTAGGGCTTTTCAGTAAAGTATTTCATTTTACAAATAAGGAAACTGAGGCACAATTTTATGAATGTGTCAATTTTATAAACTGGAGGAAAAAATGGCAAAAAGGTACTTTATTTTAATCAATGAGGAGACTGAAGCACAAAGAGGATAAGTGACTAGCCCAGAATCATACAACTAGTAATTATCTAAGGAAGGATTTGAATCAAGTCTTCCTTATCCCAGGACTGACATTCTATCCACTGTGTCTCTAAGCTATTTTTTTAAACTCTTGATTTTGTTCTAATATTTCTTGTTTTTGCATGGAGACACTGATGTGAGTTTGGTCCACTCTGATTTTCAAGCAGTCTATTTCTTGGATAAGGTTTACCACTTCCTTCCCTTTTGTTCTTCCATAGCTCTCATTTCATTCATATTCTGATTTCTGAAGACTACTTCATTTCTTCCAGGCATTCTTGTAGATCTTATGACCAAGTCATTTTGAAAAATTGAGGCCCCGCTCATGATTGCTGGGCGGTTACTCTTTTCTTCTGGTTTTGCTCTTGGGTGATTCTTGATCCATACTATTTCTTCATTGTATTTGTTATCTTTTTCTGTTTACTCCTATTTCTAGCCTTCATCTTGATTCAGACTTTGCATCAGAGCCAGATCCTTCCCCTTTCCACATTCCTGAATGGCTTCTTAAGCCATTCTCAGTCCTGACCTTTCTTTTTCTAGCTTCTTCCAGCTGATTTTCACTTTCCTTGATGTGTCTGCATTCAAAGAATTGGCTGTAAGGGAGCTGAGTTTTCTTCTGTTGTTCTCCCCTCTACTCTTCCCGCCTTCTAGGGTTTCCTTGATCATGTCTTCCATCTTCCTGGAGTCTGGAATTAACCAGATCCAGGTGCACAATGGTCTTCTATTCCCTAAGAGACTGTTAGGTCTCTGTTTTCCTTTAGGTTTCCCCAGTCAGGGTTCCATTGTTAACTTCCCTATTCAGGGTGCCACCATAAGCTTTTGGTCTGTTTATCTGCATTAATGCTGATTTCTCTGACAACACCCTCTCCCAGTGTCTACTCCTCCTGGTTACCTTTTTGTGCAGTTCTGGTCTTTATGAATAAAATTTACTAATGTTTCTCTTTGGGATTCTTGGTCATTGTTCTATATAGTGCTGAATAAGTATTTCTCTTGCCCCTTGGTCTGAGAACAAGGTCTGTTACATTTCACTTCTTTCCCAGGGTTACACAGAACTTTACTATGTGGTAGTCCCACAAAAGAAGTCTAAGACCCTGCTCATAATCAGTTTACAAGGAACCGAGACACAGCTCCTCTATCCATCTCCAGGAGTGTCCACCCACATGCAGATACGCCCACATACGAATATTAAAGGGTCACGGCATTAGGAAGGTTGAGAACCACTGGAATAAAGTATATTGAAACTACTAGTAAGGCAAAGATGGTAAGGGAGGTCTGGGCCTTCTGGCTTCAGAAAGAGGAAGGGAAAAGGGGAGGGAGAGGAAGAAGGGGAAGAAGGAAGGTGATAGAGGCAGATGGATTGAGCCTCTTCTGACACAAAGAGAGAAACCCCTCTGGACCCACACAAAGATTGTGCTGGGCCTGGAGTCAGGGAGACCTGAGTTAAAATCCTGCCTGAGATACTTACTAGCTATGTGACCTTGGGCAAGTCACTTGACTTCTGTTGCCTCCATTTCCTCAACTGTAAAATGAGGGTTAATAACAGTATTTTCCACCCAAGGTTGTTGTGAGGCTTGGACGACATATTTGTCAAAGTACACAGTAAGCATTATATACATGCTAGCTACTATTAAGGAAAAATCATAGCACAAAGCCTGGTATACGGTAAGCATGTTTTTGTTCAGTTGTGTCCAAATCTTGTGACCTTGTGGACCAGAGCACTGCAACACTGTCCATGGGGTTCTTTTGGCAAAAATACTGGAGTGGTTTGTCATTTCCTTCTCCAGTGAATTAAGGCAAAGAGAGGTTAAGTGACTTGCCCAGGGTCACACAGCTAGTAAATGTCTGAGGCCAGATGTGAACTCCCGGCTTCCTGACTCCCAGACCCAGCACTCCATTGAGCCCCTAATTGCCTCCATATAAACTAGTAAGCATTTAATAAACTTTTGTTGTTTGTTGGATTGATAATTCCCTCTCTAAGTTAGAGGGAAATTCCTGAACACAAAGCTGTCCTTTCCAACCCTTAGTATTTTCAAAAAACCCTCAGCACCACCATCACAAAATCAGAAACCAATTCAAACCCTTCTCATATATATATATCATGGATATTCCCTATTTTCCCTAGGCTAACACCACTCTTTCCCCCCCAGATATGTCTTTTTTTTCCTTTTCAGCTTGTCTTTGAAAATATTTGTTTCTTTTCTATAGAAGCTGTTAGCCAGATGAACTAATGATTATCATACAGCATTTGGGCGTTTTCTTCCTGAACTAGATGTACTCACTGTGAACAGGAGAGGGTAACACGGAAGAAACACAGTGTAAGTGCCATTTTGCTGACTACTCATCAGGGACCTTTTTATACTTTGACTGGAACTAATCTGCAATCTTATTTTGATTTGGATAGAGTTTAACCTACCAAAACTGTTAATTGTTCATTCAATGACCTATTTCTTCATGATACCTGAGAGATTTAGCAAATAGGCTGGTAACCATATGGCAATTGTCTGTGAAGAGAGAGAGGAGATTAACAGACTCTTCGGAGAAGTCCTGCCACTACCTTCATGAGCCCATATTTCCTCACTGCTCCTAGAAAACCATCTGCGATCAATTCAAGAGTCAGATGAACCCCTTAGGACTTGGGTGCATCTTTCATGAGAACTCCAGTAAGAACCGTGCGCAGTGTCCTACAGACATGAAACAAATGCCTTCATTTGACATAATTTTTAAAAAAATTTCTGTAGAAAATGATATGTTTAATTTACTAATGAGTCAACTAAAATCTATTAAGTGTTCACTGTGTGCTATATAAACTAAATCTGATCACTTACTGTCTTGGGGAGTGGGGCAGAGAGGGATAGAATTTAGAACTCAAAATTTTTTTAAATGTTAAAAAAATGCTTCGGGGGGG
>CM053583.1:175978639-175995606 GCA_028627135.1 Pseudochirops cupreus | reverse complement strand
ATCAGTAGACAGGCTTCCAACTGTGTGACCATTACATCCATATCTAGTTAGTTACCAGAGAGGGAAGCACCAACATCTGGGTTTTTCAAAGCTGGGGGGCTCAATGGCTTCCCAGAGTCTCATCTGGCCAAATCACACAACTCTTTCCAAAGTGAGCCCCAAAGCAAAAACTCACATCAAGGCATATATATAGCCTTCTCCTGGATCAGAGAATGTCACAGCCCTCTTGACCCACTGCCCAATCACAAAGTAATAAAACTTGGGCATTCCTGAAGAACAAGCCTCCTGCCACAGGCTCCATGTGACCACATTCAGCCTATTAGGGGGCAGCGTATACTTTCTCAGAGCCACTTAAGCCTATCAAAGGGCCTAGGGGCAGGGAAGATCTTCAGATTCCCATAACAGCTTCCCATTTTCAAGGACAATGAACCTGTCAAATATAGACTGCAATTTCACAGCCCCAGAAATGCTTATAGAGGAAGTAGAAATGACTCTAAAAAGAACAAAGACAGAGAAATACACCTGAGTGAGATTAATTATACACAGAGATCTTTTCTAGAAGCCACATAATGCTGATGATATTGAAGGATCAGTTAGTTCACAAGGGAGAAGATACCAAAGGTATGGAAAATTTTAAACCTAATTAAGACCAAGCAAAGTTTAATGAGAGATCAAAAATAACCAACTTTAATGTCTACTGACTCTCTTTGAATAGGAATGGACTAAATTCACCCCCAAAACAGTAATAGATAGTAAAATGGATTAAAAATCAAAATCCAACATGTTGCTTATAAGAAACACATTTAAAAATGAGAGATACACACAGTTCAAATAAAGGGCTGGAGCAGGATTTATTAGGCTTCAGCTGGTGCAAAAAAGCAGGGCTAGCAATCAGGTAAAGCTAAAATAGATTTAATTAAAAGAGATAAACAGGGAAACTACATTATGATAAAAGGTACCATAGACAATGAGGCAATATCATCAAATAAATTTTTAAAAGAAAAGCTAAATGAATTACAGGTGGAAATAGATAGAAGTACTTTAATAGTGGGGAAGTTTAATTTTCTTCTCTCAGAATGAGATAAGTTTAACCAAAAACAACAACAACAACAACAATAAAAGGAAAGAAGTCAAGGAAGTGAATAGAATTTTAGGTAAGCTAGATGTGATAGATATCTGCAGATAACTGAATGGAAATAGACAGGAACATACATTTTCTCAGCAGTATATGGTACCTTTACAAAGATTGACCATGTGGTAGGGCATAAAAAATTTTATAGCTAAAAACGGAAAAGCAAAAATATTAAATGCTTCCTTTTAAGATGATAATACAACAAAAATTAAATTTAATAAAGGACCATGGAAACATAAGAAAAAAACTGATTGGAGACTAAACAACCTAATCTTCAGAATGAGTGGATTAAAGAACAAATCATAAAAAACAATCGATAATATTATTAAAGAGAATGACAATAATGAGACAACATATCAAAACCTATGGGATACAGCAAAAGCAGGAATCAAAGGGAAATTTATATCTCTAAGTGATTACATTAAAAAAAAAAACAAAGAGCAGAATTGAGCATATAATTTTTTTTAAAACTAGAAAAAGAACATTAAAAATCCTCAAACACTAAATTGGAAATTATAAAAATTAAAGGTGAAATTAATAAAATTGAGTACAAGAAAACAATTGAATTGATAAATAAAAATAGAAGTTGTTATAATGAAAGAACAATAAAATAGATAAATCATTGGTTAATATGATTTTTTAAAAGAAGAGAAAGCCAAATCACTACTATTAAAAATGAAAAGGGTGAATACACCACTAACAAAGACGAAGTCAAAGCAATTACAATGAGTAATTTTGCCCAACTTATATGCCAAAAATTTTAGGAATTTAAGTAAGATGGAAGAAAATTTACAAAGATATAAACTGTGTAGATTAGCAGAAGAGAAAAATAGAATATCTAAATAGATTTATTTTAGAAAAAGAAATTGAACAGGCCACAAATATGCTTCCTAAGAAAAAAGCACCAGAATCAGATGGATTTACAAATGAATTCTATCAAATATTTAAGACTAATTCCAATATTAAATAATTTAGAATAACAAATATGAAACAAATATGATATTGTTACCTAATGCATGAAGAATAAAAACAGAAAAACAAAATTATAGACTAATTTCATTAATAAATATGGATGCAAAAATCCCCCCAAAAAAACACTAGCTAAAAGATTACAATATGTTATAAAGATTATATATTATGACCAAACAGGATTCATACCAGGAAATCGAGAATGGTTTGACATAAGGAAAACTATTAACATAATTGATGATATCAATAATAAGAGTAACAAAAATCATATAATTATATCAAGAGATGCAGAAAATGTATTTAATAAGGTACAACATTCATTTCTATTAAAAACACTTGAAAGCTTAGGTATAAATGAACTTTTTCTTAAATTGATAAGAAATTTTTATCTAAAACCATCAGCAAGCACTATTTGTAAGGATGATGAGCTAGAAGCCTTACCAGTAAGATCAGGTGTGAAACAAGGATGTCCACTGTCACCAACATTATTCAATATTGTATTGGAAATCCTAGCAATAGCAATAAGAGAAGAAAAAGAAATAGGAGGAATCAGAATGGGCAATGAGGTAATAAAATGATCTCTTTTTGCAGATGATATGATGGTATGTTTGGAAAATCCTAAAGACTCAACTAAAAAAATTGAAATAATTAATAATTTCAGCAAAGTAACAGAATATAAAGTAAATCCACACAAGTCATCAGCATTCCTACATATCACCAACAGGACCTTGCAGGAAGAGATAGCTAGAGATACCCCATTTAAAATAACTCTAGACCAGTGGTTCTCAGCCTTCCTAATGCAGTGATCCTTTAATACTCGTTTGCGGGGGTGTCTACATGTGGGCGGACCTACCTGGAGACAGATAGAGGAGCAGTGTCTCAGTTCCTAAGACCATTAGAAATATGTGTTTTCTGATGGTCTTAGGCAACCCCGGTTACCCCTATGAAAGGGTCGTTCGACCCCCAAAGGAGTCACGATCCACAGGTTGAGAACTGCTGCTCTAGAAAATATAAAATACCTGAAAGTATACCTGCCAAAACAAACCCAGCAACTATATGAATGAAATCATAAAAAAAACTTTTTATACAAATAAAATTAGATTTAAATAAATGGAGAAATAGTAATTGTTTGTGGGAAGGCAGGGCCAACATAAAAAAAATGACAATTTAATCTAAATTAATCTCTATGTTCAATGCCATCCCAATAAGATTACCAAAAAAAATTTACTGAACTAGAAAAAAATAATAAAATTCTTTTGGAAGATCAAAAGGTCAAGGGTATCAATGGAACTAGTGAAAAAAATGTAAAAGAAGAAGGTTCAGCAGCACCAGCTCTTAAACTATTTTATAAGATAGTAAATATAAAAACTGCCTGGTACTGGCTAAAAAAGAAAAAGGCAGATCAGTAGGACAGAATAGACATACAAGCAAATGAATATAGTTACCTAATATTTGACAAGTATAAAGACTTAAGTTTTCAGGACAAGAATTTATTATTTGGCAAAAAAAATGATTGTTGGGAAAACTAGAAAGCAGTCTGACAGAAATTGGGCATAGAGCAATATTTTACACCATCTACGAAGACAAGGTCAAAATGGATACATAACCTAGATATAAAGAGAGATATTACAAGAAAATGTGAAGAACATGAAACATATTAACTATCAGATTTATGGATAGGTGGATAGGGGCACATTAAGTTACAAATCAGTTACTATTCAGTTATCATTCACTATTTAATCATCAGAAAACACACAGGCCATCCACCCCTCGGTCACAAGTAAATCACAATCTTCTCAGTCAGTACACAGCATCTAAGTAAAGTCTTCTTTCAGCTTGACTTGGGGTAGGCTCTCAGATTCCATGGACCCCCTTCTATGGTCCCAGTTCCTACCTGGCTTCACCAAACTGTCACCTGGGTTCAAAGGCAGACAGCTCCCAGCTCTTTCTCCAGTCCTCTACTAGGCACTTCCTATTCCACGCTGAAGCTCACAGTGTCCATTCCACCTTAAATCCTTCACAGTCTCTGTTCCCAGGAAGTCAAAGCTTAACAAAGCCACAGACAGACAAAATATGGACACCACAGTCATGCTTCGTCAGTTTTCTGCAGCTCCAGCTGGTCCTCAGAAATCCTCAGCAGCTCTGGCTGGCCCTCAGACTCAGCACTGAATCAAAATCACTTCACCCAGGTTCTCAAAATAAAAATCATTCTCTCCATCCTGGACCTCTCTTCCTCAGCCTCCAGAGCCTGGCTCCAAGAAGATCTGAAGTTCCAGCTAGGGCTTCTCCTTATTATTACTTATTATTATCTCCTTATTATTACTACTAGCTCCTCGCTGTTCTTCCCCCTTCCTGTTACATCAGCAACAGGGGTTCATGCCTTTTGTTTCTTAACAGAGGCTTGATCTAATTAATTTCAAACTAGTACCTATTAGCTTTGCCAATACAAAGCAATCAAATTACATTACTATTATACTATTATGTATACTGTATATATAATATATATAATATAATATACATATTATACTATACTAACAGTACTATTATACATTACTTCATCTGAAAACTGTTCATATTCCTTAATCATTTATCAATTGGGGAATGGCTAGAAGTTTATTTTTGAAAAGGAAAGACAACACTTATAGGGGAATGGTTACCAAGGAAGGATGTGTTATACTGGGAAGTCATACGAATAGTGAGTAGAGTCATAGAACAACTGATTAATACATCCTTTCCAGGAATTGATAGTGTAAATTTGATTATTGTCTTCAGAGTAGAGGTAGGATGAGAACTCTCAGTAGGCCAGAAGAAAGAAGCTATAGGACAGGGTGGGAGGCTAAAGGTAGAGCAAGGTGGCACAGTTTTGTGAGGGATAATTTATAGTGAAGTTTCTCCATTTTGAAAAATCAAATCTAGAATGGCTTCAGTATTCACTAGGCCTAAGGTCAGGTCATCTGACCTTCAAGCATTAGAGCAATGGAGACCCTCCCCCAGAGCCAACTCAGCAGAAGATATGCCAAATAAGGTTAAGACTGCTTTCATTGGACACCCACATGTTTCTGGGTCCTTTGTCTCAGAGAGATTCCTGCGCTTAGGTTGTGGGACAGCCCCCCTACCAATAAGAGTTAAGGGCAGTTGTGGGGGTTGGGTTTCTGCATTGGAAGATTATATAACCATGGTCTGGCTTCTACCTGGCACTCTCTCCCTGCAGATGCCATGTTGGGCAACAGAGGGTAGAGTCCCTTCTCTCATGAGAAAGAATAAAGACCTTTTCTGACCTTAGATTCAGACCCTGAACTCTTTCATCTCACACAGCTTGAAGACAGATAACTGGGGAATATATACTCTATTGGCTTAAACTGATTGGAAGTTTTCTGATTAAAAACACAATATAAAAACCCTCATAATCACAACAATAAGGTCATGTCACTAGCTGACAACAAAAAAAAATATGCTTATCTCTTAAAAGGATGAGGATGGAAGTCATTTGAGTCAATCAACTAATTAATTCCTCCACTTAAAGTAACCAGCAAGATACTTTAGCCCTGACACCTTTATCAGGTGAGAACAGCTGTATGAACTAACCAACCAAAGGTGGCAAACTAATACATCTTTGTCATCCCTGGCGGATCTTTTATAAAATCATAAGTCAATGTAAAATCTAGTATCCAGTCAGTTCAGTGGAAAAAGCTGTTCCAGCCAATCCCCTGAGAGGAGATCCCTTGGGAGGGGTGGGGCACAGGAGAACAGCCTAAGTATTTTTTCCCCTCTCGCCCACTATACACACACACACACACACTCTCACATGTATATGTGTGAGTGTGTATAACATATATACACACACAGAAGACACAGGGTGAGTTGAATATAAAGGAATGATATCTAAAAAATAAAATTAAGGTGTAAGAGAGGAATATATTAGGAGGAGAAGGGGAGAGAAAGACTGTGGTAAATTATCTCACATAAAAGAGCTTTTTCAATGGAGTGGAAGAGGGGGAAGGTGAGAGGGAATGAGTGAATCTTACTCTCATTGGATTTGGCTTAAGGAGGGAATAGCATACACTCTCAATTGGGTATCTTATCCTACAGGAAAGTAGGGGAAAGGCGATAAGGGAGGGGAGATGATAGAAGAGAGGACAGATTGGGGGAAGGGGTAGTTGGAAGCAAACACTTTTGAAAAGGGATAGATAGAGTCAAAGCCAGAATAGAATAAATGGGAGGTGGAAGAGGATGGAGTGAAATACAGTTAGTCTTTCACATCATGACTATTATGGAAGTGTTTTGCATAACTACATATGTTTAACATATATATATATATATATACATATACATATGTATATTGAATTGCTTGTCTTCTGAATGAGGGTGGGTGGGGAGGGAAGAAGTGAGAGAATTTGGAACTCAAAGTTTTAAAAAACAAATGTTAAAAATTGTTTTTATATGCAACTGGAAAATAAAATATACAGGCAACGAGGTATAGAAATCTATCTTGCCCTTCAAGAAAGGGAAGGGGAGGGGGATAGGAGGCAGGGAGATAGAAGGGACAGCAGATTGGGGTGGGGGAGGGAAGATATGGGTAGAAAATTTTGAACTCAAAATCTTGTGTTGAAGACTAAAATTAATCAATTAATTCTTTAAAAGAGAGAGAGAACGTGTCCCTGCTTTGGAGAAATGTTTTGTATCAACTGTCCTTATAATATCTCTTAGTAAATACTTTTTCTTTCTGTTTTTAAATTTAAATTTTATTTTTGTTTTCAATTATAGATTCTCACCCTTCCCCACCCATTAGAAAGCAAACATATTTCTTTCTTAGCCATTTTTCACACTCTGCCTGCTGTCCTAGCCCTAAAAAGCAAAGAAAGAGTATGCCTTTATCTGCACTCTGAGTCTATCAGTTCTCTATCTGAAGATCAATAGCATTTTACATCACAACTCCTTTGGAGTTGTGGTAAATCATAGTACTAAGACTTTCACAGTTGATTATCTTTATAATATGACTGTTACTGTGTATTGTTCTGATTCTGTTCATTTTGCATCAGTTCATATAAGTCTTTCCAGGTTTTTCTGAAATCATCCCTTTCATCAGTATGTTACCATTTCCAAAAGCTAATTTAGTTTGACCAGTTGAGAGTGATGGATAATCAGTGGAGGAAACACACCACTGGCAACTCATAGAACTATAGCATCAGAAAACTAATCCCTGGGGGCGGCTGGGTTGCACAGGGAATACAGCGCCAGCCCTGGAGTCAGGAGGACCTGAGTTCAAATGTGGCCTCAGATACTTAACACTTACTAGCTGTGGGACCTGGGGCAAGTCTCTTGACCCCAACTGCCCTACCTTCCATCCCCCCCCCAAAAAAAAGGAAAAGAAAAGAAAACTAATCCCCAAGAGAGATTTGTAGGGAGAAAGGAAAAGAGAGACTAGAACAGAGCTTAGGGAATTCTCACAATTAGGGGTTATGTCATATGGATAATGAGCCTGTAAAGGAGAAGGAGGAGTGCTGACACAGGTAAGAGGAGAATCAAAAGACAGACAGTAGTATCATGGAAACCTAGAGAGGATAGAGTACAATCAACAGTGTCAAATGAGGCACACAGGTTGGGAAGGACAAAGATAGAAAAGACTATCAGATTTGGTAATTAAAAGATGTTTGCTACTTAGGGACAGCAGTTTCAGTGGGTCGATGAGATTGGAAAGCAGATTACAAAGGAGAGTCTGGAACAGAAAAGGAGAAATTAGACAATAGCTTGTTCATCCCTTGCTCTCATTCCTTCTTGAAGAGGATCAGTGACATCACAAAGGTGATGTTTTGACTTGCATCTGAATTGGATTTCTCCTAATACCTGGTTCACCCCTTCCACAAATACACACAACATTCATACAAACGGTGAAGCACATGCGTAAGAGATATGCGTGACAAAGGTTTAGCTCCCAATATCTGCTCTGGAAGTCCTCTCTGTGTAGAGACCTCATGCAGCAGCCTTTGTTGTTGTTGTTTGTCCTTCACTGAACAAAGACGATCAAAGACATCACCACGGTAATCTCTTGACTTGTCTGTGAACTGGATTTAGTGAGGCAGAGCTATGCAAATAGCTTGAGGAGATGGTAGAGTCGAGTGAATAAGAAAATATACTCTCTCCCTTCTTTGCAGAGATGGAGACTATGAGTGTAGAATTTTTAATCCCAGATTAAGGCAGTGTGTAGGCTTCACTGAAATGCTTTTCCTTCTTTCTTTTTTAATTCTCTGTAAGGTAAGGGTGGAAGAAGGATGTGCTCCATAGTAAAAATTATGTAAAAAGAAAATATAGTAAAAAAAATATATATAGAAAATAAAAAAGAAAAATATAGAAAATTTCTAAGGAAATTAGACTAGATGTCCTCTAAAGTCCCTGAAAGCTCTAGGATTTATGATCCAAAGAAAATTTTCAAGTTAGAAACAAACAAGGAAAAACAACAACTTGTGCCCCAGAAATTTAAAACCTCAATAAGTTAAGTCTTTTCTCCCCATCTCTTAGTTCTTTCTAGTGACTCTCTGTGTTTAACAAGAAACTCATTCATTCATAAGCTATAATTTGTGGGGGAAAACTGACAAGCATGTCTATAATTTTAAACAGAATAGTTACATAAAAATTAATTTTTATAAAATCAAAATGAAGTAAATGAAAACAGCAAAACAGAAGCCATGTGCACTGTCATGTTCCTTGTTTCCAGTTCATCCAAAAGAAAAAGAGAAGAATTTGCTTAGTGGGATTGTGGGGGTTTTACTCTTTTTTAATGAGAAGGCATATGTTCCTAGTCTTCATTTTTATGTTTAAAAATATATTCTAGAATGTTTTTCTCCCTGCTTGCTAAGGAAAAATCCAAACTGCAAAACTCTATTACTTCAAGATTAATTCTGATTTTATTTTAGAGGCATAGGTTTGCTAGATAACTTGCCTAAATCAGTTAATATTGAATGTTCAATGTTATTGTAAGAGATTTCTCACATGAGGGTTGTATTTGTTTGAATGGATTTTTATAGGGATAATTCATCAAATGAGTCACTGGGTACTTATTTAAATGGAAATGCAAAACAATTCTACAAAAAAAGTTTGTCTATTCCTACTTGTAAGATACAGAGCTATGCAGAAACTTTGATCAGCTGGACATTCTCCATCTATATATAAAAAATGCATTTAAAATATTTAAATTGTATTTTTTTAAAGGCTGGAAGAGTTACTGAGAAGAAGACTAGTGATAAGAACTGGATCTCACTGGATTTCACTGATATAGAGAACTTCCAGGAGAAGAAATTTACTCTACAAATGGAGAAGGTCATTGATCTAGATTTTAGCAAAGCATTTTAATGAAGTCACTTATGCAATTTTTGTAGGAAAGGTGAGAGATGAGGACCAGAGTATTGTCATGAAGCTGAAAAAGTATTTTACCATTGCTAGAAGTTTGTACAAAATGGGCACATGAACTTTAAGCAGATGTAAAAGAAGAATCTGGTACTGGCACAAACATGTTTGGAATTGGCTGAATTGCTAGACTTCCTAGTGGTTCAGTATAAACCTAGAAGGAGAACTTGAATAGCATAATTGAGTAATCTATGTCTGGCCCTAAGCTATTTAGTCTTTCTCTTAATGACTTGGATGAAGGTTTAGATGATGTTCTCATTAAATTTGTAGAAGACACCAAACTAGACAGATCATAGACTAGCATCTAAACATGGAAAGGACCTATAATGTTATATAATCCAAATTCCTCATTTTACAGATGAAAAAACTGAGGTCCAGAGAGATATGACCTGCCCAAGGTCACGTATATTGTAAATGACAGAACCTGTATTTGAATTGAGGTCCTTTAACTCCAAGATCAGCTCTCTAAGCTTAATGTCCTAACAAAAGGATGACAGGTTCATCATTGCACATGATCTTGATAGACTAGAACATTGGAACAAATGGAATAAGGTAATATCTAATGGGCATAAATGTAAGGTCTTACACTTTAGTTTCAGTAATGACTTTACAGTTACAAGATAGGGTCTGAGAAGAGGGTCAAAGGAGATGGTATAGTCAGAGAGAAGTTTTCCAGGAAAAGATCTAGGGGTTTCAGTATACTGTGATAAGGGAACCAATATATACCTATTTGTGTCTAATGATAGCCATCTCTAGGACAGGGTAGGGGGAGTGAGAGAAGGAAGAAAAAAAGGAAATTTACATGATAACTTGGCATATATTTAAAAGGAATAGCAAGTTATACATAACAGATTTAGTTGCAATCATCTTTTTATTACAGTATATTATGGAAATGCTTTTTTATTCAATAAATTAAAAATACAATAAATTTAAGAAAAAAAATTTTTAATTAAAAAAATCTTTAAAAATAACAACAAATAAGCTAATGGGATCTGGGCCACACTTAAAAAGAGGCCAAGCTTCCCAGAATGCAGAGATTATAGTTTAGTTCTGTTCTGCCCTGTTTAGAGCACAAGTGAAGTATTGTGCTTAGTTCTGGACACTGCATTTTGAGAGAGGATATTGACAAGCTGGAAAGTGACCAGCGTAATCCAGCTAGGATGATTGAGGATTTGGAGCTCATACTATATGAGTATAACTGGCGAATGACACATGTAGACCTCAGTCAGCTTACAAAGTTGATACAACTTCCCCAAGTGGAGAAGTTGGCAGAGATTTCCTCTCTTCCAAGAGAGTCTCTGACATGGATGAGAAATGCGTGTGGATATTATGTCACTGGTCATAGGCACCTAACCACATGTTGATGAGAAGGCTCTTTGATTGGCTCCAGAGGTATTGAAAAAGGCCTTCAGGCTTCAGACACCTCTTATTTGCCTCCATGCGTGACTCTTTCACTGATGGCATCCAGAGATGAACAATGCTATTATTAGAGAGACCATGGGAACCTCCTGACTTTGAGGCCATATGGCCCTGTGGTAGGGCCTCTGTTTTTGGCCTCTACATTTTTTCTTTTACATTCTGGGTAAAGGGAGTACAGTTTCATCACCTGCATTTCATAAGGTCCAGAGAGTTCTTTGCAGCCAAGCATTCTGGAATCTGGAAAGTATTTCAGCGTGATGGTATTTCAGACAGCATTTTGCAGCCAGCCCAACATCAAGGCACTGAAGAGTGAGGAGTGCCCTTTATAACCCTAAATGGGCAAGGACTTATTTGGCAGTGAAGTCCCCTTTAGAAGTGATCTTAGTAGGATCTGAGGTTAATTGAGCCTAATTTCCACAAAGATCAAGGTGATGTAGTAGAGAGTATACTTCCAAGGTATTGGAGGAAATGTTTGCATTTTGTTCTTGCTATATCTTTGAAGTTAATATCTCCTTGTAAAAGCTGTTTGATATTAAGTCATTAAGTCCATATTCCTCTTTAGCAGTACCAACAAGACCTAACCAATTGCTACCAACAGTTAGGCACAAGAGCCCAGGGAAGAGCATTAACTCCAAGGTCACGTAGGCCTTACCTTCACACCCACCAACTGCCAACCAGCCACACACAGGGTGGGCAAACCAGTCTAGCTGATGTAGCTCAGCACCCTGAGGGAGAGACAGGAGGCAGCATATCCCAAAAGCCCTTAGCTTGGACCACTATCTTCTCTTGGAGTCTAATGGAGGCAGCTCAGGATCTGATCCCAAGAGCCTTGGGAATGGCTGCACAACAGCAAAGTCCAGCAAAGAGGCTGGACTCTAGGTGCTGTGGGAAGCCAGGGGAGACAGAGTTGTATACTAGTTATTCAGGAATCTTGGAGTATTCCCCCCATTTCCCAACCCAGGCAAGAGGCCAGAAATCTCCTCTAACAGTTTGAACTTTAAAAAAATTACCTTGACATATTGGTAACATAAAGAACTTTTATTTTGAAACTCCATTTCAATGGTTTGTTATTTTTTTGAGAAACTATTTTCCATGATAATCAAACAGATTAATTTCAGGGACATTTGCCCCCCAATTTGCTGAAAGCGTGATTATTAGAGTCTGAGGATAAAACCTTTTGAAATAGAAAATCTGCCCACTTGAACACTATTACTTGCTCCTGTACCTCAGATTGTAGGCATTCAGAAACACTCTTAGGCTGATCCTAGCACTGGGTAGGTGGGATAGAATTAGCACCGCAAATGAGTCTGGATGGGGATCTGTGAATAGGGAGCAAGAGGAGACAAGACTGTTTATCAATGTATATTTCCTCCAAATTAAATAAGGGGTGGGTTTTTTTTCCCCCTAGAGCAGACAAGTCTTCTTCCTCTAAGGATAAGGCTTTTATCAAATGGAGAATTTGATGCGCTCTTTGGTGATGATCACTGAAGCCCTTCAGTTTTTAATGAACTCTTAGAATGAGCCATAGTTTATTTAAAATTCTAATACTTTAATAACACATTTTAAAACACCTTGTATCCTTTTATCTGCAACATAGCATTGTACCAAGTCTACCTATAGGGGATCATAGATTTAGCACCTGAATGGACCTTAGAGATCATCCTTCCCCATCCTAAGGGTGAAGAAGAAATTTCAGAAAAGTTGAAAAGGTCTGCCCCAGGACATTCAGCTAAGTGTGTGTCAAACAGCAAACTGCCCTCGAAGAAATATTCAGGTTCACCAAATAATCATATCTCATAAGTGTATTACCTTGCACTTTCTTTGTTGACAGAATAAATGGCCCAAATCCCAATTTTCATAGTTTAGAGGCTGTGCTCTTTCATATGGCACTGTGGGGATTTTAGAGAACCCATTAGCTTTTTGTTCATTTCTCAGGTATCAACCTTAGATCTTAAACATAATCACTGATTGCTTTCTATTTAAAGTGCTGTGTTTTTACTACAAGGCACTTATCTAAGTTTCATTTCAAGAATATCATTTGTTACAAAGGAAAATTATTCTTATTATTTTGTTTAACCCCTTAACTCTGTGACAGTCTAATGAGTATTGTCATATAAAACTTTTGGAATTATTTTAGATTTAAATTCAAGTTAGGTTCTAGGATGCATTCGTGAATATTTTTCACTCAACATAAATAAATGTTAGTGTATTTATGACATAGTGGATAAGGTATTGGAGCGAAGAAGACGGGATTCAAATTCTGCCCCTGACACTTTCTAGCCATGTGACCATGGACAAGCCAATTGATCCTTTTGTTTTCTCATCTGGAAAAGATGGGAAAATATTTCTGGTAGCTATTCAGAGGGCTATTGTAAGGTTTAAATGAGATAATGTATATAAGGCACTTCGCAAACCCGGCAGCACTACATATATATCTATGGTTGTTCTTATTATTTAGATTTTCAGGTTGTATTTTGGTTTTTTTGTGATACATTAAATTTCCTCCAAAAAGCTTAAACTTTATAATTCTGATCAGTCAACATTATTTTTGAGTTATCACTTTCCTAGGTACCACCTATCAACTATTAATACTGTTTGGCTTTCTTTTTGCACTGGGAAGAAGAGTGAATGTCAGAATTAATAGTTTGAAAAACCAGACATGTCATGTGCAAGAGAATGCACTTTCTGTAACACTTTTTTTCCTCTTTAATTAATGGTTTGATAAAAAAAAAGATACTTTTACAGGTTCCTTGAATTCTTTATTCTGAATAGAGTTTAAAGTTTATTTGTTTGTCTTTACTTTAGATAAGTTTGAGCTATACTTTGTATGTGAGGCCTAGAGGATAGACAACTGGTCTTAGAATCAGGGAGAACTGGGTTCAAGACTTATTGACTGTGTGACTCTGGGCAAGTCACTTAACCTTTCACACCCCTAGCAGCCATCTAAGACCATAAGTTGTAGAGAAGGTACCAACCTACATAGGGAAAGAACTTGCTACGTTAATGAAATCACAGGTCTGTCGAAAAATCAAAAATGGCTAAAGATCCTAACAGTGACACCATGAAAACATTTTTAATAAGAAGTCTCTGCATTTTCACTATGGAGAGGCAACACCAAAGAAACAAAATAATATTTACTTAGTTCCTTTTTGTTGCTCATACCTAACAAAGACTCAGTGGACTGGATTTATTTCCTTCCAAGCCACATGCTCCTGTGAGAGAACAACATTTTGTCCTGTGCCCTACTTTGTCCTTGTCTGCACTGCTCTGTTCAAGATGAAATGTGAAATGAATAGTTGACATAGTTGGAGAGTCAGGTTTATTAGATCCTGAAAATACATGTGAAGAAATTGAATATTTCCTTTTTATTGCAAGATTTCATTTGGAATTTTAGGCATTGTGATAGCTATCTAGCATTTATATAGGGCTTTAAGGTTTGCAGAGCACTTTATATATGTTATATGAGTCATACAACTACCCTTCCTGGGTCCAAGTCCATCATTCTATCCACTAGGACACCTAAATGCTTATTGAATTTAATGAATCCAAAGATGCAGGATGGGGAAGGATGATCTCTAAGGTCGATTCAGGTGCTAAATCTATGATCCCCTATAGGTAGACTTGGTACAATGCTATGTTGCAGATAAAGGGATAGTTGACTTTTCTGAAATCCAAGCTGCTAATCCCAATTCAGAGACACTGAGATTGTAAAACTATCATCACAGGTTTTAGAGGGTTGAAACAGTTCATTTTATGTCAAGCACAGTATTTTTAAAGAGAAACAAATAACAAAGGGTGACAGGAGGCAAAGATGAAAATCTGTGTCCTTTCAGTTTCTATTATTCACTGAGCAGGGGTTCTTCAGCTGAGATCTATGAACTTGGTTTTTTAAGAAAAATTGACAACTGTGTTTCAGTAAAATTGGTTACCTTTGTAAATCTGTGTATTTTATTGTATGCATTTAAAAATATTGTTCTGGGAAGGGGCCCCAGGGTTTCACCAGATCTATGTACTTAGCCAAAAAGATTAAGAACCCTAGCACTAAGGCACCTAGAGCAAGTTGGAGAGTCAGGTTTATTAGATCCTGAAAATACATGTGAAGAAATTGAATATTTCCTTTTTATTGCAAGATTTCATTTGGAATTTTAGGCATTGTGATAGCTATCTAGCATTTATATAGGGCTTTAAGGTTTGCAGAGCACTTTATATATGTTATATGATTCATACAACTACCTTTCCTGGGTCCAAGTCCATCATTCTATCCACTAGGACACCTAAATGCTTACTGAATTTAATGAATCCAAAGATGCAGAAGATTGAGCAAAGACTGAAAATCAGACCCCGCCATTGCCTTGCTGTGAATTTGGCTGGGTTTGTTAACTCATCATTTTTTTGGAGGGTGTGGGGTTTTCTCGATCCTCCAAATGGGCATGATGAGAACACGCTCCCCAAGCTCATTGCAAATCTTTCTTGGCATCACCAATTGCCTGTGTAAGGTTGGCAAAAGCAACAGCTTAGTGGCTGTGTCCAGTGTGGTGAATCTAAATGTCTTGGATTAAGAAGCAAAAGAATTCAAGAAGATTTGGGAGCTGCTTTCAAGGATGATGATGTCAGTCAACAGCAGTAAATAAATATAGAAACAGCTCCCTATTTATCTGTGTGGAAGATTAGTTAGTACTGAAGACCTCTGTAACTTTTCCCTTTGATACTTAAACACCTGTAAATGCAAATTTCCCTGTAAATGAAACCTAAAAAAAATTCTTAGGACATCCAAAGGAGAACTGAGTGTTTATTCAAAAGAGGGGGAAGTTAAAATGGAAATATGGGGAAGGAGAATCCAGAATTAGAGAAGTGGTCATGTCAGTGATAAACACAGCCACAATGGGGGAGCAAGGAAAGGGAAGGATCAAGTGACTCTCTCTCTCTATAGAACCCGCTAGGTGCTAAGTGCTTTATAAATCCTTGCAACAACCCTACAAGGTAGGTACATGACAAGGAATTATTTCACCTAAGACAAAAGCAGTTGTTGCAGTGATGTGTTGCTGGGGGTGGGGATGATAGCGAGGGGTTGGGTAACACTGAGGATGGTCTGAACCCAGGCTGTTGTTTGTTCTTGAAGATGACCATAGCATCAGGAAGATGTCATTGACTTGCAAGTGGATTGGATTTAAGTGCAAAGTCACCAGCCTCACTTTCTCCTTTGGAACCATCTGAGTTCAGTGGCAAGATATAAATCGGGACAACTAGAGATGATCCTGCTGAGCTCAGGTGAAATCACATTATTCTATGCCAGAGAACCTGGGTCCCCAAGAAACTGGAGAGGGTTGGTGGGGGGAGAAGAGAAGAGCTGTTCTGGAAGAGAGGTGTCATCCATGCAGGTGGGATATTGGGGGTGAGGGTGGCTTAGGGAGCAGCCATCAGGGTCATCTCATACAGAGCAGGCTTGTGGAGAACCAAGAGATGAAAGGCACAGGGACAGTGGAGGAACCGTGTAGAGGAAGGATCACCCCTACCCCACCCCCGAGAAAAATTGAATTTATTGAGTCCCTGAGGAAGGGTTAAGTACTAATTATGGTTCTGGTTCTCGCCTCTCCTCTAGGAGATCACCCTCACAGTCTCTCCTCTCACTTTCTAGTCTTCCTTTCTGCCTCTATATTGCTTCATTCTCTGCTGCCTCCCAATATGCCCAGGTCTCCCGCATCCTTAAAAACATGTCTCTCAACTCTCTTATTCTCTAAAGCTATGGTCCAATATTTCCCCTCATCTCACCCCTTTCTACAGTCAAATTTCTAGAAAAATCTGTGGGTTCCTGCTATTTCCACTTCCTTTTCTCTTATTCACTTCTCAACCCTTTGCAGTCTGGCTTCCAGATTTCTCACTCAACTAAAATTTCCTGCTCTAAAATTATTGGTGATTTCATAATTACCAAATCCCACAGACTTTTCTGAATTCTCAGACTTCTTGATTGCTGCAAGATCTTACATCGTTATTAACCACTATCTCCTTTAGCTTCCTCTATCTTCTCTATTTTTCATGGCGCTGCTCT
>CM053583.1:175965025-175978139 GCA_028627135.1 Pseudochirops cupreus | reverse complement strand
TATATGTATACCTATTTGTGTCTAATAGTAGCCATCTCCAGGGTAGGGGAGAGAGGGAAGAAAAAAGTGAAAATAATTTACAGGATAATTTTGTTGTATATTTGAAAGGAATAGCAAGTTGTGCATACTAGATTTGCTGTTTCATGTACAATTGTCTTTTTTATTGTACTATGTTATGGAAATGCTTTTTTATTCCATAAATTAAAAATAAAATGAAATATACATTTAATGATATAAAATATTCAATTAAGTTTATGACAAATCTGAACTATAATCTGTGGCTCATGTTTAAAAAGGGGGGGATTTGCTTCCCTCACCCCAGGTCAGTTGGTGTAATCACAGGATATAATCACAGGTTGCATTATATAGAAAGTGTGAATATGCTGACACAGTGTTATTATTTTCTATAGTTTCATCTAAGTCATCTTTTTGGCTGTTGGTGAGTTGTTTTAGTCGTGTCCAACTATTCGTGACTCCATTTATTCCTTTTCCAGCTCATTTTGCAGATGAGGAAACTGAGGCAGATAGAGATAAGTGACTTGTCCAGGGGCACATAGCTAGTAAGTGTCTGAGGCTGGATTTGAACCCAGGTTTTCCTGACTTCAGGCCCAGGACTGAGACCTCTAGGTACCCTAAGATATCTTAAACAACTTCAAATTATAGCTTATGATTACCTTTATATTGCTAAAAAAAATGTGAAGTCCAATTCTTTCTCATGGCATGTCTCAAGTAAGAAGTTTGCAATCCAGCTTGAATGAATAAATGTAAAAACATAGTGTGCCAAACACTGTGCTAATGTGCTAAGGATACAAATGAAAAAAAAACCAAACGAACCCAAATTGTCTTTATTTTGAGGATCTCACATTCTAATTCAGGTAGACAGTACAGTAAATATGACATCAGTAGTTGTCTGATGTAAATTATTCTCTACTCCCATTTATATTATCAACAGACCCCACAAAGGACAGATGCACAGGGAATCAGGCGCTTTTTGACTTATTTTTGCTTATTTTATAAAATGCAAAGTAGTATTGAACTCAAAAGGTAGACATGCAAATTAAGTGTGATCTGAAACATCTTGTGCTTGGGACTCTGGATGGATATTTCCTTTTCACAATAATGGCACACCCTCCTCATAGATCCAGAGACTAAATTCTAATCTCAAAATTAAGGATTGTTTCTCTACCCTCCTCATCCCCCACTCTACATTTAGCATTCAGAAGGGTTTAAAACAAAAAACAACACCCAGTATAACTGTTAGAAATGGAACCAATTGTTTCTGGGTTTTGTTTTTCTTTTTTCCCCATGGTGTGCTGTTGAAGGAAGAGAAAATAAATGTCTGTGAACTGAAAAAAAGGAAGAGAGTATTGACTTTCAGAAGAAAAATAAAGAACCTGAACCAAAACTATGTATTTTCTAAAATTGTCCAATCTGGGAAAAGTTTGAATATCAAAATACTATTCTATAGAATCGCAGAATCTCAGAGCAGAAAGGAACCTCAGAGATCATCTGGTTGACCCCCTCCTTATACTCCCTCACCTCACATAGCCAATCCATTGCTAAATCTTATTGTTTCTTCACATCTCTTGCATCTGACTCTTCGTCTGTATGCATAGCTACCAACTTAGTGCAGGTTCTCACGAGTTCTTTCCCATATTATTGAAGCAACCTCCTGTCTCCTTGACTCAAGCCTTTCGTTTCTCCATCCATTCTATTCATTGCTGTCAGAGAGACAGACACAGAAAAACAGAGACATAAAGGCAGACAGAGGGAGGGAGGGAAGAAGGAAGAGATAAAGAGAGAGACAGAAAGAGACCGAGACACAAAGAGAGAGAGACAAAGAGAGACAGAGAGAGAGAGAGACAGAGACAGAGACAGAGACATGTCTTTGATAAGGAAAAAGACATCTTATATATTGATCACAGAGTCAATTCAAAGGCAGGAAATCAGTGAAAATTTCCCAACAATGTTACAGTAGCAGAACTGCCCCAACTGGAGAGACAAATAATAGAAGTTGATAGAAGTGCCACAGGTCAAGGACATATATGTCAAGAGCAGATCTAAGAGAAATCAAGCTGTATTCTGTTACAACCATGGACATGCATGTTGAGAAAGAGCAATGCAACAAAGGCTGCTCCAAACTTAAATATCAAACACTTCAAATACTAAGCCATTTATTTATTTGCAAGTCCCTCAGTAATCTTCTCTGGATCCTTTCCCTATGGCCTCACTCATATGATTTCAAGCAGCTGTCACAGTAAAGACTGAAAATGAAGTATTTCATCCCATATGAAAAAATGGATCCCAAGTAACAACTGGATTCCAATCTCTTTATGAAAATAAATTTAAAATGTTACCTCAAAAGCTTATTTAGGGGCTGGGTAAAAAAGAATCTACAGATATGAACTATATCAGCACAAGCTTGGAATTCCTGAGGGATGTCATGGGTATCAGAAAGGGGAAAAAAAGAGATTAAAAACTATGGCTCTGGTATGTCAAGACCCACAGTATAGGTTTGGTTTGTCAGTATTAATTCAGACCAACTCCAATCTATTTGAAGCAGTTGGTAAAATATTGTAGGCAGTGAGCTGGAACTCAGTGCCTGACAATCCAAGCCCCTTATCAAGAAGCCTGCCAGACTATAGGATGCAGTGAGATGAGAAAGCATTCACCTCAAGACAGAGATGCCCTTTTCTTCTTTCTCTCCACTCTGTTTTGGTGACTTCATTCACTCACCCCAGTTACTACCTTTAAGCACATGAATCACAAATGGCTATATCCAGACGAAGTCTCTTCCATTCCTGTATCACCAAATGCTTAACAGACATTTTCCACCAAGTGCCCCATAATCATATTTAATGCAACAGGTCTGAAGAACAACTCATTATCTTTTCCCCAAACCCCATCCCCCTCATCAAAATGCCTTATTTCTGATGAAGGTGCCACTATCCTTCCTAACATATGAGTTAGCAACATTAGCTTCAACCTTAATACCTCATTTCCCCTCACCCTTCAGATCTAATAAGCTGCCAAGTCATGTTAATTCTCTTGGATCTTCTCTTCATTCAAACCACTGCCACTCTAGTTCAATCCCTCATTTCTCATCTGAATATTGCAAAAGCCTCATAGTTGGTCTCTGCATTGACTTTCTCCTCTTTCCAATTTATCCTCCACAGAGCTACCAGGGATTTTCCTAAAGTATGAGTTTGACCAAATCACTCCCCTGATCAGTAAACTCCAACATCTTCCTATTACCTGTAGGACAAAATGTAAACTTCTCTACAATTAAATGCTATTCTCAACCTGATTCCAACCTACATTTCAGGTTTAGTATACATTACTCTTCCTCACCAGTTCTCCAATTTTAGACAAACTGAACTTCTCAATGTTCTTCATATGGGACATTCAGTATGTGTATATATATATATATATACATATATATGTGCGTATATAATATACATATATACATATATGTATATATGTGTATATGTATGTATATATGTGTATGTCTGTGTATATGTGTATATATATATATATATGTCTTTATATTGGCTATCTTCCATGTTTGAAATGTTTTCCTTCATCTCTACCACTGAAAATCTCTGGTTTCCTTCAAAATTTAGTTCAAAGGCTACCTCCCACACGAAGCCTTTCCCAATTCCACCAGCTGCTAGTGCCTTCCTCACCAAATTACCTTGTCTTTATTTTTCATATATCTATATGCTTATATTGTGGTATCAAACTCACATAGAAACAGATCTTTGTAGTCCACATATTGACTTAGAAAACCACAAATTAGCATTATCTACACTGTACTCAGGAGTGGTGTTTCCTGGAGCATGAGTTTGACACCTCTGGTGTACATGACACCCTTGTCAATAGAATAGTTAATTTTTGTTTTTATAATATTTCCTAGCAGAGTGACTAGTAGATGATTAATAATTGTTGATTGAGTGATTGACTGGTCATTTCCAGTGTCTATGGAATGGAAGGACCATTTGAGGAAGAAACTTGTCATGAAGACACTATGTGTATGACTGTATGAGTGAGATGTGTGGTGTACCTGGGAGAGAGAGAGACAGAACAAGGGACTGAATCCATTTTGATTCACTTTTTTTTCCAGCGTATAAGATTTCCCTCTCTGAGATGGAAGCCTTGACCGACCATCTAAAAAAGTGCAATACTCCTGAGTGTGGCCAGAATCAGATTAAAATGTAGTTGGAAGATATTTAACAAAATTAATAAAAATACAATATAACCATTATAACACCACAATCATCCTCTAAACCAGTGGTTCTCAACCTGTGGGTCGCAACCCCTTTGGGGGTCACTTAAGACCACTGGAAAACATATATTTCCCATGGTCTTAGGAACTGAGACACCGCTCCTCTATCCATCTCCAGGAGGGTCCACTCACATGCAGACATGCCCACATATGAGTATTAAAGGGTCACGGCATTAGGAAGGTTGAGAACCACTGCTCTAAATGGTCTCCTAACAGCACTGAGGAATTAATGTAATTTCGTTATTGCCAGAGGGGCTCTTAAGCATTGTCCAAAATCTGTCTCTGTATCTATTTGTCTTGTTTTGAAGTGCAACATTTATTGGAACCAAAATTCCCTTCATGTTCTAAAAGGAAGTAGGTTCATTGTCCAAAGGGAGCTCGGTTTAAAATTAAATGTCATATTTCCAGTTGTAGACAATGCCTTTTGCTTTCCCAGCATGTGTTTTCAATCTTGTATTCAGATTTTGCCAGGGAAGCCTCTCCCTAGAGATGGTATATAATCGCTTTTAATTGAAACATTTTTTTCCCCAATGTCTAATCTCTGTTGATTTATTTGGAAAACTGGATCATGAGTCTTCAGGCCAAGGTATGTACCTATAAATTCAAATCCTGATTCGATCTGGCTAAATGAATTTCTAAAATGCAGAACAGACATTTATCAAGTCCAGGAATCTCTGGTAAAATATCTCAGCTATTACTTTGAGACAAACACCACTTGTTTCTACCGCATTCAAGAATTCCCCATAAATCTGCATTGATCATAACACTTGCTGCTCCTCAGAAATGCTCTTCTTTCCTTTCTTTTTCTTTCCTTTTTTCTTTCTTTCTATTAACAAACCTCTACATACTCTTGATTCCATCCCTTCCCATTTTCTACAGCAGATTGCCCCCACAGCCCTTCTTATGGTCATCTTCAGTCTTTGTCTTGTAACAAGTAGTAATAATTGTTTTCTAAAAATTGTTAAAAATTGTTTTTAAATTATTTTAAAATTGTTAAAAAAAAACCAAAAAACTAATAGTAGCTAATATTTATATGGTACCTTTTATGTGCCAGGGACTATACTAAGTGTTTTACAATTATTATCATACCTGATCTTTACAACACTCCTGGGAGGTAGGTGCTATTATTATCTTTGTTTTACAGATGAGGAAACTGAGATTATGCTACCTGATCAGGAGTCACACAGCTACTAAATGTCTACAGTCCAATGGTCAAGCACTCTTATCTACACCACCCCTAACTGACTCATCTATTGGCTCCTTCCCAATTGCCTACAAACATGACCAAGTTTCCTCCATCCTCCGAGGAAAGAAAAACTCTTCCCAAACTCTACCTCATCAAGTCCTAAATCTCTCCTCCTTTCACAGTTGATTCTTGGGAAAAGGTGTCTCTTATCTAATTCATCTCTGTCTCTTGTAAACTGACTTTTGTCCTCATCACCCAACCTTGACTGATTTTTCCAATCATCTCTCAATGATCACATCTCATGGACTCTTTTCAATCCTCACTCTTTTGGATCTCTCTGCATTCTTTGACGTTCTTTATGTTCTCCTTCTGGACACTCTCTCCCCATTTTTGTGACACTGCTCTGTCAACTCTCTTATCCATCATTTTAGGGCTCCTTTGCTGGTTTGCCACCCATATCATGCCTCTGGATTTTCTGTTTCCCAAAACTCTGAATGGGTCTACTCTTTTATTCTTTCTCTACCTACTCGGTGACCACAGATGTCCAATTTTATAGAAACAGCTCTAGTCTTTGGAGCTCCAATTGTATATTTCCATCTACCTCCATAACATTTCCAATTAACAGTCCTGTAGGCATCTCAACCACAACAAATCCAACACTGAGCTAATTTTCTTTTTCTCTAACACAGCTTTTCTCTCAAACTTCCTTCTTTCCATTGGGAGTACCACTATCCTTCCAGTCACCCACATTTACAATATTGGCATCATCCTCGACTTCTCACTCTTTAATCAATGCCTTCCCTCTCAGATCCATCCCCTTCTCTAGACTCACATGGCAATCAGCTAAATTCAATCAGGTTCTCTTCACTGGTAGCCTGGATTATTGCTCTAACCTTCTCATTGGTCTCCTTCTGTCAAGTCTCTCCATACTCCAATCCATCTTCCACTCAGCTGCCAAATATCTTTTCCTAAAGGGCAGGTCTTATCGTATTCCTCTGCTACTCAAATTATTGCAATAGCTCATCTTACCTCCAGGTTCAATTATAAACCAACTGTTTAACTTTGAAAGCCTTTTATGACTTGACCTCTTCCTACCTTCCTGACTTTCTCATACTTTCCTCCCATTCCTGCATTCTTTAGTTCAACCAGCCTGGCCTTCTTTACTGTTATTCACACAGATCACTCCATTTCCCATCTCTATACTTTTGCCCTAGTGGTCCCATTCACCTAGAATGTCCTCCCTACTCACTTCCCCCTCTTACAACCCCCTTTTTTTCAAAATTAATCCAGTGCTACCCTCTCCATGAAGCATTTCTTTATCCCTGTTGCTGCTGGTGCCTCCCCTCACCAAATTACTTTGTACTTGTTTTATATGGGTTTTGTGTATATTTATTTATGTAATGCTGTCTTCCCTGATAGAATAGAAGCTCCTTGAGGGTCAGGCTGTTTTCACTTTTGTCATTGTATCCCTAGTGCTTAGTAAAAGGTTTATTAGGTACTTAATAAATGCTGATTTGCTGGATTTTCCTTGATTGCTTAATTGACTAGATTTTTTTATTACAGGTTTTTTTTCTTTTTAATCTTTTATTTATTTTTCATTTTCAACATTCATTTCCACAAGATTTTGACTTACAAATTTTCTCCCAGTCTTTCCCCTACCCCCACCTCAAAGATATCAATCCTACTGAATACCACTTTCCCCAATCTGCTTTCTCATATCCTCCTCCATCCCCCCCCCCAACTTTCTAGTAGGGCAAGAGAGATTTCTACACCCCAGTGCCTGTATATCTTATTTCCCAATTGCACCTAAAAACACTTTTTTAAACATTTTTTTAAACTTCAATTTTCACATTCTTTCTCTTCTTCCCTCCTCACCCACCCCCACTGGGAAGACAAGCAATTCAATATAGGTTGTACGTGTGTAGTTACACAAAATGTTTCCATAGTAGTTACATAGTGAAAGACTAACTATATTCCCCTCCATCCTATCCCACCCCTTACTTATTTTATTTTCTACTTTGACCCTGTCCCTTTTCAAAAGTGTTTCTTCTAACTATCCTATCCCCCAATCTTCCTCCCTTCTATCATGCCCCCTCTTATCCCCTTCCTCCCTACTTTCCTGTAGGGTAAGATACCCAATTTAGTGTGTATGTATCCTTTTCCATCTGGCCAGTTCAGTTTTTTAAGCCATTCATTTCCTCATTGGCTTTTTGGCCCTCTTTTGCCATTTGAGTTAATCTATTTTTTAAGGTATTATTTTCTTCAGTATTTCTTTGGGTCTCCTTTAGCAGGCTGTTGACTCACTTTTCATGATTTTCTTGTACCATCTTCATTTCTCTTCCCAATTTTTCCTCCATTTCTCTTACTTGATTTTCAAAATCCTTCTTGAGCTCTTCCACGGCCTATAACCAATTCATATTTTTCTTGGAAGCTTTTGATGCAGGACTTTTGACTTTGGCTCTGGTTCTATGTTTTGACCCTTTTTGTCCCCAAAAAAGGAATCTATTGTCTGATTGTGCTTCCTCTGCTTGCTCATCTTGCCAGCCAATTACTTGACTTTTGAGCTCTTTGCAATTGTAGAACTCTGCTTCCAGAGTGGAGACAGCTGTGTCCCAAATTGCTGGGGTTTTCATAGCTGCTGGAGCTATGAGGAGGGTGCCCTCTCTCCAGCCACCACAGGCTCAGGTAGCCAGCATTCCTTACCCCAGGACCACTGCCCAAGACAGTAACCCAGATCCAAGCAGGTCAAAGCAAGAGTGATTACCCTCTGAATGATTGTATGGTCCCCCTATGATCTGCAAGCCAGGAACTCTGGAGGCAGCCATGCGGCAGCAGCTGCAGCCACTGCACCTCCACCACCTCTCGCCTGGGGGCAGGGACCAGACCATACTCTTCTCTATCCAGTTCCAACAGAGTTCCCTACTGACCTTTTACTTTGTCTTTGGCGTTTGTGGGTTGAGAAGTCTGGAAACCGCCACAGCTGCCAGTGATTCACTCTCCTGAAGTCTGCTTTGGCAGGTCTGGGCCACTGCTCTGGGCCACCCCAGGTCTGGGCACGTGTGGCTCATGTTGCGCTTGGCTCCCACCTCAGTGTGATAGACCCTTCCTGTCGGCCTGTCAGGCTGGAGATTTGTTTCTGTCACTTTGTGTATTCTGTAGCTCTGAAATTTGTTTAGAGTCATATTTTACAGGGATTGGAGGTGGTTGGTGCAGGAGTTCATGTAAGTTCCTGCTTTTACTCTGCCATCTTGGCTCCACCCCCATTACGGTTTTTCTATTGACAGCAACTGAAATCTGTGGAGGTGGAAATTTTAGTTAATATAAGTGAAAATTTAAGTTAATTCTCACGACATTGATTTAATTACCATTCACTAACATTTCAAATCTCAGAAGCAAAGGTTCCCTTTAATGTTATCCACAAAGGAGAATGCTTCATTGGGCATACTGTGGAACGGGGGCCATCTCCAGTCATCCTGATCTATATCTTGCCCCTGGACCCAGATGGCTGTGGAAGAGAAAGTGAGGCTGGTGACTTTGTAGAGCAGATTCATGGATAGGCCTGCCCCAGCATTGACTAAACTGGATTAGATTCATTCTCAAAGTCCTTCTCCTTCCAATGTTCTATGATTCAAAAATCTCCATTTTAACTCAACGGTTTAAAATGAAACTCCAAATGTCACTCTTTTTACTTTTGCTTTTCTGAGAGGAACATAGTTGATAGTCAGAGGTCCAGTCACCAGTAGCAAGCCACTAGCCAGCTGCTTCAGGAAAACCACTCGCTTGCCCCTGTGGCGGCCAGTGAGCATGATCAGAACAGTGCCTGGGGTGATGTTAGCTCAAAGTCTCCTCACGTGCAGGTTGAAGGGCTTTTTGCCATGACTTAGCAGCTTTCTAGGCACACCCTTAGTAGGATAATACCTAGGCACTTCGCAGATCTTGGCCACATGGGTTCTTCCAGTCTTATCACCACCAACAGGCTTTGAGATAGTAGTGGAAACTTTTTCTTTCTTTTTCCTTTCAATCTGGGTTTTGGGGGCAGCATATTTCTACTTGTACGTGGCTCTCTGGGAATACATTACAGACCTGGAGTATCTATGAATCCCTTGGGCCAGGACTGGGTTCCAACTGCAATGCTTACAGGGGTTTTTGACCTTCTTTTCAGCTACATCTTCCTTTTTGTTCTCTTTTTTCTTCCCTTCTGACCTTCTTTTCCTTGGGGGGGATTTTTCTCTACCATCTTGAGAGACAGGAAAGAGCTACTTTTTTTTCTGATTTAAATTTAGGTAGCACAGGTAAATTCCAGGTACATTCAACCAACTCACCCAGCCAACAATAACACACACATTTATGAAACACCTACTGTGTACAAAAGTGCTCTACCTTAGTCCCACCAAGAGTACATGATGTTTGAAATAAAGTCACTGGTATTTCGTCAGCTGTTTCAAGTAACCATTCACTGCCCTGTGATCAGGGAGGCCCTTTCCAGCTGACTCACAAGAAACACATCTAATAATAATCCTTTTAAAAATAATGTTACTTTCCAGGAAGAAATTATGTTCATGTTGTACCTGTGAGTTCATTAGTATAGGGAGCTTCAGGTGAGGCCACTCTATCCTCCAAGGCAGAGCAGCAATGGTTCTATAACTTAGAGTCTTAGAGAGTGAGAGCAGTTAAAATGATTTTCTCAGGCTCATAGAGTCAGTAAGTTGCGGAGGTAGGATTTGAACCCAGGACTACCTGACTCTGCTCACTATTCATCCACTAAACTGAATCATTGCCTTTCTGGTAAGAAATCTTCCTTCATTACTTGCATGGAGTAATTTTTTTCGCCCTGTGTTCTTGTTTCTCATAAAAGTCATATATTATATTGTCCAGTTAGGTAAATTATTTAGTTACAGGAAATAGCAATTACATTGAGGATAAAATACACAGGGGCTTGGTATGTTTTGTTTTACTGATTCTGTTTTTAGTTTCCTATGACCCCTTACTTTCCCCAGGTGTCAATTAAGCATGTCTTTCATCACCTTTATTACAAAGATGGAAAGAAACTAAGGAGGAATTAAAATATATTTTTTGAAAAGCCTAAAAAACGCAACAAGAAAAAAGGATGCCTCCACAATATTTTTTTTAATATTAATCCCATGAGTAGCGCAATATGATGGCATCAGTGGACTCAGGTTCAAATCTTGCTTCTGATGCTCGCTACCTCTGTGACCTGGACTTCTGGAGGCCACAGGTTCATCATCTGTAAAGTGAGGGGATGAGAGGAAGGGAATTGGGAAAGACAGCCTCTAAGGTTGCTTCCAGCCAGTCTTACAACATGAGCAGTGAATCAAGGCAAGAAATCCAGGATGGCCTTCATTTTAGCAGTGTGACAAAGTCACTTGAGCCTATCCACAGGATCAGGGTTAAATCAGAAGTAATGTAGTTCAGCTATCCAAGTTGCCTCAATGACCAAACTGGGTTGATCATGTCAAAAGGCAATCTTTTATGCAATATAATTCTAGCAAGGAAAAAAAAAAAAGGTAGGGGCAGGGGAAGGAGGAGATCGTTAATGGAATGGTACATGAAGATGGGGCCTTAAGTACCATTCAGTCTAACATCTTCATGCTACAGATAAGGAAAGTGAGGTCCAGAAATTCATATACAATAAAACCTTCATGTTTTCAGATGACCAGTAGTGGTCTGACCTCTGTCACAGAAACTGAAGGGCTTGGTAGAGTGGAGATTTGTTATAATGTGAATATAATAAAGTATTCACTCTAGTGACTCACAAGAACCATGATTTCATAGGATCATAAACGTAGACTTATAAGGGGCTTCAGTGGCCAAAGCTCCTCATTTTATAGATGAGGAAGCTGTGGCCTAGGATGATTAGCCAACGTGCCCAAGATCACGTGGTAGTAAACATCAGAGGGTGGATTTGAATGTAGATCCTCTAGACCAGTGGTTCTCAACCATCCTAATGCTGCCGACCCTTCAATACTCGTATGTGGGCATATCTGCGTGTGGGCGGACCTGCCGGGATACGGATAGAGGAGCAGTGTCTCGGTTCCTAAGACCATCAGAAATATGTGTTTTCCGATGGTTTTAGGCGACCTCTGTGACCCCTGTGAAAGAGTTGTTCAACCCCCAATGGGGTCGCAATCCACAGGTTGAGAACTGCTGCTCTAGACATTAGAAGCTGTGATCTTTCTACTTCTTCTGTGGGAAAGAGAAGATAGTCTTTCAATCAATGAAGAAGGCAACCCTTCCCTACCTTAGCAGGCAATTTTGTGAGTTTCCAGTAAGATTCATGAGCTAACTTTCTAGTCATAGGAACTAATCTAAGTTCAACTTTGTATAACAGACACACAGCCTCTCCTATTTTTTTTAAATTCATTTTTAAAATTCTGACCTTAGCAAACACCAAATAAAATGAAAATTTCCATACGCAAAGATCAACAGAAGACAAAGATTGTACATGAATACATGAATCAGTATTATGTACATCTTGCTTTTACTTTTAAGCCTATAATAAATTCAATATCTATTTTTAAATTTTAATTTAATATTTTTCAATTAACAAAAATCTGTTTTCTCTTTCTTATACCCCTTGCCATTATGGGGTGGGGGGAAGGAAAAATAAAACCCTTGTAACAAATATGGATAGTTAAGCAAAATAAGTTCCCACATTGACTATATCCAAAAAATGTCTCAATCTGAACCTTGAGTCCATCACTTTTATAGTCAGGAGAGGAGTAGCATGCTTCATCATGTATCTTCTGGAGCTGCAGTTGGTCAGAGTTAGTCAGGGTTCTTAAGTCTTAATTTCTTAAGTTTTTCAAAATTGTTTGTCTTTTTAATGTTTTTGTTATATAAATCATTTTACTGGTTCTCACTTTACTCTGTATCAGTTCATATAAGTCTTTCCAGGTTTCTCTGAAACTGTTCCCTTCATTAGTTCTTACAGAATATTACAATAATATAGAATACAGTAATATTCCATTATATTCATATACCATAATCTGTTCATTCATTACCTAATTGATAGGTACCCCTTAAGTTTGTAGTTCTTTGACACCACAAAAAGAAGTGCTATAAACATTATTGGTTCATATGGTTCCTTTTCTTCTTTTTTGTTTTTTATCTCTTTGGGATATAGGTTTGTTAATAGTATTGCTAGGTCAAGAGGTATATACACTTTAGTAATTTGGGGGCATAGTTGTAGGTTGTTTTTCAGAGTGATTATACCAACCTACAGTTCCACCAATAATGTATTCACGTGCTTCTCTTCCCATAGCCCCAACAGCATTTGCCATTTCCCCTTTTTGTCATCTTTTGCCAATCTGATAGTGGTGACATGGGAGTTTTTACACTGGCACTTCTTTGATTATGGGAAATTGGGAGCTTTTTTTCATATGCTTGTTGAAAGCTTGAATTTTTGCTTTGGAAAACAACGTGTTCATATCCTTTGACCAGCAACCTATTGGAAAAAGGATCTTGTTATTATGAATTTGAATCAATTCCTTATGTACCTTGCATATCATACATTTATAAATTTATCGCAAATATTTTTTTCCCAATGAACTGTTTCCATTATATAATTTTAGATGCATTAGTTTTGTTTGTGCAAACATTTTTTGATTCTATACAATCAAAAT
>CM053583.1:175946465-175964925 GCA_028627135.1 Pseudochirops cupreus | reverse complement strand
CTAAATTTAATTTCCATCAGTCTACTTTCCCGATTTCCTACAAGTTTTTGTTGAATAGTGAGTTCTAACCCTAGTAGCTGGGGTCTTTCAGTTCCATGATCACTATGTTATTAGGTTCATTTTCTTCTGCATGTTCCCAACTTTTCTATTTTTTAACCATTACAAAATTGTTTTGTATTGTTGTGTTGTTTAAGATCCAATATTACTTGGCCTATTTCCTTTCCACTTTTTTTCCATCATTTCCTTTGAGATTTATGATCTTTTATCCCTCCAGATGGATTTCATTACTATTTTTCCTAACCCTCTGAAGCAATCATTTTGTAGTTCGATTAGCATAATACTGAATAGATAATATTAATTTAGTACTGACATTTTTATCATATTGTCATTACCCAGCCATGAGTATATTATTTCTACATAACTAGAGAAGTAAATAAAGGAGTAGCTCCAGAGTAATTGAAAAGAAGAATCAAGTCTCTAGGAATGCTGTTTTGTGGCTGTATTTCTATAGTTCCCTCATGCGTCTTGGCAGATACACTCCCAAATATTTTATAATTTCTAAAATTATTTTAAATATATTTTGTCTTCCTATCTCTTCCTTCTGGGTTTTGTTGGTAATATGTAGAAATGCTTTGATTTTTGGATTTATTTTTGCATACTATAATTTTGCTCATTAATTCATTGAATTAATTTTTAGCTGCAAAACCATCAAAAGAGTAAACATTTTCTTTCCTTTTTGCCTATTTATTCTCTCAGTTTCTTTTTCTTGTCTTATTGTTATAGCAAGTTTCTAGGACTATATTAAATAGTAGCGGTGATAGCGGACATTCTTGCTTTATCTCTAATCTTATTGAAAAGACTTCTAGCGTTTCTCTATTACAAAAAATGTTGACTTTTGGTTTTAAATATATATGTTTTGTCCTATTCAGGAGATACTATCTAGTCTGGTTCCCTAAAGCCTGTGACAGTAATACCCAGAGAAGTGTAGTTCCACATCTTGTCTGAAATAACAAATATCTTGTCCTGGCTCTTCATGTGGCATTAAGGCACTTTTTCAAGTTTAAATGCTTCCTTTATAAAATGGGGAAATAATACTTCTACTACCTACCTCACTCACATAGTTGTTGTGAGTCTCAAATGAAATAATGTGGGTAAAATCATTTATGATTATATTGCGTTCATCAAATGTTAAAGAAGGCCAGAAGTTTTGGGGAGCCTATTATGAGATAGGCTTTTTAAGACTTATTTCTTAGAGGATAACTCTCATCTCTCTGGGCCTACCTTTACCACCTTCATTTAGCACCATTTTCAGAAACAGAACACTAGCCTGGGGGACCAGGCAGTTACACAGCATAGCATTTCTTATGTGCAGTTCAACTTTTCCCAGAAAAATGACTGATCCTTTTAATCTCTTTCAGAACTTTTTTGTTATATCACTTTCCACAAAGCCAGCTCCTTCTAAAAAACAAATAGTTTCTTCTTTGAGAGAAAAGAAAGGATTTATGGTAGATGAAGCACTTACAAAACCTTTCTTTCTTTCCTCAGGTAAAAGAGCCAGTTAGTTCAAATGGACCTTTAAAAGACAAATTGCTTACCAGCCCAGGAAACTACTCTGTCTCAAAAATATGCACTAAAAACTGATGATGGGGAATGACATTGTATAAATTTTTCTGGGATAAAGAATTTCAAGCGGCCTGTCTCTATTCAGCATGTTCCTGGCAGAAGATTTTGGAGACTGTTACAATTCTGGGTACCACAAGAGACTTCTTTTCTATTCACATTACATAAAAAGTAAAGAATTTGAAGCAATTTGTAAAAGCTTGATTAAACTGGATATGAGTCAAAGAACAGGAAATTATGTTAATTCCAGTGTTCACTCAAACGCACACCCAGAGGATGTTAAACAATCATTCTCTTGATATAGGTTGGCCACAAATGATGAATTGTATTGTGCCTTTTCGTTTCTACGGTGACCATGGAGGACAAACAGAAAGATGTAGGGAGGGTGGTAAGAATCACAGATTTTAGACCATGAAATCAATATTAATTTATCTGTTGGTACTCTAAATAAATGTCAGGTCTCTCACCTGTGCCTCAGTTCACATAATACTGGAGGAGATGAACCACACCATAAATCATATTCTCACCTTAAAAGAAAGCAAAAAAACCAAAGAAATAAGTCAAATGGAAAGATAGCTCATAAGTATTGCAGAGAAAATTAAACAAAGGAGGCAATGAATTTGGTTTCATTGTGTGCCCCCAAATAACAAGAAATATCATGTTGTAGAATATATAGACTCACGAATAGCACAAGCAAAGAGTTTCTGCCCTCAAGTTTCCTGGATCCTGTTGGAGGGTTTCTTATTCCTTGTACCCATTGCCCATCTAGCTCGGAGGCAAAGTGATACGTGGGGATCAAAGACAGAAAGTTTGGTATTCCAGACTCTGCAGGGACTCTGCAGTGGTGAGGGGTATGGAAATCCAAAGAACAACCAAAAACGAAGGTAGAAGAATTCTTAATTCCCCCCAGTTAGGAAGTCACTTGTGTGTAGGACGAATATACTACAAGCACAGAAGCAGAAAGAATATTTTTCCAATATCATTTACCTCTGCATTTCAAAATTACAAATGTGTTTCTTGAATTCACTGCCAAATCTTTTTTCTTGATTCTCCAAGGGTCTCTCAGGAATGTGAGATGCTCTGAATAAGAGGTGTTTTTTTGGTTTGTTTTCTGAGGTTTGGGGTTTGTCGTATTGTTGTTTCTATATAACCAGAGAAGTAGTTAAATGCCTAGCTCCAAAATAACTGGAAAGAAGAATACCTGCAAGTATTCAGAAATGTTCCTGCCACTGCTTCGGAAAAGCACGGAAGTACACAGGTTTTTCTTTTTTTAAATAGCTCTCTAGTGATTGACTTCAGGACAATAAAAATGTTCATTCTGGGTTTTTCATTCCCAGTACTTTTGTACTGGAGACTTATTTACTCATAGTTCCCTACAATCTGAAGATGAAGAAGAAGCAAGTGTAGGTTGGGGTCCACAAATCTAGAAAATTTCCTTTATGTTCTGGAACCTCCCTCAGAATCTAGGGCCTTCTCACCCTAGAACAGTGGTTCTCAACCTTCCTAATGCCGTGACCCTTTAATACTCATATGTGGGCATATCTGCATGTGGGCAGACCTGCCTGGAGACGGATAGAGGAGCGGTGTCTTGGTTCCTAAGACCATCAGAATATGTGTTTTCTGATGGTCTTAGGAGACCCCTGCGACCCTTGTGAAAGACTTGTTCAACCCCCAAAGGGGTCGCGACCCATAGGTTGAGAACTGCTGTCCTAGAACATCCTTCCAACCCCTCCAACCCCCTTCTCCCATTAGTAAGTTTTTCCTTGGATCTCCATTTTGGAGAGGGACTTCGATTCCTAAATGCTATGCCAGCGAAGTTTGAGCTCTAATGGGTTTTTCCATGTTGGAAAGGCTCTGATATAGTTCTGGCTGTTAACAGAGTGACTCTATTGGACATGGCAAGTAGCAAACGTCACCAAAAGAGAAACTGACTATACCTTTTTTTTTTGCTTTTTTTTTTGGAGGGGGGAAGGTAGGGCAATTGGTGTTAAGTGACTTGCCCAAGGTCACACAGCTAGTAAGTGTTAAGTGTCTGAGGTTGGATTTGAACTCGGGTCCTCCTGATTCCAGGGCGTGTGTTCTATTCACTGTGCCACCTAGCTGCCCCCTGACTATATCAATAGAAAAGAATTGGTGGAATTGTGGTTTTTTTTTCTCTCATCTGCCTATATACTTGTTACTGATGTTGGAGTAATATCAGAATCAGCTGTTAGAACACAAACAAGCCATCAATTGTTTCAAACATTCAATTAGAAGAAAATCTAAATATGAGAACAATTGCATCAACTTTAACCCAACATTCAATGGAGAAAAGTGGGAAATGGGCAAAAAGCAAAATCATTTGCTGCAAAAATTTAAACAATGTGAAGCAAACACTACAAGGAAGTGTCTATTACAGCAGTGAACTGCCATTAAACCCTTGATGTCCTTGAGAAGTGGAGATAGATGAATACATTCATACATTAATGAATACATTAAGATCATATAAGATTCCTGGACATAAGCAGCTATAGAAATAATTCTGTTCTTTGACTATTGTCAGATGAGCCATAAAACAAGGAGATGTATGCCTCTCTTAAGTGTTCAGCACTGTTATCAAAGATGTCTTTTACAAAATCAAAATGGAAGAGGGCTTCAAGAGAAACAGAGGAGTCCTCCAGAAACTACCGATCACTGACAATATTGTAATCACACGGTAATATAAAAGTGCAGTATCAGTGAGCTCATGCATCTTAGTGGAGGCAAGAAAAATGATCATATTCTCTTGTTTGCATGTCCTCCTTATCCCCTTTAAAAGACATCCCCCACATAAAACTTAAGAGTTGAAAGTAAATCTATTGGAAAGATATTTGGGGCTGCAATTGGCAAAGGCACAGAGACATAGTTATTGGGGGGAGCTTGAACATTTTCAGAAGTGAAAATATCGTTTTAGATCAGTGTGGTCTCTGGCTTTCAGCTTCCTGCTGATCCCACTTGTGTAAGTACTAATACCTGGGAAGGATGTCCACAAAGAAAGCAGCCAAGAGTAAGAACTTCTGGCTCTTCCTTATATGTAAAAGAGTTCATCTTGGGGAATTAATATTCATACCAATTTTTTCCACTTCCAAGATTTATACAATACGATATGGAGGAGTCAGAGTGAAATTTTAACTTTCACTTTATAGAAATTCTTTGGGCATTGGTCTTTGAAGAGACATTCATATCTGTTCTGGGATAGCAAGGAAGATTTCCAGGAAGTCACATATGAGCCCATAACTTTTGTGAATAGTAAAGGCTCCAATAAGCCTTAGGAATTCAAGGTTAAGGAGGAACAAGATCAGTGCAGCATCTTAGCAAAAGTAGAACATAAAAGAAATATGTATTCTTATTCCAGTACAAATGATTTCCTAGATAAATCTTACTTCCAAGTAAAAGACAGAGACAAATAAGGAATATGACAGACACAAATTCATAAAATATTTGTCAAGGAACTTGTTTACTTTAATAATTGCTAGGAAGGTAAACCTCTGGGCAAGAAGAGCTTACAGATTTGCTTCTCACTTTGAGCTATGCTAGTTTAATAGAGAAAACAAAGAAGATACCTTAACAATTGACAAAACAGGTATAGTGTTTCTCAAACACATGAAGAATCTTGGGGGAAGAGGGAAATATACTTCAGGAAATCTCTCCAGAGAGGAGAGTTTGTGTTTGTTTTGCTAAAAAAGGATAAACCAAATAAACAGCTTGATAACTGCAATACAATATGGAAAGAGGCAATACTGATTTACACAAAGTGAAGAAAGCATGTGTACATTTCTGTTTATTGAGAAATGCCTTTGTTTTGTTTTTAACGAGAGTAGTCTGGGGATTTCAAAATAATGCAAGTCACCCATTTATAAAGTAGGGACTGGAGTTTTTCTTTCTAAGTGGTTTTTCATGCAAATGATAGCCTTAGAAGAGAGAAAATAACTGAGTTTGATATGTGAAAGGAAAAGGTTTTAACTATCAGCTCATTTACCCAATTATTTCAATAGCTAATTGGAGAAAAAAGAATATAGGGGAAACATTTTAGCTCCACCCTATGCTTTTCTCTACTTCCCTTAAGAAAGGGGATGTTTGTTATCTGGAAGGACTTTTCCTTTGTCTCTGATTTCTTTGAAATCCCTTCCAGGGGAAAATTACTAACAGAACCCATCCTGGATACTTGTTCATATCTCTTCTTAGGGTCTCTCTTCAATATTCTGGTCCCCAAGAAAACAGCAAAATGTAAGTCTACCATTGAGAAGGTCTGGAATGCAAAAGGTAGGAGTTATTTGGAGAGGATATAGGAAGAGTTATAGCTTGCTGCCAGAAGATAACACATAAACAGGAACTAATGAAAGGAGTTTTTCTTTCCTTTTATCTTCCCAAGCATCTCTGATTCTGGTTTTGTGACTCTGAATACATGGTCTTTTCAAACCTCAAGGTCTTTTCCCAGGATTTTAAACTTAATGTTCTATAGCACCATTTAGAAAGAGTTTTTAAAATTTATTTTTGGTGCAAGAAGAAGGGATTTCCAAAATTGGGACAAAACAAGCAGGAAAACTAGAGAAAAATTCACATTATAAATGATTCCTCAGCTATTCCTATGATTATTCAAAATAAAACAGAAAAGCCAAAATAGTTTTAAAATGTCTATTGTCTTGAGGACACACAGTTGGATGGCCAGTCCTTTGAGTTAGTGCTTCAGGAGATATATGTTGGTTGGAACAGACACTGAAGATGGAAAATGAATTGAGCTCAGGACTGAATAGATGGAATAGAATAGATTGAATTGCATTTGGCAAACTGTGCTATCCTTTTTAATAGTCACAAGCTGCTTTTTAATACACACAAAAAAAACTAGCCCTGTGACCTTGGCAACTCACTTAACCCCAACTGCTCTCCAAAAAGCAAAAAAAAAAAAAAGTTAAAAAAAAGTGGCTGGGGCAAGTGGAAGAATGGGTCTCCCAGGTCAATTAAACCTTAACATACATGCAGACTTGGGGGCCAGAGCCAAACCAGTCAAACAAGGTTTCACTGGCTTACAATGAAATAGTGTAAGAGTTGTACAGTTATCCAAAAGATCAAAGATACATATTTAAGTGCAAATGTATTCTCAGTGGTGCTATAGGTTAAAAATCTTGGAATACTAAAATCTCTATGAAATTCAAGTTTCTGGAAGTCCAAGACATATGCTGGATATGAATAAGTTGTAGCACAATTCCAATAATGACCTACAAGAAGTGGGACATTCCAGTGGGTCCCTCATATACTGAGGGGTATTTCTTCCAACAATGCAGATCTCAACACCTCCATGCCCACCTATCCTGTGTGACTATCATTCATGTTCTTCCATAAGCATGGACCAACATAGTACAAGTCTTCCTCACATTCTCTTTGCATCACAAGACTAGTAGTGGACCACACTAGCCGTCCACTCTCAATATGGTGCTATGAGAGATCCCTTGGTAATCCACAAAACAAAAAAACTGTGATATCATTGAGCAGATTACAGGAGGTGGGCTGGTTATATGGCAATGAGGGAAAAGAGATGTACGACCCAAATATTCCTTGAAAGGTAAAAAATATAGAAAGTAGGGCCTTTAGCGTACTGGCCAGATTCTTCATCAAGGTTGTATAGAACATAGACAAAAATCCTACAAGATGAGAAAATATGGATGGATTGCAATCCTCACTATTAGAGAAAATACATACATTGATAAGAGCCATTATCAGAATTTACACTAAGAAACCAAATAGACCTGAACTCCAGAGGATTTCATGATACCCATTCTATGGATACGGTGCAGAAAGGCAAGGGAGTGGTTCAGATGAATGACTGAGTCACACAGACATAGTTAACAAAATGTTATTACCACTCACAAGGGTAGGAGGAAAACAGATGCTAATGGGTAACAATATAGGAGTGGTTCCTCCATTGTCCTTACTTTGGCAGGTAGCACTTCGTGTGATGGTTCAGGTGTTTAGTAGGCTGTGCCCTCCAATCAAAGGCCTGAAGCCACTCAAGACTCAAATTTATATAACATTTTGAGACAAAGGATTGATTCGGCACTAACAGGAACCTTACCCAAATGAGGCAAGGCAGGTAGTAGTCTGCACCACTGAAATGGGGGTATTCTCTGAATTGTCTAATGAGGACGGATGGGCAGGAAGCCAGGAAACTTAATTCTAACAGTGCCACAGCATGAAAGTGGCTGGGGGGGCAGCTAGGTGGTGCAGTGAATAAAGTACCGGCCCTGGAGTCAGGAGGACCTGAGTTCAAATTTGACCTCAGACACTTAACACAAAAAAAAAACTAGCCGTGTGGCCTTGGCAACTCAAGCCCAACTGCTCTCCAAGAAGCAAAAAAACAAAAAAGTTAAAAAAAAAAAAGTGGCTGGGGCAAGTGGAAGAATGGGTCTCCCAGGTCAATTAAACCTTAGCATACATGCAGACTTGGGGGCCAGAGCCAAACCAGTCAAACAAGGTTTCACTGGCTCACAATGAAATAGTGTAAGAGTTGTACAGTTATCCAAAAGTAGGATGGGCTGCCTTGGGGAAACAGTGGGAATGCCCACCCCCACCCCCACCACCATCTTGCAAATCTCCAAGAAGGCACTAGTTGAATGAATGCTTGTCAGTCATATTATGGAGAGGATTCTTCTTTGGATATGGTTTGAACTATACAGCCGCAGAGTACCTTCCAATTCTAAAAGTCTTTTATTTTGTGAAAATGTTACTTAGAATTAATAATGAAAAAAAAACAAGGTACAAATACTTGAAGGAAACAGTAAAATAACCAGCAGGGCTTTATGAAAAACATCATTAATGGTACATGAGAGGTGATAGACCAGGTAAACTGAATGAAGCAACAAGTATAATTTAACTTCATTTTAGCAAGGCTCTTGATTCTATATTGTGTAGAATAGTCATTAAAATTCAATGCTTTAATGGACATATGAGCTTATTAGGAAGGGTGCAGAGAGCAAGTTACCCATGCCCTTTCTTCCTGTGTGATTCTTCTCCATGTCCTCCGATAAATCTACTAAAATGGATCTACCCTACATAATGAAGACCTTCCTGGGTCTTTTAATATTGTGTGGGAACTCTAATTCAAGCTGTTTCTACTTATAATAATCTGTCCATATGACTAGCTCACATCCTTTCCCAGTTCCTGATAAGATTGTTTACTTCTGCATATGACTCACCAGCCTCTTTTATATCTGTTGACAGCATTTCTAGTGTCCAAGGAAGTAGAGGAACAGTTCTGGAGAGAACTTCATTTTTCCTTGTATATCTGTGTAGGGCTCCTTGGTATAAATATCTTGTGACTTCCTATTATCTATTGAGAACTTATTTAATTGAATACTGAGCAAGAACTCCATGGACATACTAAAGGGGTAATCCCTGCTCTTCAGACCCTTTCCCACCCCCTTCTGGCCAAGTCTAATCCCCTCCTGACTAGTAATAGACAGCCTCTGCTCAGGTAGCTATCTCATTGATCCATGGAGGCTTATAGGAGGGACTACACCCATATCATGTCATTTTCTCTGCAACATAATTCAAAATTCACCCTCCAAGAAGGGTCAGAGAACCTGGTATTTAGGGGAGTAAAAGGTAATATATGGGTATTAATGGCAAAATAAAACAAGGCTGAGGCATCTCATTATCTTCATAAATCAAGTCAGGCAGTTTGCCATATTTATCCTTCAAAAGTTAGTTAAGAAAGCTACCAAAAAGAAGAATAAGGAGTATAAAATTTGCTTTCTGAAAATGTGGAGGCCAAAGAGAATTTTGCTATGACCTACAACGAATGTGCTGGGTTTATATTTCTGACAGTACTGTGCAACAGCTAATATATGCATAAAGTGAAAGTTAGTTCACTTCCTAAAAGAGAAAACGAAGGACCTAGCAGAATGTTTCTAGTCTAGGTTCCATGTGGGGCCCACAGTTTAAGAAGCACTGAAGGGGTTGGGAGTGAAAAAAGTTTAAGAAGCCCATGCTCTAGAGCATAGAAGAGGTGTTTCAAGGAGAAAACAAAACAGAAAAAGGTTTATGGAGGCCACAGGGAATTCTCACCTTCTATCTGGAGGCTGTAATTGGGAAGAATGTGACACATATAAGGGAAAGAAGAAAATGAAGCAATGCAATTGCTTATCTATTCAGCCATATAACAGGTATGAAGGAGGTCCGTCCTATATCAGGGAAGCTGAATCAGCTTTGCCAGAAGGCAGCTTATTGTGATTCCAATTCTGATGATGGAGATTCACAGGTGGCTGAGGGATGAGTACAGTCCAGAGCAGGCTAGGCCCCAAAGGGCCAGAACAGGCCTCGAGGTAACTGAATTGCTGGTAGCTGTAGCAGTTTCCAGACCTCTCTGCCCACAGACACCAGGGACAACTTAGAAGGTCAGTTACACGAGGGTGGGAGGGAAGTGCAGTCCAGTGCAGGTTTTGCCAGCACAGCACAGCCCCAGCAGTCCAGGAGCAAACCTTGGGAGTCAAGGAATCAGCAGCAGTAGTAGCTACTTCCAGGATCTTCAGCCCACAACTGGTCAAAAGGAGATTATAGGGGTTTCTTTGCTATCACCAAGGCAGGACTCTATTGCTTTGCCCACACTCATATTCCGGTCCCAGTCCTGGGTGACAGTGCCAGGCAAGGAGGAGCATGAACAGAGCAGAACTTGTAACCACAGCAGAGGGAGGACCCTCCTCACAGTTTCAGGGCAGAAAAGAGTGCTTGTGGTCACTCACAGACCAGAGCACAGGCCATGAGAGTAGAAAACACCTCTCCTTAGATCACACCACCTTGGAAGAACCGAAAACTTACAGATCCCTAGAAGTATCTCTGAAAACAGCTGCACAAAACCCCTGAAGCTTGGGACAGTGTGCCTTCCACCCTGGTGTCAGGGTTCTCTCTTAGAGTGCCCTAACTTACCAACAGAGACAACTGGTTTCACGCACAAGAGTCACAGCTCTGAGGTCCAAACAAAAAAGTTTACTAAGGTCTCTCCACGGAGAAGCCTTAAAGCCATCTACTAAAGGCAGGCTTCCGAGTATACCTCCCAGCCCTTGGTCTTAAATAGATCCCAAATCCATATACCCCACGTGATAGGGCCCAGCTGAACAGAATTGTGAGAGGGGGGGTGCAATTACAAGGGTATGAAGGCCCCAAGGTGTGGAGACGCCAATCAGGAACAGCAGGTAACCCCACACAAGAGAGTCCTCAGCAATGCAGCATCCCCTGGCCGGGGACAGTGCAATATGCCATGACCTCCACATGACCCAACTAATTCCCGGGCCTCAAACACTTCCCTGTGGCATGACACAACCGCTTGCAATGTGAACCTCACACCCTGGAAACAGAACTCTACTTTAACAAAGAGTAAGTGTCTTAATTTCATGGCTATAGTCATCTATCTGCAGTGATCTTTGAGCCCAAGAATACAAAATCTGAAACTGCTTCCCTTTCTTCTCCTATTTGCCAGGAAGTGATGGGACCAGCTGCCATGATCTTAGCCCTTTATAGTATCACTTAATTCTGAAATTTAATACTCATGACATTATTCTTATAGGACTCGGTCATGCTTTTTTCTATTGATCCTTTTACTTGACCTTGCCTTTATAATCTGTACTCTTACAAATCTAAATCAGAAATCTGAAAAGTCATCTAATTCAACTCCCTCATTTCACAGATAAGGAAACTGAGACCAAAATATGTCAAGCAATTTGACCAAGGTCATATAAGTGTTAAATGTCTAAGCCAGGTTTAAATTCAGGTCCTGTGACTCCAAGCTTTTTTCTCCCTCTCTTCCAATGGATCTGTGACATCGTCAATGTGGATAATCCCTCCAATGATGCAGATTGCAGCCTCATCTATACCTTTCCATCTTGCTTAGTTGTCATTCATGTCATCCCACCATTGTTTCTGGGAGTCTCTAATATATTCTCTTGACATTCTTGACATTGACAAGAATGGAGGACTGGGTTACCTGTCAGTTTTCCCTACTTTTATTCTACCTGACTATACCCTTTCATTTCCAGTCATTTCTTGAATAAAATCCTTTACACCACTCCTCATTTATAGTTCTTTTATAATGTGTTACATCTTTCTCATAGCCACCATATGCTTCTCCATTGCCCTCTGAGTGATATCTCACTTCAGATTTTTGAAGACTGAAAGACTGTCTGACTCACAGCTATATAATATCTGGAAAAGCTGAAAAAAATAAAGTACTAAAAGATGAACAGTTAGGTGGTACAGGAGAGAGAGCACTGGTCCTGGAATCAGGAAGAACTGAGTGTGACTCTAGCCTAAGACATTTACTAGTTGTATGGACCTTAGGCAAGTCAATTAACTCTGTTTGCCTCAGTTTCTCCATATATGAAATGGGGATAATAATAGCACCTACCTCCTACGGTTATTGTGATGATCAATCAAGATGATATTTGTAAGTGCTTAGAACCATACATAGAAGACACTATATAAACGTTGGCTATTATCATCATTGGGTCAAGCAAGATCGGCAAGATTGCAGTATGGTTATTTATAAGTATCCAACCCAACAACCTTGGCACAAGAGGGAGTAAGCCATATAAACAGTACTTGAAGCTGCCAAAACAACTCATGAAAAATATATGTTACTCATCCTGAGCCAGGTTCTCACAACAACCTGTAATGTTCTTACTCCTCCCTACCCTTCAAATTCCCTACAACTGCTCCAAAACTTTTCTTCCTACTTTAATCTTACCCAAGAGTGGGCTGGAATCAGCTCCAAATGGCTTGTAATTATTTTTATTTTAATTATTAAATTTTTTGAGTGTAAGAATTTGCACCCTCAATCCCACAAACAAGGGCTTGATTTATTGACTTAAGAAATTGTTAATAGATGCAGATTAAACTTAAGAGTGTGTTGTTACAACCAGAGAAAGAACTATTGAATCTGAATGCAAATTGAAGGATTCACTATTTTTTTTTCTTTCTCATGGTTTTTCCCTTTTGTTCTAATCTTTGGCAACATGACTAACGTGGAAATATGTTTAATGTGATTGTACCAGTATAGACTATATCAGATTGCTTGCCAATTTGGGTAGAGGGGTTAAAGGAAGGAGGGAGAAAAAAAATTTGGAATTTTTTAAATTTAATTTTTACAAAATTCAAAATTTTATAAAAGTGAATGTTGAAAACTTAAAAAAACACTTCCCCACTTCCTTGAAGCCAAGGACTTTGCCACATACTTTACTTAAAAAAAATAGAGGCCTTTTACAGTGAGCTCTGTAATCTTTCCATACTCTAGATCTGAAAATTCCTCTTCATTAACCTCTATTCTGTCCTCTTTTTTTTTGCTTTTTTTTTTTGAAGGGGGAAGGTAGGGCAATTGGGGTTAAGTGACTTGTCCAAGGTCACTCAGCTAGTGTCTGAGGCTGAATTTGAACTCAGGTCCTCCTGACTCCGGGGCCAGTACTTTATTCATTGCACCACCTAACCGTCCTCTTTTATTTTAGTCACTCCTCTCTCCTGATTTTTTGCTTGTCTTCAAACATATGGAAGTTTCTCCCATTCTTAAATGATGGTCACTTAACCTTACCATTCCCTGAAGCTCTCATCATGTATTTCCCTTTCCCAGACAAATTCACACAAAAATTCTATACTCTATATATCTGTAGACTCAGCTCCCTTTCATCTCACTTCTAAACTTTACTATCTAGCTTCCAACTTTGTCTATCAACTGAATCTGCTCTTTCCAAAGTTATCAATGATTTCTTAAGCACTATCTCTAATGGTCTTTTCTCAATCCTTGATTGGTGATCATTTAATTAGCCATCACTATCTACGTGTCCCCTGACAACCAATCCAGATCATACTTTACCTCCCATTTGGACATCCATCCTGGCAATCTTGTATCCCTCCTCCCTCCTAACTCTCACCCCCAACTGTTTTCCTTGCACGTACCTTTCTACCTCCTTTCCATTTCTTATTCTGGGTTTAGTATTCAAATAAATATTATCACCCTTTCATTTTTTCTGGAAAGGGCAGGTCATCAGGTCACCATCCTTGTGATTCCCCTTCCCTGGCCACCATTCCCATATACATGCTATTTGTCCTCATTAGAATGTAAATTTCTTAAGGAAGGAACTGTCTCTTCTGTGTTTATATTCCTTGTGCTATGTTTGGCATATTAATATATGCTTTTTAAATTAATTCACTCATTCATCACAATAGGCTTTTTATTGGCTTACCTCCCTCATCTTCCCTTTTCCAATCCATGTAATTTCCCTACTGAAAAAGCTCCCTATTGACAGCAGGGCACACACAAACACCCTGTTTGATTTTTTTTAAGTTAATTTATTTATTTTTAGTTTTCTACATTCACTTCCATAAGTCCCTGTTTGACTTTTGAGACCCTTCTAGACTTATTACCCCTTACTTTCCTTCACCTAATCTGCTCCAGCCAAACAGGTCTGCTTGCTTCTTTGTACATGACACTCTATCTCCTGTGTCTGTGCCTTTGCACAAACTGTCTCACACCACTAGAAAGCTCCCCCTCTTCCCCACCACCTTTTAGAATCACTAGTATCTGGGCAACTAGGTGGCACAGTGAATAGAGCACCAGCCCTTGAGTCAAATCCAGCCTTAGACACTTATTAGCCATGTGACCTTGGGCAAGTCACTTAACCCCAATTGCCCTGCCCTCCAAAAAAATGCAAAAAAAAAAAAAGAATCACTAGTATCCTTCAGAGCTCAGCTCAGCTGTCCCATCCAAAGTGGGGCTTACTACCCCCACCCCCAAATAGAAAAGAATTGCTTCTGGTTTTTATTTAATTTTGTTCTGGTGATTATGATGCCCTACAGAAATTTAAGCAGCATATTTAGCACTTGGTAAATCAGGAGGGTTCAGTATAAGTAAAACAAGTAAAAAAGTGCCTGGGACATAATCAGATCACTACAATCTGTTTCTGCCCTTCACATTACAATCATTTTCCTTTTGACACAGCGCCATCTGCTGGCACTATGTTAAGATTTTAAAACTCTCAAAACCATAATTAACACTGGGTCACAGCAGGTGAATTATGCTGCGAACATTTTTTTTTAAGAGGCACTCAAAAACAATTAACAAGGAGCAACAGGATGGAATATTTGTTTTACTTTGCATTGTCTATAAAGGTGAGCATGATGATGCTGAGATTTCTTTTTTGGTACCAAATGCTGGGAGAATTAGATAATGTTCTAAAGAGACATAAACTTGATTGATTTTATAGCTGTGTTTACCTTTAAAATTCAGAATATGAAATTATATGCAAATAAAATAGTGGAAGAAAATAAACAGTAAGCTTTTCATGATATCTCAAAAAGTTGAAAATAAGTGCCTGGTTTTTATTCCTGTAATAACAGAGAACTCTACTGTGTTGGATTGCCATCTGGAAATCATTAGGTTTACTCTAGGCAAAAATTATTTCTCATTTTAAAAATTATATTTTAAAATATATTTAGATAAATATATTTTAAAACATACACAAAATATAAATATATAATAAATTAATTTAAATGAATTATTAAAATTAAATATTAAAACATATGACAGTATGCTAAATTTGTTTCCCGTATTTTAAAAAATCTAGGAGGAAAAGTGACCTGCCCTTTAATTTTAGAGGATTTACAGTAGTGTAGATTGCTTATCTTTGCCAGTATATATGTGTGTATGTAGCACATATAAGTATGTATGTATTTCACACCTGAAATTATAGTTTCATGAAATGCTCATTTAATTATATTTCAACTTGCTAAATATCAGAAATGTACATGCACATTTTGTGTTGACATTTAAAAATTAGTAGTCTTCATGATTGTACCAAGGTTATTTAATATATATTGTATGTGTGCATATATGTGCACATACATATGTGTATATAAACACATTTGTGTAAACATATGTATAAACACACATATGCATATATAATATATAATAAAATACAAACATGTGTATATATAAAACTGTATGTAAATATAGTACATATATTGTATATATGTATATATATTGTGTATATTATATATAGTGTGTGTGTGTGTGTGTGTGTGTGTGTGTATGTCTATACATGTCGCTAAAGGAGAGAAGAAGGGAGTGGGAAATTGGGAGGAGTAGGGGGATCAGAAAGAAGTGGTCATCTTTCCTTATGGTATCTCTCCTATCTCTCCATCTTTGCGATGCCTTAATTATATAACATATTCTTAGAGAGAGGTTTGTGAGGAGTACTGCTTTCCTTCTCCCCAAGTTGTGAAGCTTCTTGCTCTACTATGTATATAGAAACGCCCATTTTACTTACGCTTATTGAGTTCAGGGTAAAAAAAACTGTAGTGGGGAAAGAAAATAAAGGTTATCTGGATGAAGCTCCACCTAAGCAGCGAGGTCCGGGCCTCACTGAATTTGTGCTACTCATGTCACTTGTCACATAGTGACTTTTTATTGTGATCTGCCTTCCTCTCCTGCTGCTAGATTATAAACTTCTCGAGGACAAGAGCATCCCAGAGTCGGAGCACCGCATCCTTCTTTCAGCGCGCTCTCCAAGCCTTTGTTTGAAGGTCTCTGATCTGGGAGAATCCACTGCTCTCCAGGGCAGCCCATTCTACTCTGGGGTGGCTCATTGTGACAGCTGTGGTGGATGGGAAGCGGGCGCTCAGGGTAAACATAGTACCAGGATTGCCAGAATTGTATCTACTCACATCTGAGTCTGCCTGCGCTGTTCCAGAGGAGAGGGAGTGTAGTGTAGTATACGGCCACCAGATGGTGCTATGACTACCTAGGAGTCGTCTATTCTTCTCTTGCTGGTGCTCTCCAAAGTCCTTTGGTGACTACGGGGACTGACACACCTACCCCATCCCACCCCCAATACGGAAAATGCCCATACATTACCAAAAATACAACCCTCTCATCTCTAATTTTTAAGTTCCCATCCCATGACATGAATGGCACAGATAGAAGGAAAAAGTAGTATGGGATCCACTGGTACCTGGACAGGACCTTCCTGCTTAGACAGAGCTTTCTACCCCTTACTTCCTCCTCACCTCCACCTCCAATATTTGTTGTTATTCTGAGGAAGAGCTCATCCTTCCTCCTCATCCACTAACCACCAGTTCCACAGATTCCATAATCCACTGTGGTTGGTCATACAATTTATTGAAACCATCAGATTTCATATAAATAGCAAGTTACCCAATCAGTTTCAGCTCTTATCTTCTCCCCTTGCCCTTCACTACTCCTCTCAGCCAGTAAAAACTGGAGACAAAAAGGATCGGGCTAGTTTTAGAATTGACAGTGATACCTTTTTAAAATTTTATTTATTTATTTAATGTTTAATTTATGGAATAAAACAAGCATTTCCATAAGAGTATAATTTTTTAAAAAAGATTTCACATGACATTGCAAATGTATTATGTGCACCTAGTTATTCATTTTAAATATATAATAAAGTTATGTAAATTTATCATGATTTCTTCAGAAGATAATCTGAATGAATCTAGATCAGGAAGTAAATGACATAGTGAATAGATTCAGGAAGATCCGCATTTGAACTTGGTCTCAGACACTTCTGCTCTCAGCCTCAGTTACCTCAACTCTTAAATGGGCATAATAGCATCTACCTCATAGGGTTGTGTGAGCATTAAATGAAATGACATCTGTAAGGCACTTTGCAAATTTAGAGTGCTCTATAAATGCTAGTGATTATTTATGCCACATGAGCCAAGGAAGCCAAATCAATGGTTCAAGCTCAGATCTTCTGAGCCAATCAAATCCCAAGGTCAAGTCACCTGCCCCCTTAAAGAGAAATCAATTTATATAAAACAAGTGCCATACAATATACAGCTAATAGAAATGATATCAATAGCCCCACATGGTATGTTCATAATAATGAGCAATATGCAAATAAGCAAAAGGATGCCCATCAGTTGGGGAATGGCTAAACAAGTTGTGGTATATGAATGTAATGGAATACTATTGTGCTATAAGAAATGGGAAGGAGATGGACTTCATAATTACCTGGAGAGACTTATACGGACTGATGCTAAGTGAGAAGAGCAGAACCAGGCAAAACCTGTACACAATGACAGACACATCGTATGTGTGATGACCAACCTTGACAAACCGGACTCTTCTCAGCAACGCACAGCTGTAAGACAACTCTACAAGCCTCAGGATGGAAGGAGATGTCTACATTCAGAGTAAGATCTAGAAAGACTAGAGTTTAAATGGAGACTGAAGCAATCTACATGTTATCGCTCTTTTCCATGTTTGGTTTTGTTTCCTTTTTCCCATTGTTCATTCATTGGTTACAACCCTTCTCTACAACCAAACTAATGTCCAATGTAAAAGTATTTGCAGATCCTATACGTGATTGCATGCTGCCATGGAGGGAGGAAAGAGGGAGGGGAGAAAATTTGAAACTCAAGGGATTGTGGAACTGAATCTTGTAAATGAAAAGTAAATAAGTCAATGATTTAAAAAAAAAAGATTGTGGCAGAAGATGAAGTACTTGAAGGATACTAGTCCACCAGCAAACAAACATGAGCCATAAAATAGTTTTAAAACTCAGAAAGAAGCAATAGTTGAGATATTCAGCAACATCTATACATGTGTACTCGTGTAATACCCAAAATTCACATTACATACTCAAACATTAGTGTTCAAAGTTCCTTCCTTTGAGCAAATAAGTAATTTTGACTATTATAAAGATCCAAATTAACTACTAAGGACATATGAAATCACTTTTGGCATCCAGAGAAAGAATTGATAAATAAAAGTATATGTAGAATAATTTATATGTAATATGTATGTATGCATATATGT
>CM053583.1:175890373-175945965 GCA_028627135.1 Pseudochirops cupreus | reverse complement strand
AAGAGAAACAGAGAGTGAGAGAGAACAAGAGAGAAAGAAACAGAGAGAGTGAGAGAGAGAAAGAGAGAGAGAGAAAGAAACAGAGAGAGCGAGAGAGAGAAAGAGAAACAGAGAGAGAGAGAGAAACAGAAAGAGAGAGAGAGCAAGAGAGACAGAGAAAGAAACAGAGAGAGAAAGCGAGAGAGAGAAAGAGAGAGAGAGAGAAAGGGAAACAGAGAGAGACAGAGAGAGAGAGAGAGAGAGAGAGAAACAGAGAGAGAGAGAGCATATTCATTCTCTCTCTCTCTGATATAGGAATAATCTCTATACCTAATCTTGGTAACTGTCCCAACTCTACAAACAGAGGACTAATACTTATCTTTTCTTCAGAACATCTATCTTTTCAACAGTCACAGCTCATTACAGAGGCAGGGGACATATCTGGGAAGGCTTCATGTAGGAATGAGCCCTTGACTGAGCAGGATTGTGAAAGAAAGAAATGAAGGGGGTTACATTCTAAGCATGGGGAATGCCCTGTTATCTATCCAGGTCAAAGGCAGCATCTTGAGGTTAGAAAACAGTTAGTAGCCTAGTATGACTGTAATGTAGACTGCATGTTGGGAAGTAATGTGGAATAAGGCTAGAAAGGTAGGCTGGAGTCAAATTGTGGTGGGCCTTTGATGTCAAGGTAAGGAAGCACTTTATCTTAGTGCTAACAGGAAGACACTGAAGGTTTAAGCAGGGGTGTGACATGGACATGAGGCTTAGAAAGATACTTTGGCAGCAATATGGAGGATGCCTTGGAAAGGAAAGAGTTGGCAGTGGGCAGAGCCCCCTAAATTAGGAAGCTATTATTATAGTCAAAGAGAGAGCTAATGAGGTCCTGAACTGGTGGTGGACACAATAAATAGAGGGGACATAAATACATGAAAGGTGTGGCAGTAATAGCAGCAGTACTTGGCAACTGATTGGACGTGGGAGATGAAGACCTGTGAGAGGTTAAAAATAGGAAGGAGGAAGGAAGGAAACAAACATTCATTAATCAACAAATAAACATTGATTAAATACCTACTATGTATCAGGCTAAGCATTTTATAAATCTTATTTCAGAAACGACTTGCACAGGATCACACAGCTGGTAAGTGTCTGAGGGCAGATTTGAACTCAGGGCTTTGTGACTCCAAGCCTCTGCACTACATAGCCATCTCTTTATAATTACCAGTCAATTTTAACTACGAACAAGAAAATATGGAGAAAAACTTCTGTTACAGTGTTAGGGAAACACCAGACTTCTCTTTCATTTGCAAATGTAATGCCAAGAGAATCTGAACCAAGATCTGGTTCAACTTTAGGAATGGGCTATATTTTTAAAGCGTGATGTACTTTAGTAGTTATGTTTTGTTACCCTTGGAGGGCTGTGTGCAATAGTGGAGAGAGTTCTGGGTCTGGTGTTGGATAAATTTGGCATCAAACTGCTCTTCTGATCACCATATCACCCTGGATAAGTCACTTCACTTCTCAGTCTCAGTTTCCCTTCTAAAAAGAGGAACAATACTTGTAGTATCTGCCTCACAGTGTTTTGTTGTAAGGCACAAAAGAGAATATATGGAAAATTCTTTGTATTCTATGCTTTCCAGGGTTCCATTAATCATTAGCCGTTAATCTACAGGAAATTGATCACAGGAATCCTCAGTTGGAATTCTTGTCTTTCTCTGCTAAATTTTAACAAAGTTTTTGTTAAAGACACATAGTTTTTCTTGGTATTAGCGATTGTTCTTAGCAACATATGCCTTAGTCCAGGGATGGAGAAGGCCACATGTGGCCCTCTAGGTCCTTGGGTGCAACCTTGACTGAGTCCAAGTTTTACAGAACAACTCCTTTTATGAAGGGGGATTTGTTCTGTGAAGTTTGGATTCAGTCAAAGGGTAGCACTTGAGGACTTAGAGGGCCATGTGTGGCCTCAAGACTGGAGGTTCCCCACCCCTGCCTTAGCCTATTTGGTCTGGGGTATGAAAACACATATGGACATGCTCACACGAACACCTGAAGGACAAAAATGCTTACAGTTGGGGATTTTGGCATCTATAGGAACCAAGAATGGAGATCTGTTTCCCAGGAAGGATAATTATACAAGTAATGACAGGAATGCAGTATGAAAGTGCTGCCTGTGTAATGAGCTGTGACTGTGGAAAAGATAGATGTTCTGAAGCAAAGATAAGTATTAGTCCTCTGTTTGTAGAGTTGGGACTGTTACCAAGATTAGATGCAGAGATTATTCCTATATCAGAGAAAGATAGTTGCCTAGCTATGTGAAAAATTTCAAAACTGACCTTTTGACTTCAGTGAAGTTCATATGAAATATTAAAAGAAGCAGAGAAAGGTCCCCAGTTGGTTGGAGGGAATCCTCTAGGTAAGATTTACAGAAAGATGTGGACTGGACTAGCATAGGATGAGAGCAGTGGAAGGAGGAGCTGTGACCCATATAAGGGAATGGAGTACCTATATAGAGCCACTCAAGTCTGGAAATACTTCAGGGAAGTACCAGAGTAAATTATGGTGCTTTTTTTTTTTCAACTTAAAGACTTCTCATTTGCATTCAAAGTTCATTAGGCACTAACTGCTATTATCTGTTTTAAAATGTGTCATCCTATGTATTTCTATATTGTATGAGTAGATATAGGAACGTATATTGGAAAAACTTTAAATGTGGGTTTGGTTCAACCCACTCATTTTAAAGAATTTAAAAAGTATATAAATATCTCACAACATATCTTTTAAAAATAGCCATACCAAAATGAATGGATGGATGGATGAAAATAGCCAATATCCAGGATGCTAAAGGTTGGATGAGGGAGCAAGAGTTCAGGTAAAAAAATGTTTGAAGGGCTACCATATGAAAGAGGGCCTGATCTTGGTTTGCTTGGTCCCAGAAAGCAGAAGAAGGAGAAACCGGTAAAAGATCAACAAACAGATTTAGGCTAAATGTAAGGAAAAACTTAATAACTAGAGCCATCCTAAAGTAGAAAGGTCCACTTGAGGGAGGTGGGGGTCAACATCCCTTCCCCCAGTTTTCACTGAAGGCCTTCAAGTGAACACTGGATGGCCATTTGTCTGGTACTATATGTGTATATGTGTGTACATGTGTGTGTGTGTGTGTGTGTGTGTGTGTGTGTGAAAAGCCATACACTTGAGCAACCTACTAAAAATCTCTCAAATGAAAACAAGTTTAGTAGTAACGGTATGATGGTTCAATATCCATTAGACTTTCTGACTCGGGTCAGCAGCTGACTCCTCCAGGAAGCTTTTAATAGTCATCCCTCCAACCTGCCTTAGGGAAGGGAAACTCCAAGACAAGCAGGGATGTTTTGGAGGATCTTTTTTTATCCTAGATCTCAATAAATGCTTGCTGATTGATTATTAGTGGCCATTCCCTCCGGAAATTACTCTGTATTGTCCTATCTAGGTAAATGCTACATTCCTCTCTCCTCCCGTCAGTATTCCCTTCCCACAGTGTCCATCCTTCCTGCTCTTCCCCACTTCCCTGGCCAGGGGGACATATGCTTCTTGAGCTAGGTGCCAGGGATGCAAAGATGCAGCCCAGATCCTGTTCTCCAGGCACTTATGCTCCCACCGTAGTTGGGCTCCATTGTGTTTCCCCTTCTACGGACCAAGGTGTTCATTTTCCATCAATCTCTTTCTATTTCACTATAGAATCATCACTTACTTTCTCATTGTCATTTATCCTTCCCATCACCTGTGTTTATAGTCAATACAGTTTTTCCTTCCACATTGCAGGGGTTAGGAGTATGGTGGCCTCATGATCTAGAAAACCTACATAAAGATTTTTTGGCCCTTCGTATGAGAGAAGAATAAAAGTCATGCTTACTTATACCTTTACAAGATAAAATATGTTGCTATTACACAATACTGAACATATATTTCTGAGTTTCTACACTTTTTCTAAATTGTCTGCTGACCTTTGAGTGTTGTCTGCAACTTCCACAAAACTCCCCCCAAATTCCCATTTTATTTCTTATGCTGATCTTATACATTGTACATGTATGTGTGTGTGTGTGTATATATATAAAATATATAATGTACACGTATACATTATACATTCTTATACATTGAAACTCCAATGAGGAAAGTCAGAAGTGGAAGGGATAGCTGTATTTTTAAGTGACTTGAAATGCCTCCCAGTCTTCCCACGAGTGCTGACGTCACCTTCTGAGATGTTGATATATCAAGGGTCTCTCCCAGAATGCATTTTCTTTTTAAAAAATATTCGATTTGTTTATTTTTTGTATTTCTTTAATTTTTCCCCAGTTACATGTAAAAATAATTTTTAACGTTTGTTTTAAAAACTTCGAGTTCCAAATTCTCTCCCTTCTTCACTCTCCACCCCACCCCACGTTGAGAAGACAAGCAATTCAATATAGGTTATACATTTGTAGTCATGCAAAACAGATCCGTAATAGTCATATTGTGAAAGAAAACAGACAAAAAAAAGTCAAGAAAAATAAAGTTTAGAAAAATGCTTCATTCTGTATTAAGACACCATCAGTTCTTTCTCTGGGGATGGATAACCTTTATCATTGTAAGTCCTTCTGAATTGTCTTGGATCACTGTATTGTAAGAATAACTAAATCATTCACAGCAGATTATCTTACAATATTGCTGTTACTTTGTACCCAGGACATTTCATTTTGCATCAGCCCATACAAGTCTTTCTGGGTTTTTCTGAACATCCTGCTCATCATTTCTTATAGTACAATAGTATTCCATCACAATTACATACCACAACTTATTTGACCATTCCCCAATTGATGGGCATTCCCTCAATCTTTAATTCTTTACCCCCAGAAAGGAGCTGCTATGAATATTTCTGTAGATATGGGTCCTTTTCTTTTTTTTTTAATCTCTTTTGGGATACAGACCTAGTAGTGGTATTGCTAGGTCAAAGGGTAGGCCTGGTTTTATAGCCCTTTGGGCTAGTTTGAAATTGCTCTATAGAATGGTTGAATTATTTCACAACTTGGCTAGCAGTGCATTAATGTCTCATTTTTTCCCACATCTTCTCCAACATTTGTCACTTACCATTTCTGTCCTATTAGCCAATCTAACAGGTATGAGGTAGTACTTCAGAATTGTTTTAATTTGCATTTCTCCAATCAATAGTGAGTTAGAATATTTTTTCATATGACTATAGATAGCTTTGATTACTTCATGTGAAAACTGATTATATCTTTTGATCATTTATCAATTAGGGAATGGCTCTTAATTTTATAACATTTTATAATTTTTTTCATGGTTACTATTGTTAACTGCATTTCCCTCCATCCTATTCCTCCTGCCCCTATTTATTCTATTCTTCTTCTCCTTTTACTCTGTCCCTCCCCAAAAGTGTTTTGCTTCTGACTACCCATTCCCTCAATCTGTCCTCCATTCTATCATCAGCCCCCTTTCACTTATCTCCTTCCCCTCCTATTTTCCTATAAGGTAAGATAGATTTCTATACCCAATTGCCTGTGCTTGTTATTCTCTCTTTGAGCCAATTCTGATCACAGTAAGGTTCACTCATTCACCCTCACCTCCCCCTCTTCCCTTTCACTGTAAAAGCTTTTTCTTACCTCTTTTATGTGAGATAATTTGCCTCATTCTACCTCTTCTTTCTCTTTGTCACAGTACATTCTTCTCTCAACCCTTAATTTTATTCTTTTGGATATCAGCCCTTCATATTCAACTCCCACCAGTGCCCTCTGTCTATATATACTACTAACTACTAATAACGAGAATGATCTTATGAGTTACAAATATCATCTTCCCATGTAGGAATGTAAACAATTTAACCTTATTAAGTCCCTTATGGTTTCCCTTTCCTGTTTACCTTTTTGTGCTTCTCTTGAATCCTGTATTTGAAAGTCAAATTTTCTGTTCACCTCTGATCTTTTCATCAAGAATGTTTGAAAGTTCGTTATCTCATTAAATGTCCATTTTTCCCCTGAAGGATTATACTCAGTATTGCTGGGTAGGTGATTCTTGATTGTAATCCTAGCTCCTTTGCCCTCCGGAATATCATATTACAAGCCCTCTAATCCTTTAATGTAGAAACTGCTAAATCTTGGGTTATCCTGACTCTGGCTCCATCATAACCTAAATTGTTTCTTTCTGGCTGCTTCCAATGTTTTCTCCTTGACCTAGGAGCCTGGGAATTTGGCTATAATATTCCTGGCATTTTTCATTTTTGGATCTCTTTCAGGAGGTAATTGGTGGATTCTTTCCATTTCTGTTTTACCCTGTGGTTCCAGAATATCAGGGCAGTTTTCCCTGATAATTTCTTGAAAGATGATGTCTGGGTTCTTTTTTTTATCATGATTTTCAGGTAGTCTAATAATTTTTTAATTATCTGTCCTGGATCTATTTTCCAGGTGAGTTATTTTTCCAGTGATATATTTCACCTTGTCTTCTATATTTTCATTGTTTTGCTTTTGTTTTATTGCTTCTTGATTTCTCATAAAGTCATTAGCCTCCATTTACTCCATTCTAATTTTTAAGTAATTATTTTCTTCAGTGAGCTTTTGGATGTCCTTTTCCATTTTGCCAATTCTGCTTTTTAAGGTACTCTTCTCCTTGTTGACTTTTCAGACCTCTTTTGTTGTTTGGCCCAGTCTGTTTTTAAGGTATTATTTTCTTCATTATTTTTTTGTGTCTCCTTCACCAAGTTGTTCACTCTTTTCTAATGATTTTCTTGTGTCGCTCTCGTTTCTCTTCCCAATTTTTCTTCTACTTCTCTTACTTAATTTTCAAAATCCTTTTTGAGCTCTTCGATAGCCTGAGACCAATTCATATTTTTTCTTGGAAGCTTTGGATGAAGGAGCTTTGACTTTGCTGTCTTCTTCTGAGTATATGTTTTGATCTTCCTTGTCACTATAATAACTTTCTATAGTCAGAGGTTTTTTTTTCTACTCTTTCCTCATTTTCACAGCCTATTTAAAATAGAGCTCTGCTTCCAGAGTAGAGGGTGCATTGTCCCAAGCTTCAGGAGTTTTGTGCAGCTGTTTGCAGAGATACTTCTAGGGATCTTTAAGTTTTCATTTCTGCCAAGGTGGTATTATCTAAAGAGAGCTGTTTTCTATTCTCCTGGCCTTTGCTCTGGTCTGCAAGTGATCATAGGTACTCTTTTCTGCCCTGAAACTTCAATGAGGAATCCCCCTCCACTGTGGCTGCAAGTTCTGGTGTGTTAGTACTCCTCTTCATCCCAGAACCGCCACCCAAGACAGCAACCCAGGTCCAAGTGTGGGCAAAGCAACGTAGTCCTGTCTCAGTGCTAGCAAAGAGATCCCTATAATCCCCTTCTGGCCAATTGTTAGATCCCCTTACTGTCTATGGGCTGAGAGCTACAGAGGTTGCTGTTGCTGCTGTCACTCCCAAGGCCTGCTCCTGGTTTGTTGGGGCTGGGGTTGTGCTAGTATGACCTGTGTTGAACTGTGTTCCATTCCCACCCTAGCATGACAGACCATTCCTGCTGACCTTCTAAGTTGTCTCTGGTGTCTATAAGCTAAGAGGTCCAGAAACCACCACTACTATAAGTGATTCAGTCACCCTGAGGCCCGCTCTGGGTTTGCTTGGATCCGGTCTGCACTGGTATGACCTGTGCTAGACTGCACTCCTCTCTCAACCTGGTGCAACAGATCTTTCCTGCTGACCTTCCGAGTTGTTTTGGGTTGGAAATTTGTTTCACTCCATCTTTTTATGGGTTCTGCTGAGCTAGAATTTGCTTAGAGTAATTTTAAAGGTATCTGGAGGGTTTTTGAGGAGAACTCAGGTGAGTCCCTGTCTTTGCCATCTTGGCTCTGTATTGCTCCCGCCCTCTCTCATGTAGTCTCAAATGCCAACAGTTGCTGGTTATGTAGCCTTTACCAGTCATTTATATTTAGTTTCGCTGGCAAATACCAATTGTTAATTAAATGGTAATAGTATAGTTGGATGCTCTGGGTAGGAGAGAAGTAGACCACATGAGAGGCTCTCCATTCCCATTTCTCCTCATACCACCACACTAGACTAGGTCCAGTAGAGTAGGCTCTTTTTGTTGACATGGCAGCGATAGCAGCAGGGGCTACCATAGTGACAGGGGTATCCAAAACCACTGTGTATTAGTCTAAATGGAAAATGGAGGGATAAAAGAAAGTTCAAATGAGTTCTATTTCTATTATTTCTAGCAAATACCAAGGTGGTTTAGCTAGAAACTCTGCCCACCCAATGATACTTCCAATTTTAGCCTTTCTGAGTCAAAATTAGAAATTGGAAATAAACTCTTTGTATGTTTGAGGATACTAATATGGAATTTTTAAATCTAAATTTGTGTGATGTGAATTTGGTTTCTCATACTAACACTAACAGTTCAAAACATGAACTTTCCATTTCTTGTTTAGTTAGAGTTCACTTTTCCTTTGAGGGAATTACCTATTTAAATCAGTTAGTCAACAATTATTTATTAAACATTTCCCATATGCCAGGCACTATACCCTGTGCTGAGCTTACAAAAAAAGGCAAAGACAGTCCCTGCTCTGACAGAGTTCAAAGTCTAATGGAGGAGACAACATGGACACAGCTATGTGCAAACAGAGGCAGCTGGGTGGTGTAGTGAAGAGAGTGGCAGGCCCAGAGTCAGGAAGACTCATCACTGGAGTTCAAATATGGCCTTGGACACTAGATGTGTCATTTAGATGGGCAAGCCACTTAACTCTGCCTCAGTTTCCTCATCTGTAAAATGAGTTGGACATGTAAAAGGCAAACCACTGCAGTAACTCTACCAAGAAAACCTCAAATGGGATCATGAAGGGTTGGATGTGACTGAAATGACTGAACAACAACATATACAAACAATCTATAGTTATGAAAACTCAGAGGGAAAACATTTAGGGAGGACTAGAAAAAGCTTCTTGCAGAAGGTGGGATTTTAACTTCAACTTGAAGGAAACCAGGGAAGCCAACAGGCAGAGACGAGGAGGGAGAACTTGGGAAATGCAGTGCCTTGTTTGAGGAACAGCAGACACTTATTAAGCACCAAATACATGTCAGGCACTATACTGTACTAGACAATTCAGGTATAAGGACTAAAATAAAACAACATCTGTGCTCAAGGAAATAATATTCTGTTCTGGGGAAACAACATACATAGAAACGTACACAAAATATATGCAAATAAGTACAAGGTAATTGGGGGGGCAGGGAGTCACAATCAGCTGAGGTATCAGAAAAGCCTTCATGGAGAATCACTTTAGCTGATTTGAAAGGAAATTAGAGATTATAAGAGGTAGAGGTGGGGAAATTGGTTATTCTATACATGGAGGACAACCAGTGAAAAAAAAACAGATAGAAAACTGTCATGTGAGAGGAATGACAAAGCTAGTTTAGCTAAGCCACAAAGAGTGCTGAGGAGATAATTAACAACAAAGCTGAAAAGTCAGGTTGGAGCCAGGTTTTACATTTCCAACAGAAGAGTTCTTATTTAAGCCTGAGAGTCACTAGAGTTTTTTGAGTCAATGAGTGACATGGTTAGACCACAACTTTTGGAAAAACTCTTTAGCGGCTGGGTAGATGACAGATTGGAGAGGGGAGAAACTTGACTCTCGAAAACCAAAGAAGGAGCTCTGGTAATTGTCCCTCAGTAATAAATATTTATTAAGCACATATTATATGTCAGGCACTGTGATAAGCACTGGAGATACAAAGAAAGGTCAAAGATAGTCCCTGCTCTCAGGGAGCTCCCAGTCTAAAGGGGGAGACAACATGCAAAAACTATGTACAAACAAGCTACGCACAGAATATATTGGAGGTAATCAATGGAAGAAGGGCACTAGACTTATGGGAAGTCAGGAAAGGCTTTCTGTAGAAGTTAGGGTTTTTAGTTGGGACTTGAAGAAAGCCTAAAAAACCAGGAGGCAGATGAAGAGGAAGGGCACCCCAAGATGGGGGACAGTCAGTGAACATGCCCAACACTATGACATGGAGTTTCTTGTTGGAGGATCAGCCAGTGTCAATGGATCATAAAGTATGTGGGTTTTGGACTGGGGGGTAGGGGAAAGACGGGGAGAGAAAAAATTGTAACTCAAAATCTTGTGGAAATGAATGTTGAAATCTAAAAATAAATAAATTTTAAAAGATAAAAATCAAGTATGTGGGGTTGAGGGAAGTAATGTATTAGAAGACTGGAAAGGTGGGGGCAGGGGGAGCCATGTGCTGAAGACCTTTGAATGCCAAACAAAATTTTTATTTGATCCTGGAGGTCAGAGGGAACCATTGGAGTTTATTAAGTAGAAGGCTGACATGGTCAAATCTATACTGAAAGATCATTTTGACAGCTGATCAGAGGATGAATTGGAGCAGAGAGAGAATTGTGGCAGAGAAAGGAACCAGCAGACTATTGCAATAGTGCTGGCGTGAGACAATGAAGGTGTCTGCCAGGGTGGTGGCAGTGTCAGAGGTTGCTGTTTGTCCTTTGTTCTTGAAGAGGACCATGACATCAGGGAAGTAATGCCATGATGTGCTAATGAATTGGATTTCAGTGAGGGAGGGCTGTGCAAAGTCACCAGCCTCACTCTCTCCTCCAGAGACATCTGGGTCCAGTCCTCCCATATGGATCAGGGACTGGAGATGGCCCCCCAGTGTCAGAGGAGAGGAAGGGCATAGGTGAGGGATGTCATGGAGGTAAGATCAATAGACTTTGGCAACAGATTAGAAATTGTCAGGGAATGGGAGGGGTGGGTGGGGATGTGAGAGGTCAGGAGTCAAAGGTGATATCTACGTTTCTAATTTGGGAGGTGAGGAAGGCCTAAATTAGAATGGGAGCCATGTGATTAGAGGAAAGGGGACAGAGGAGAGATTTGTTGTGTCAGTCAGTAAACAAGCATTTTATTAATCATTCACTATGTCCAGGACCTGTACTAAGTGCTGAGGATACAGAGAAAGGCAAAATATCATCCCTTCCCTTGAGGAGCTCATATTCATTGGGGTAGATGACATATAAATAAATGTGTGCATATAAGATATACAGGGGTCATTGCCAGTCATCATGATGGATATCTGGCCACTAGGCCACTGACCTAGATGGCTTTGGAGGAGAAAGTGAGGCTGGAGACTTTTCACAGTCTCCCCTCCCCTAAAGCCAATTCACTTACATATCATGGTATCATCTCCTTGATGTCACGGTCCTCTTTGAGACTGAAGGACACACTTGACACACTTTCTAGCCATGTGACCTTGGACAAGTCACTTAACCCCAACTGTTCTCCAAAAAGTGCAAAAAAAAAAAAGAGAATGAAGGACAGATAACAAGGAGAAGAAGATGTATCCAGAGTCAACAAAAGGTAATCTGAGAAGAGAAGACACTAGCATCTGCAAGGACTGGGAAAGGCCTCCTTCAGAAAGTGGTATGGTTCTGAATGCTGAAGGAAGCCAGAGGACCAAGAAGTAGAGGTGAAGGAGCAAAGCATTCTGTGCATGGGGGACAACCAGGAAAAAGGGATGAAATGGACTGGACTGTTGGAGGAAATGCAAGTGGGCTAATGAGACTGGATTATAGAGTATGTTGAGGAGAGTGATGTGTGAGAAATCTGGAAAGGTAGGGAGGCACCAGGTTATGAAGAACTTTAAATGCCAGAGTTTATATTTGATCTTGGATGTAAAAGGGAGCCAGTGAGGGGATTAATTGCATGTACTATTGAAATCTTGTGTGTTGCTTTTTCTCTAGATTACTATTTAAATAAACTTTCCTGCTCTTCTTTCTCAGAATTGAACCATGCCACACTACAAACTCATTTATTTTAACATGAGAGGGAGAGCAGAAATTATTCGCTACCTTTTTGCCTACTTAAACATACAGTACGAGGACCATCGGATAAGTCAAGATGACTGGCCTGCAGCCAAACAAAGTAAGTGGAATAAGTAAGACATCGATGCTTCTTGACCAATGAGTTGACCAATGGGGATTAAAACCATGGTGGTTTCCTCCTATATTTCAAATGGTAACATGGCAATACTGTAAGCATGTAAAAAAGTGATTTCCAACTTTCAAGTAACGGTAAGAACTGATCATTCATTCGGTTTATCAGCACCCACAATCTCACTTTTTTGAGGCTATTTTTGACCACACATTATGTGTGGATTAGCACACATATGTTTAAAATTGCCCCAGGAAAGAGAATTCTGTAAGTACAACAGAGAGCACCCCTCAAGTCCTAAAGAATACTCAAATGAATATCATAAAGGCCGGATAGTTTGCATAGATTTCAATTGAAAAATATTTTTAAAGAAGTTTCTACCTTTTCTGACATATTTTTCTTTTTTCTCTTTTTTTCTTTTTTTCTTTTTATCTTTTTGGAGGGCAATTGGGGTTAAGTGACTTGCCCAAAGTCACATGGCTAGTGTGTCAAGTGTCTGAGGCTGGATTTGAACTCAGGTCCTCCTGACTCCAGGGCCGGTGCTCTATTCACTGTGCCACCTAGCCACCCCACATTTTGTTTTTCTACCAAAGCTGATACTTAATCTTATCTAGACTTCATCTTTTCATTTTTAGGGTGGCACATAATATTTCACTGACTATATGATTCTACTTCTAGCAATGCAGATTGGTACCCATTTGGCAACTTACAGTCTTTGAAAGTTGTCTAGAGCTTGGAGAGGTCAAGTGAGTCCAGGGTAGGCCAGGATATGTCAGAAGCAGAATTTGAACCCAGGTCTCTTTTGACTCCAAGACCAGCACTCTATCTATCATGCCATACTGAGTGCTCTACTTGACTCTTCATGGTTATAAAATCCTTATTTTGCAGATGAAGAAATGAAAGCTGTGTAGGCAAAGAGTGTAACTCAAGTTGAAAGACTGCAATTCAGCAAAACTTCATGCTGAGTACTTGAGATTTAGAGTTATAATGAAATCTAGTGGTCATTTTACTCAACTCTTTCCCCTTTTCAGATGAGGATATAAGACGCAGAGAAGTTAGAGACAGAAAAGAGAGGAAGCAGAAAAGACATAGGTCCCCTTTCCTCTCATACCCTGATTCTTTCTTTTAGGTTAGCAAGTTTGTGAACTAAGTGTTCATGTTGACATTTAGTCATTAGGATGTTTTTTCATTTAATATAAATCAAAGAACTAAGAGTTCATTTTAATTTCCCAAAAAACCATAGTTCATATTCCAGCTGGAAGGCCATTATTTCATTTTAATCTCTACAAGGATGTTATTTCAGCAAAATCCCTACAAATATGTAAATGAGGAACAGACCTCAATAGCCAACTAGTCTAAACTCTACCTAAAAAGAAGCCCCGCACTAACACACCAAACAAGTGGCCATTCGCACTCTGCTTGAAGAGCAAAAAGAAGAGAAACCTCTCTAGGCACCCTGCCTCCCCATTTGGACCACTCTAAACTTTTACTGGTGCCAAGTCTAAATCATCCTCTTTGGAAATTCCTCCTCACCCTGTACTCTTCATTACTTCCAGTTCTGCCCTTTGGGATCAAATAGAACAAATCTAGTTCCTCTGACATACAACAATCCTTCAAATACTTATTCCCAACTATTCTGTCTCTTCTGAGTCTCTTCTTCTTTTTCCTTTCTTCTTCTTCTCCCTCTCCTTTTCTTCTCCTCCTCCTTCTATTTCTTTTCTTCTCCATTTTTCTTCTCTTCCTCCTCCTGCTTCTCTTCTTCTTCTCTTCCTTCTCCTCCTCCTCACACGGCATGAACTCAACCATTCTGGTTGCCTTTTTTCTGGATAGTCTTGCTTCATAAACTCTAGAGTCCAGAAATGAGCACACTATTCCAGATGAGACCCAACAGGTACAAATTACAATGGGACTGTCTGCTCTTCAGTAGTGGAAACAACCCCAAGCCTTTTGGGCTGCCACACTGCCCTGCCAACTCATAATGAGCTTGTAATCCACTAGACTCCTAAAGCTTTTTCAGACAAACTGCTGACTAATGACATCTTCTCCATCTTGTACTTGTAAATCTGATTTTTCTTTTTGTAGCTGGAAGTGTAAGATTTTACATTTATCCCTATGGAATTTCATTATATGGAATTCCACCCAATGTTCTATCCTGTCAAGATCCTTTTGCATCTTGCCTCTGTGATTGATTCAATATGTCAGCTATGTGTTATTTATACATTTGATGATCATAGCATTGTGATTATATCCAAATGATTAATTTTTAAAAAATTAAACAGTAAAGAACCAAGGCCAGATCCCTGATGTGACTAGGTGTAATGTTAATGGAATATGAAGACTTTCCCCATCCATTAATAGGCGTATGTGACCACATGTGTCCCCTTTTCCCTTTGAACAGGAGCCATGTTCCCAGGTCTAAAGGTCCACGGGTATTTCAATCACAGATGTCTTGCTGTTGTCACAGCTGTGCTACATCCTGAGTCACACAGAGTCCATTGGGGGAGGAACTTGCCTAAGGATGAGCTTGCTTAGGGGAGGCTTGCTTGTAGGAAGGTTTTCACACCTTTTGGTACTAAGCTAGTTAGACACTGAGTCAGGAGGGTTGTGATACCTTCTGGTTCTGAGCCTATTAGTTGAAAACTGTATATACTGGGAGGCTGGTATTTTACTTTGGGGACTCACTTATGAGAAGAACTTTTGATTCCCTGGACAGGACTCTGAGTGGCCGTTTGTTAAGAACCCCCAACTACTCGGATGTTGGTGCTCTCTGGGTCTGGTGGTGTATGTAGGTGGTTGTATTACTTTGTTCAGACAGCCCTGGAGCCCTTTCTGTTGGATCCCTATACTAACTCCTCTGCTTATATTTTCTATTTATATATGTTTGATTAAAGACTTGTTGACTCCTTTAAAACTGTCTTTCCTTTAGAAAACAAATCAAAGAACCTGTACTAGCAGACCATCCTGGGTATGCTAGGATGCTTGCTAATATACTAGGGATCTAGCTACACAGTGGATAGAGCACAGGGCCTGCAGTTAGGAACACCAGAGTTCAAATCCAAAGTCAGTAACTTACTAGCATTGTGGCAATAGGCAGGGAAACAGCATTTTCCAGCCAAGGCTTGACATCTTGTGCCCTTGGGCTGGTCTGGAAGTCTTGCAAAGAGGTTTGTTTCAGTTGGGAGGTCCCAATAGGCTAGGAGGAGCAAGGAGGTGATTTGTTCTAGTCCAGAGGCCTTGTGAGGATTTTTGGCTCATAAATTTAGAGTTATTGAGACGTTGGAGGCCAACTGGTCAAATCTGAAGTAGTCTTCTAACTCAGTTCTTCCTCACTCCAAGAACAGTCTGTCTCCTACACCATGGCTGCCCCAGGATGCGAGATATAGTTTGTTTCAACCTATTGTCAGCAATTGGGAGTAGAGACTCTTTTATATTATCTGCAAGATTTATTTACTAGAGCAATCTTGCAAGTAAATAGTCTTTATATAAATAAATGAATAAAACAGCTTGCCTCCTAGAGATTTCTAGAAATTGAAATACTCGAAATTGAAAACCTTTACCTGACATGGTGTTTCTAAGCAAATGGACAACTACATTTACAACCACTACAAATGGACAACTATACTTGGTTGCTCACCGATAAAGCAATATTCCCATTGGTGCTGGAAAGGGCATGCTCTGTGGTCCAATTCATAATTCCTGTGACTGCCTTTCCTGGCTGCCATTCTCAATATATAGTAGACAGTAAGCTCATTGAGGGCATGGAACTATTTCATTTTTGTCCTAGTAAACCCAGTCCTGTAGAATAGTGCCTGGCAAAAAGTAGGTACTTAATAAATGTTTATTCATTTAATTGATACCATGCTGGCTTATGAGGTAGTAAGAGCTGAAAGAATGGTACCTAGTCATTTTCCTGGCACATGTAGCTCCATCATGAAAGTGATGCTTTGGGATCAGGTCCAAAAACCTCTGAGCTTTCCCTCATACCCTTTGCTAAAGAGTTCATTACTACTGACTAATATTGAAAAAATCTCCATGACTCCTCTGGAAAAAAAATGCATTGTGCTTTTACTTTGTGTATTAACTATTGATTTATTTTGTTTTATTTAAAGCTGTTCCATTTGGCAAAATTCCAATTTTAGAAGTGGATGGAGTTCCCCTTCACCAGAGTCTTGCCATAGGAAGGTTTTTGGCTAAAGAAGCAGGTAATGCATTTAAGATTTTTGCTATTGTAGTACCAATGCAATATTTATGGGGGCAGAGCCAAGATGGCAGCATAGAAGCAGGAAAACTCCAGTGCTCCCCCCATAACACTTCAATATTTACAGCACCTATGATCATGATAAAGATTGTGACTATAAGTATCACATGATGTTGCAAAATATACCAAACTCTCCAGATGGAGGATAGAACTGAAGCATTTATTTAAACACCAGAAAACCCAATCCCAAAACCAGTAAGCCGATTCCATCATAGTACCAAAGATATTCAGAAGCCATAACACTGAGAACATCCTTCAGCCTTCCCACAAACCAATACAAGATCAATATGTTCTCACAAACCTCTCTATCTCCTTGCCTGAGCATCCTCTCTCCCCCACCATCTCGCTAGCTCCGACCAGCTTCCTGTGGGCTCTGCTTCCCTTCAGCAAATTCCTTCCATCACAGGCTCCATGTGACTACATTCAGCCTATTAGGGGGCAAAGTTTACTTTCAAAGCAGGGGAGGTCTTCAACCCCCCCACCCCAGGTCTATTAAGGGACAGGAAAGATCTTCAAATTTCCATTTGCATTACAGTTATTATAGGCATTTTGTGGTGGCTTATTCTGGGCAATAAAAAGCACTAGCATTTAGGTCCTGTATTGAATTTATTGGAAGAATATTTACTAAGCCTCTACAAGTGTTATACTGGGCTAGGGACAGTAGAGATTACAAAGGTAGAGAAAGTCCCTGCTTTTAAAAATCTTAGTCTCTTGATCCAAATATTAATTCCATTCTGTCTGATACTTCTGTATAATAATTCCCCAGGGGGGACAGCTAGGTGGTGCAGTGGATAGAGCATCAGCCCTGCAGTCTGGAAGACCTGAGTTCAAATCTGAACTCAGATACTTACTAGCTGTGTGGGGCAAGTCACTTAACCTTAATTGCCTCCCCCACCAAAAAAAAAATTCCCAAGAACAGAGAGTGCCTTTTATGTGCTAGTAGCCATATTTTGTGAGTTGTGTATGGTCATTTAAGTCCTATGGTTTTTATTGGTTTTAGTCTTGCAAAAGAAACTGAAGGTTAGTAAAAAGAGGTACATTTTTTCCTCATACAAGTTCGCAGACTCCCTGAAATCTATCCAAGGATGTCTAGGTAAAGAATCCCTGTTCTAAAGAAGTAGCCACAGTTTGTAGAAATATTCTGACTACTGATTCACAATAAATTAGCCTCAGTGTAAAAAGCTTTTAGGAATAGCAATGATAGTTTGCTTTTCCCCCTCCAATGACAGGTACAGAAAATTTTCTTTTAAAGCTCACTCCTTCCCCTTCCTCCCTCCCCCCCCCATATACACATGCAAATTGTATCAGACTCTTGGAATCTAGGCTGAGACACCATTGAAAAACTTTGTAATTATTCAATGTATCCCTTTCAACAAAAGAATAAATTATAGCAATTGCCTTTCTGGAGCTGTAGCAAGCTTTCTCTATTTTATAGGTCTGGCGGGGAAGACAGAGTTGGAACAATGTCAAGTCGATGCCATCATAGATACACTGGACGACTTCATGTCAAGGTTTCCTTGGGCGGAGAAAAAACAAGAAATCAAAGTAATGTCATGAATTACAAATAAAAATCGCTATGTATAGGGAGTATGGTATAGAGCAGTGGTTCTCAATCTGTGGGTTATGTTCAATTTGTAACAATGAAAATCCATCCTGCATATCAGATATTTACCTTATGATTCATAACAGTAGCAAAATTACAGTTATGAAGTAGCAACGAAAATAATTTTATGGTTGGGGGTCACCACAACATGAGGAATTGTATTAAAGGGTCGTGGCATTAGGAAGGTTGAGAACCACTGGTACAGAGGGTAGAAAGCTGGCCTCTGATTCAGGAAAACCTGGGCTCAGATTGGCTGACCAGCCTTGGACAAGTCACTAGGAATTCTATACCCTAATGAAATCACAGGTCTGAATACACACCTATCCAAGACACTTCAAACCTATACAGGTAAGTATGTACGGACATATGTATGCATGTATATCTGTATGTATACAAGTATGTTTTATGATAGACATAAATGAAAATTTTAAGGTATTATGTTCATGCAATAGTCCAAGTCACATGTTAAAGTGTGAAAGATAAGCAGCTTATGTTATTGAAATACTTTGATCTGGGGAATCATCTAGACTACCTAACTCCCTCGTTTTATAGATGAAGAAAATGGGCCCCAGGAAAAGGTGAGGTAACTTGTTGGTCACAATGATAATCTGTAGTTCTCCAGGCTCTTGTCAGTCCATCACATTGCTTCCCCTCTTTCCCACCACTCACCCCACTCAAACACTGGCTACTACCCACAAATCCTAGATGTCCCACACAAAAACCATACTGTTCCTATCCTCAGTTACATAACAAATGATGCAATGAGATTTATTCAAAAGCCATCAATTCCCAATTATTGTGTCTGTTCCCCATATTTTGGATTCTTTTCAAGCACTGAGAGTCATTTACCTTTCCTGTTGATTTGGAATTATGGCCCCAGTCTATTGCATCCAATCTATTTCCCATTTTCCCACTGTGGAAGACAGGGTATCACCTTCTCTCAATTTGGGGGTTGGGATAGGAAAACTCTGCTGCCTCAGTGGGGATCTGGGCTTCCTATTTCCTTTCAACAAAGTTTTCATTCTGCACAGGTGGACCGTTCCCACAAAATGTGTCAGGGAGTAAACATGTAAGACAAACAATTTTTTATCCAGACGAAAGTGGGCCAAGGTTGGCCTTTGGTAGACTCTTTCATGTCTCTTCTTCCTGGTCTATTCTTCCCTGCACACCCTTTAGGGGCAGTACCCTTCTATTTGCTGACAGATCTCCCCACCAGAATAAGAAAGATTCTGCTACCCGGTGCTCTTTTTCTGAAGGAAGTTCAAAGTGATGTATAAATTTTTTCAGGAAGACATCTGTGTTTTCAGCCTCTTCTTTATAAATGTAGAGTGACAGTTTTTGTCTCCTGTTAAAAAGATTTTAGGCAGTGAAGAGCAGAATATTGGTGGATGGAGAAATTTTGAGGAACTTCTTTTTAGGAGTAAAGTTACATCTGCATGGGGTTAGGTCAGAAGCAACATGAGGGTTCATTCAGTACCTTTCCTTCTTTTTCCCTCCCTTCAATGGACTTCTTTCCCCATGCAACAGGTACTGTGAAAATTAATTTCTTGTGAGACTTCATAAAAGAATTTTTAAAATATTATTAAAACATTCTGAAACCAGTGATTTCCCTTTCAGACTGCATTGCTGATTTCTTTGATCCTCAAGGTATTCTCGTCATACTGTTACATGTACTTGTGGAAGCCACGATTTCTGAAGTTATTTTTATGGAAGACACATAGACTCAACAGTAGGCTTTGGATTTGGCAGTGTTGCTGTCTCATCCCTGCCCTCCAAGATGTAAATAGAAGAGGGAAGTAGTTACAGTCTAGTAAGAGCAAAGGGGTTGAATAGGTTCTGATTAGGAAGTATGGATTGTACTCGTGATTTCATTAGTATAGGGAAGTATTCGGTGAGGAAACTACTAATGGAGATAGTCACCCTCCCTGAGAGCTAGAGAGCATTTAGCTTATGTGACTTGCCTGTGGTCATATAACCAGTATGTGGAACATGATGCCAGGTCTTATTGGTGCTGAGCCTGGCTCTCTCTCTACGCACTATGCCATACTGTCTCTCAAGTAAGTTCTGAAGGTAATTATTTTTGTCATACTCTGATGTTCAAATGAACTTCAGTCCTCAGAGTACCCTTTTAACTTTGAAATATTAATTAGCCATTTAACTACCATTGAGAACATATCAGCTCTTCTTTATCCTTAAACCTTGCAAAGGCATCAATCACTCTGCAAAAGATAAGCACAACAAGTGAAGAAGGGAAAATTATTACTTGACTTGTACAGTCAGTAAGAATTGGAAATTGAAAGGATGCCCATCAATTAGGGAAAGGCTGAACAAATTGTGGTATATGCTTGTAATGGAATACTACTGTGTTATAAGAAATGACAAGCAAGATGCTTTCAGAAAAACTTTGGAAGGATTTACATGAACTGATACAAAGTGAAGTGAGAAGAACTGGGAGAACATTGTACTAAGTAACAGCAAACATTGTATGATGAATTGTGAATGACTTAGATATTCTCAGCAATACAGTGATCCAAGACAATCCTTAAAGGACTCATGTTGAAAAATGCTATCCACCTCCAGAGAAAGAACTGATGTTGTCTGAATATAGACTGAAGCATACTATTTTTCACTTTCTCTCTCTCATTTTGACTTTTCTTCCATAAAATGACTAACATGGAAATGGTTTACATATCAGATTGTTTTCCATCTCAGGGAAGGTGAGGGAGAGGGAGGTATAGAATTTGGAACTCAAAACTTTTTTTAAAAAAAAGAATTTTAAAAATGACTTTTACATGTAATTGGAGAAAAAAATAAAATATTAAAGGTAAAAATAATTTTTTTTAAAAAAAAGTACAGCCAGGAGGGAGTGTAATGTGATTAATAAGATGGAGGGCTACACATTTTTCTCTTATCTTCTTGAACTCTCAAAACTACTCAAAATAAGAAATATGTATAAAAAGGAAAGTAATTCCAACTGTCTCCATAGGTTAAGCCAACAAGAAATTGAATGCATTAACAACCTAATGAGTTAATACTAGAAAAGAATAATTCTAAGACACTCACTTGATACTTCCTCTTCCACCAACCCCCATACTGGGGAATGGCAAACATGTGACCCAAAGACTTGATCCACTCAGCATTTTCCTTGCTCATTACTATTTGTCTCTGCAAGCACACCCTGTTCCTAATCTCAGTCCACCATTCTGTAGCAACAAGTAGGAGAATATAACTTCCCCCCTCCCTCCCACTTTCAGAAGAGGTAAATAAATAGGAACAGAGGAAACTGGGGCATCTGACCAAGGGTGTATGGGGCTGCACCAGGAAGGGAGGAGAGCATACAGCTGGGACTAGTTCTGTCTCCCCAGAAATCTGAGACTGACAAAAAACAAACTCTCCAGCATCGTGAGACAGTTTTGAGAGATACAGTAAAAACCTTGAGCACAAGCAGTTAAATAAATGGAAAGATATAAAATAAAAAGGAAGATGTCCTCTAGAACATTTTAAAAAGTTCAAACTTTTCTGAATAAATATTTTAAGACAAAGGAAAATAAATCAATACCTCATGAAGCAAGGGCACTATGGATCCCCAAGAGTATGGAATCACACCAGGATACTTCCAAATGGTTCAAGAGAGAAATAAGAATCATGAAAGCAGAATTTATGGCCTGCAGAGCGGAAATAATTGGCAAAATGGAAGTACTTGAATCCATAGTGACCAGCCCTACCAAAGAAATGAAAATAGAGAATTGGCAACGCAAATACATAGAAGTTATGGGCAATCTGGTAGAAGAAAGAACCCAAGATCATGAAACAAGGGAAAAACATATCTTGAAGACAAGATGCATAGAGACAACTTAAGGATCATAGACCTCCATGAAAAACATGACAAGTAAAAAAAAAATCCCAAAACAAAAAAAAAAAAACCAATAATGCAAGTAATAATACAAGAAAATTGCCTAGAATTTCTGATTACAGGAAACAAAGTGCCAATCAAAAGAATTCACAGGTCGCCTAACATCAAAACGTATTGGTTAAATTTAACAATTCAAATGACAACAAAGTCTACAAATGAAGAAGAAAAAGACTTGAATCATAAAGGAAAGGAAATTCAAGTGAAACAAGACTATTCTGCATTCACCAGCAACCTCAGAAAGGAATGGAATAATATATTCCAAAGAACAATGGAATGCAAGGTTCCTTGAGAATGTTGCAAAGTGAGACATCTGCAAAAAGATGGCTATCTGATTAAAGATATTTGATAAAAGAGGGGCATTTGAAATATTCCTATAAGGATGGGGTGAGGGAGGGGAACCATTCAGATGCAGGCAGATTATTTTTTCTACAAGCAACCCAGAAAAGGTAAATAAACATCAAAAGCACACGTGAGGAAATGAAATACACATGCAAAGCAATACTAGTATATGAAAGAGATGAATTGCAGCTGATGGTTAAATGATCCTACTCCTATATCAGGTAGAAATGTTCTTACAGTAATATCTACTTCAGAAGCATAAGCTGCCAGTGAGTAATACAAACCAATTTTATTGCATTAATTACATTAAAATGGAGATAGAGAAATGTTGGAAAATATTGCTGATAGGTCTTTGTACAAATTTACGAAATATCAATCAACAAGCAATGGTTAAGTACCTACTCTGTACCAGGCACTGTGCTTGTAAAGACAGAGCAGAAACAGTCCCTCCACTCATGTAGTTTTCCATTGATGTTTCGTATGACTTGGAAACTGCCTACTTCTCTTTCAGCTCTAATATTCTAGGAAGAGAATTAATAGAAATACTCAGAACCCATTCGTTCTGATTATTGCTGAGAGTATGGGAAAGAAAAGGAAGGACTTCACTAACTTTCTAGACTATCCATTTACATTTATTTTCCTCAAGCTCTGTCTTTATCCCCAAGGTTCTGGGGATCTAAACTTACTTCAGCCTAGTCTGTTGATGATTATATTACCCATGTCTATTTCAAGTATTAATAGTGTGCAACTCTTGCTCATATATTAAAAAAAAAAGAAAGAAAAAGAAAAGAAAAATCTTTTAATCTCTATCATTTCTCTTTTTCTATTATGGGTTACACTGCTGCCACCTTATGGTTCAAACAAACTTTGCTACTAAATTTCATCAGTGTGAAAAATTACAACTCACACTTCATTGCCTTCATGTTTTCAAAAGGGTTCATAGAAAAAGTGCTATATTCGAACAGATTATGAAAATATCTCTCTTATAGTAGTTTCCTGAAACTACCAAATATATATATTTATATATACATATATATATATATGAAAATATCTCTCTTGTGGTAGTTTCCTGAAACTACCAAATATATATATAATGTCAAATATATATTATATATATATAATATATCAAATATCAAATGTATATACACATATATATATGAATTTCAGATATTTGATTCCAGGTGGGCCAATATCTTTTCTAATAAGATTTCATAAACCAAAAAGTGGCTACAAAATTTCAGTCCTAATTTTTAAAGAAAAAAGAGCAAAAACCAAATACCTTCTTAAGGTCAAATGACCCTTATAACAATTTGGTAAATTGTCAAACTTCCTTTGTAGGTTAACTTCGCTTCTCTGGGACTCAATGAGCTGAGTTGAGAGGATTATATGTACTACATGACTGACCATGCACCTTCCAGCTCTAGCGTCCACCCATCCATACATTCAGTCAATCAATCAACCAATTAATGGGCATTTATCAGGCACCTGCTACACGCCAAGTGCATTGAGGATATGAAAACAGAAATGAATTATTTCCCTTTTTTCAAAGGATGTATACATTCTATGTAAGGAATACCACAACATATATAAGAATATGATATGAATATATATAATACATATAAGGATATTATAATATGTACACATATATATAACTCATATGTATATATAACAGGTATAGACAGTGTACAGATGCACATATATGTATATATACATGACATGTATACATAAATACACATATATCCTGCAGCTGAGAGGAATCAGAAAAGGCTTCATGTAGGAGGTGGAAGTGCTTGAGCTGAGCTTTCAGGAGACCAAGGATCCTAAGAAGCAGAGGTGAAGCAAGAGTATCTCCTGGGTATAGGGCAGGGGTGGGGAACCTGCGACCATGAGGCCACATATGGCCTTCTAGGTCCTTGGGTAGAGTCTTTTGACTGAGTCCAAGTCTTATAGAATGAATCATTAAGGGGATTTGTTCTGTGAAATTTGAATTCAATCAAAGAGCTGCACTTGAGGACCTAGTGGGCCACATGAGGCCTCAAGGTCACAGGTTCCCCACCTCTGGTATAGGGGACAACTTGTGCAAAAATATGGAGATGGGAGAGGGAATTTTGCATGTGAGCAATGAGAAGACCAGTCTGACTGGACAGTAGAATAAAATCCTGGCAATGTGATGCTTTTAGACAAATGCATGAAATTTCTCCCTCTTCTGTCATCTCTCAAAGCAATTGAAGAGAGCACTATTGCAAATGATTACATTAGGTGACAGAGTCCTTATCTCATTAACTTGAAAAGTCTTCATCTTAAGAAACTTATAATACTACAGAGTAATATCTGAAAACAAGTTAATATGCAAGGTCCTATGGAAAGTTTGTCAGTCTTCACTTTACTGCTTTACTAAATGCAGTCAATTTAATGGTGAAAAAGTGGATGGATATGCAAAAATGACACCTTTTATGACACAATTTTGAATAGTGAGGCTTAAAATCCATTCAGATAAAATTGCCTGTCCAGAATCCCAGAATTCCAGAGATGGAGGGAACCTCAGAGATGTCACCTGTAACATCAGACTGAGTCTATTCTTAACGTGCCCAAAGGGATTTCCTATGTCTATTTTAATGAGAAGTTTGTCATACATAATATAAAAATCAAATCCATTTGGGTTTCTAATGGATTTTTGTTAATTGTGTTTTATTGTGTTGAATTTTATTATATTATGTCATTTTCATATATTTTTATTATTGTTGTCTTTTTTTGTCCTTGAGCTTGGGTGCCTGAGGATGGAAAGAACTCCTTCTCCCAGCAATTTATCATCTTAGAGAATAACTTGGCACATTGAGAGGGAGAGGTTGACTTGCTCACACTTAAGAAGTGAGACTTGGGGCAGCTAGGTGATGCAGTGAAAAGAGCACTGGCCCTGGAGTCAGGAGGACTTGAGTTCAAATCTGGTCTCAGACACTTAATACTTACTAGTTGTATGACCTTGGGCTTAACCCCAATTGCCCTGCCTTGCCCCCTCCAGAAAGCAAAAAAAAAAAAGTGAGACTTAATTTTGGTCCTCCTGACTCTTCAGTCATCCCTCTATTCACTATGCCATGGAACCTCATATAATACTTCATCCAAATCCCACATAGAAATAACACTGTGAAAAATTAACACAGTAGGATCTGGAAAGTTTCTTTTTCCTAGTTTCAGGCCAGTAATGGTTGAGTCACTTCTCAGATTGATTCCCAGGAAAAGAAGGCATCCCTAGGTCTTTTTTATTTCTAGATCTTATCAGAGCTGTAACTAGGTATTTCTAACACCTGGGGCAAATCCAGGTAGGGGCAGGATGGGGATAGAGGTGTGTGTGTGTGTGTGTGTGTGTGAGAGAGAGAGAGAGAGAGAGAGAGAGAGAGAGCACATATGCACAGTGCACACCATGGTACAAGTGTACATGTTCAGTGTTTACAAGTTTTGGTTCACATCAGTTCATGGTTCAGAAACTCTAAAGACAATTCTGATAGGTCTTGAGAAGGAATAGGAGTTGGGAGTGTTTGAAGAAGGCTAGGACTGAGGTAGAGAAAAAAAGACCATGTGCCTGATATGAATTTACTGAGCAGGTTAGAGTGATACATGGATGACAAGCAGAATTTGTTAAAGGGAGAGAGAAAGTTCAAGATGATTTCTAGGTGATGGCGTCAGAGGGTCTGACAGACTCATGTGGAAGAAGCCAGCAGGTGCCGACGCCTCTTTTGGACACCGTGTCAGGGACATAAAAGGAGCCATTGGTCTTGGAGCAGTTGTCAAGGGGTGTGTCAGTGTTTTCTACAGAAAGCCAGGTTTCAGTGAGGATCAAAAAGATGGGAAGAATATGAGACCATAGATTTAGAGCTGGAAGAGAACTTAGGGTTTATCTAGTTCCATCTTGTCATTTCTCTGATAAGACCCATGCCCAAGGAGATAATGTGCTTATGATCACACACCTAACAACTGATAGTCAGAACTTGAACTAAGATCATTTAACTTCAAATCCAGTAGAATCTGTAATAGAAGGATTAAGAGGCACAATGCAAAGGGCAGAAAAAGGTACCTTTAGTACCTCTTTAGGAGACACTAAAGAGGGCTAATACTGAGTTTATTATAGGGGTTGAGGGAGGTAATGGAATGCCAGTAGCCCTACTGCTTTCTTTGCCAGTGGACCTCCTGTGCTTCCAAAATGGAGTGGGCTCTGTACCGAGCTGTGTTTCCAGGTCACTACATATTCCCCTGGAGGGAAGAAAGCCCAGGAGAGGGACTTTGTGGCTGTTAGACCTTGTGGCTCAGCAGCCGAAACCTAGAAAACAAGTAAGGGAGAAATATGGTGGTTCTCGTGGGTGGTGTTGTTTGGGGTTAGGGTAAAAAGTTTATGTAGCGTTAAGTTAGCATGGGAAAAACGTTGGGTTTTGATGAGATACAAGTTCAATATGAGTTGACAGATTGATATAGTAACCTCCCCAAAGTTCCTGGTCTTATTAAGCTCTTCGGGTGTAGCCATGGAAATATTATCTCTCAGAAGAGGGAGGTGCTAGTTTATCATAGTCAAACCACATCTGGGTTTATGTTTGGGGCTGGAACAAGCCCAAAGGCTAAACCTGTGGTGAGTGGACTGAAAACTAAGACACATTTTATTGAGTTGGCAATGTTTGCTCTGAAGATGAAGAAGGCTTAGAGGATGAGATGTCTACAAGTAGGGCTGTTAATGTGGAAGATTTCTGATTGGCCCCAGAGAGAAGAACTAGGGTGAAAATAGGCAGAAGTTGCAACTAGTTAGATTTAGCCTAGATTTAATAGTGCTATCAAAAGTAGAATGAACTGTACTTTGAGAGAGGGGGCACACAGAAATCTTTAAAGTCTGAATGACCAATTGTAGGAGTGGAGTAGATAAAATTTTTGTTCATTTATGGATTGGCCTAAACCCTAATAAATTTTTTTTCTTCCTTCCCCTAGGATCAGATGTTTAATGAACTGCTCACAAATGATGCTCCTGGTTTGCTTCAAGATTTAGACCTTTATTTAGGGAAGAAAGACTGGTTTGTTGGCAACTCTGTAAGTAGTTTAATTTAAAATATCAATGTAGTAATGTTTTTAAGGTAAATTTTATTATTATTAACTATACTAACAGTAATAATTATAATAGGCCGCCTAGCCTTGGCTAGATTACTAGACATGGAGTAGGCAAGTAAAGTTTGGGCACAAATCCCACCCCACGTTTACTAACTATGGCGTCCTGGACAAGCCATTCCACCTCTTTGTGCCTTGGGCAATTCCTCAGGACTTACCAAATAAAAAGTTGGTAGCTCCCACTCAGGCAATTCTCTATGCAAAGAAATCAGATCTTTCAGATCTATAAGAACAGCTCATATGTTTCTTTATGTCTTGGCAACTCTTATAAGATACATTGGTTAAGCATCATGCCTGCTTTAAAGATGAGGAAACTGAGGCAAAATACTTACCCAAGGTGACATATATTGTAAGTAGCCAAGTCATGAACCTTAGAGTTCTAAAATAAGGGGTCCCTCTTCTGTACTTCTGTGTAACTCTTGTCTCTTATTGGATACACGTTTCAACTGCGATCTTGTGGACCAAAATAAAATATTTAACAGTAATAAATCATATTTAAATAATGATCTAATAATCTAATAATAATTTACAATGCACTTTATCATTACCTGCTATATAATTTCATCTTCACCACAAACCTGTAATCTTAATATCCACATTTTATGGATGGGATTGAGAACGAAAGAAGTTAATTTGTTCAGAAACATGGGTATTCCTACCTTCCAATACTGACCATAAAGGCCTCATGTTAGCTAAAACAGAAGTGGGTCATGAGAATGCTTCTGTGTAGCAAGCAATTTAAAATTAAATAGCTTAGTATTGTTTGCTATTAATAATAATGAACTCAATTTTCTATTATTTTGTTATTTTTACTAAAATTATCTGGAAACTACTTTTAGAAAGTCTTCAGAAGATGAGCTTAGCGTTCGATATGCTTTTATCAGTGACACAGAAGTCATTTTACCCTGCTGGACAATGTCTACAAAACATTAAACGTATGAGAACAGCAGATGACTAACTTGTCTTTGGATAGTTCCCCTCCGATCTCTACCAAAAAAAAAAAAGTTGGTGATAAAAACCAAGGGACCACATACACTCAAAATGCTGCTAGCAATACTTTTTGGAATGGCAAAGGATTTGAATCAAAGTAATACCCATTAATTGGATGATGGTTAAATAAATTGTGGTCCACAAATATAATGGAACAGTACCATTCAGCAAGAAGCAATGACTACAATGAATACTGTGAGTCATGGGAAGATTTATATGAACTGATGCAAAGTGAAGCAAAGACAATCAGGAAAATTATATACACAAGGACTATAATGAGGAAAATAGAAAGGACATCAACAAACACATCAAAACTTAATGTTGTAAAATTACAATATTCAAATTGGCCCCTCAGAAAAGATATATCTCCAGTCCTTTAAAGTTGGAAGATTATGAATTGGTTATGGTCCACTTTATAGGACTTAAAGTGTACACTGCTACTGCATGTATGTCAACAGAGCTTTCATTTCTTTCTATGTAGCAAGAATTTTAAAAATTAATTAGCTTAGTATTGTCTCTTGACATACACAGCCTCAGTTTTCTTGGTATTTTTACACTAAGATAACAACATATTTGTAACCATCATCTTCATCCAATAGTCCAATTAACTTCTGGATTCTAGCTTGAACAGTATCTTTCCTTGACACAGAGAATTTTATGTTTATCAAGTCCAAATGACATTTTTACATAGTTGGTAGTTTGATATAGAGGCAGAGAGGTGGCATATAGTACATAGAAGACTGGAATTGGGGTCAGAAAGGCCTGAATTCAAATCCTGCTTCAGTTATCGGCTACATAACAACTCTGGGCAAGTCACTTAAACTTTGTCAGCTTATTTCTTCATCTGTAGTATGGGGATACCACACAAGGTTTTCTAGGATCAAATGAAATAACACTTCATCAAGTGCTTTGAAAATTTTTAAGTGTTTTGTATATATAATAATCATTACTAGTGAAGAGATTCCACAACAAGCTTTTTGGTTTTTTTGTGTGTGTGTGACATTCTAACAATGTCATCTACATCAAGCAATATTTTGGTATAATTCCATTTCGAATTTGGAAGCCATACTCAATTCTATTTAGAAGAGATGATGGAGTTTAAGGGTCAGAAGAACAATACCGGACTTTAAACTGTCTCTGTGATAATGCCATTTAAAAAGCATTTTTGTTGGTGTCGTGTTTTGAAGAGATAACAATTTTCTACGTGGACCTCAAATATTTGAGTTCCCTTCGTATTTGGGCCTGTTTTATGTTTACACACATGAGCCATGAATGTAGAACAGAGCCAGTCTTTGTAATAATCAACAAAGAAAGGATAAATATTATGATAGTCTAAGAAGGCTTTTCCAGTAATTGTTGAGTTGACCTGGGAACTTTTTGACATAATGTTTTTCTCAGTCAATATATTCCTTTCAAGTATGTATAATCTTTAAAACAAACAAAAAACTAAGCCGAGAATGTTTTGTATAAAGTGCATAAACACATAACTGGCCTGTATTTTGAGAAGTCAAGTCAACAAGCATTTATTAAATGCCTAGACATTGCCAGGCACTGTGCTAAGCAATGGAAATACAAAGAAAGCCAAAAAATAAAAAAACCAAAACCCAGTCCCTGCTCTGAAAGAGCTCACAGTCTAATGGGGGGAACGTGGGGGAAGAGACAAAATACAAAAAAAAAAATATGTACAAACAAGATATATACAGGTCTCTGGTGTTGTCTTTTGGAAGCAGATATGTAAAGCTTGCTGTTCAAAAAGGTAGGATCAGGCTTACACCTGAAGGGAAGCTAGTCAAGTGCTTTGCTAGGAATTCTTATGCTGATGTAAAATGGCTAGACTCAGAGTGAAATCAGAAGGCCTTCCAAGATCACCATCCTCATAACACCCAACGCAACATATGTCAGTAAAAGAAGCATCAAACCAATGGCCAAGGCCTGCAGATTTGTTCATAGAAACATAGGTGTTTATGCTAGCAATTCCAGACCAGTACATTGCCACTAGAAATTACAGATGGACTTAGTCACTTTACATGATGCCAGGAAACAGTAGAAACTGCAACCTATCACTTCAAGATGCAAAAATTTAGCTCCTACTGAAATACATAGGAAGACAGGACCTAGCAGCTAGAATTATATATCAGCTCATTAATTTTCATAAACTAATGGAAGACAAACCCTCATATTATAAACATAGGCTGTAAAGTATCCGAGAATTCAAAAAATAAACTACTGGACCCAGACCACTTTAACAGACAGAACTTTTGCTCACAATTGCTTGAACATAACATTGATTCATAAAAATTTAAGAACGTTTTTAACAGCTGTCACCATACAAAATGCCCATAACCTCCAAGTTACATGGAATGAAAAACTTTTAAAAAGAGACCCAGTGGAAGAAAACATAATCATGTAGGAAAAGGATGAGATACATACCCCCATTTCCCTATCCTCCACTGTGGTTTTTTGTTTTTTTATTCTGAACTTAACAAACATATAAAGGCAACTTCCCTATGTACAGAATACAGAGCGCGGGTTTTACAAGAAAACTGAATCTCTTAATGTACAGCTTATTTTTCTTTCAAAGAATTTAAGTTCAGTATATGACTCTGGAATCTTTCCAAAGATGTTTTCAGTGAGTCTACATAAGATGAACTTACATCCCAATATTTTATTCAGTTACAATAAAGATATTTTACCTACCCATCCAAGTCTGCAGAACGTTAAATATTAAAATAATAGCAGGGTAGAGACTTGGCCCAGGACTAAATCTTCACTCAAAAAGATGAACATGAGATTAATAGTCTTAATGGTTGTCAGAAGTGCAACATGGTGTAGTGGAGAAGAGTTGCCTCTGACATATAATAGCTATGGGGGCCTGGGCAAGTCACTTCTCCTTGGCAACTCTTGAGGAGAGGTGCTGATCTTCATTGCTAGAGAAAGTTCCTCAAAATGAGTTTCTTCAGTTCCCTCACTGATTAAATAACAGGCTGTAGTCCTTCCCCCATCCCCACCCCTCAAAAAAGTATGCCCAAGGAAAAAGACTCATTAATGGCTTTGAGCTCGAATCCTGAAGTCAAATTGAACCAATGGACAAAGGTGAGAAGAAGATACATAAGCACAAAGCTATATGTAAAAGAGACTTACTGGCATTATAAAGTCAAAGGGAAGGGAATAAGTATATAGCGCCTACTATGTGCCAGGAACATATATGACTTCACAAATATTTGATCCTCACAACAACCTGGGAGGTAGGTGCTGTAGGTCCCCATTTTACAGATGAGGAAACTGAGGCAATCAGAGGTTAAGTGACTTGCCTAGGGTCACACAGCTAATAAGTGTCTGAGGCCAGATTTGAACCCAGATTTTCCTGACTCCAGGCCCAGCACTCTATCCACTGCACCACCTAGCTGCCTAAAAAGCTCAATGGAAAGAACACATTTAGAAATATTAAAACCTATGCAATATTGTACTTAATGTACACTTTTGGAACAGTAAGACAGATGACAACAGATTTAGGAAGTACCAAACAAAAATACATACAATATTAATGAAAATACAGGCTCTGGAAACATCTAAACAGATTAGAAACATACAGAAATACTTCTGGGATAATGAACAGGAATCACTTCACAGACCAATAGTAAAGGCTGATTGGATGTATATGCCACTGGATTTATCGACTATCACCAAATGCTTTGGCTGGAGCCTATGAAACAGCCCTTTTCATAGGGGAAACACATGAATCCAACCAACAGCCATACACATTTGTGTACTGAAATGAAGGGTTTATGATAGTACAAGACCAATCATTCCCACCAGTTACAGAAAGGTTATCCTTGAGGAGATAAGATTTATTGATCAATGCAGATTATGTAAGGAAGCAGTAGAAACCATTATCTAACACCTATCAAATACCTGAACAGACACAACCAAGTGGCCAAAATAATACACCAGAAACTTTCATAAACAGAAGTGAAATCCTCACACTAAGAATATATACCTGATACTGAGAACTCAACAAATAAAACTATTGTAATGGATCAGTCACAGAACTGTTGCCCACAACTGCCTGAACATTTTCAACGTGCAAGTATATTTCAGAATATACTTAACTTATAATCCAAACCACATGGGTTTACACCCCCTTCATTCCATCTGCTACCAGAGTTGTCCTGAAAACCCTTTAATTTAGGCTACAGAAAAGGATCTAACATCACAACATGGCCCAATGAGAGGCCTGCAGATGCCGGGAGCTGGAACCACTGAATACCAAGGCTGCCAGGCCAAGAGCCACCACCAGGGAAATAAAGGCTCAGACATGGCTAGTCACTCTTGGACAGATGACCCTGATGTCTACTCTCCTTCTTTCTTCAGCAAACCTCCCTGTTCACATCATTCCCTCTGCCTACTTCCATCACATTTGTCCCTTACCCCTGTCCTTTCATAACACCTAGTAGCTCCTGTTCCCTCTTTGGTCATAGGAATTCATAGGATTTTAGAACTGGAAAGGACCTTATAGGCTCAACTGTTATCTTACAGATGAACACTCTGAAAGGTGAGGCCACTTAGCTCTATGCGTTGATTCCTTCGCATTTTGTTCCCTCTATTCTGCTCCTCTCACGGCCCTTGGAACAAGAATGCCTTTACTGAGGAATTTATAAAAGCTATAGAAAAATAGCTAAGGGTTCTTTGAGAACCTTGCCATCAACTTCTATCTGGTTAAGAAGCAGGTATAATGGGGCAAGTTCAAGAAACGTAACTGGTAAGTAACTGTTTAGTTGGTGGAAAGAACACTGGATTTTCTGGTTTGGGTTATTTTAGGGTTGGAGTCTTGGGTAAGTTACTTCCCTTTGAACCTTGGTTCTCTCACCTGTACATTAAGGGGAATAGACTAGTTCCAATGGTTTGTCTCAGCTCTAGATCTTATGATCCAAACGTCTCATTACATCCATTGACTCTGATCTAAGAGCTCTTCTAGAGATCACACAGAACCTGTAACCACTGAAGGAAAGGATTTCATTTCTGCACATATATCTTCATTTGTTTCAGAGTATACTTGATAGACAGAATGATAAGTAATGGTCCCTCCCACTCTGAAGTTCTCACTCCTCTTCTCAGACTACTGGCTTTCCTTGTAATTTTATCCCTGAACTTTGGAGAGAAACTATTTGGTTTTCATTAAGATTCAAGGTGAAGATGAATGATTCTACATTTAAAGTTTAGCCCTTTGAATACAATTCAGTTAAATTAATAGTTTATACACAAATGAAAACCTTAAGCATTATTTTTCTTCTTTAATTAGGTAACCTGGGCTGATTTCTACTGGGACATTTGCAGTACCACACTTTTGGTCCTTAAACATGACTTGTTGGACAAGCATCCTAAGCTGGTAGCCTTACGCAAAAAAGTTCAAAGCATTCCTATGATTGCTGAGTGGATAAAACAGAGGCCAGAAACCAGAATGTAGACCAGCAACTGGTCTGGGTTTATTCTTTTTCCCCTGGCCTGAACCATGTAAAGTCATTCTTGCTTATGCTGTATTAAGCCATCTAGAAAAATAACTAAATGTAACATTTTCCCATTACGTTTTTGCCACTGTTAGTGGAACATTTTTTACATTAATGCCATACGCTGTATAAAATAAAATCAGAAAGTATTTTGCTTCCAATACCTTCTCTATGGAGTAGTGGACAGAGCACTGGGCATAAAGCCAAGGCCACTTGGGCTGAAAACTTATATCTAACCCTAGATACGTGACACGCTACATACGTATCCCTCAGCAAATAATTTCACTTCTCTGTGTCTCATCTGTAAAACAAAAGAACTGAACTCAGTGACTTCTAAGGTCCCTTCCAGACCCAAAGCTATGACCCTAAATAACTTTACTCCATTTAGAATTGAGACGTCACACTAGGACATTTTAAATTGATGGTCTCTCCTTCCATTCCTCCTTAAACCCATAAGTACATCAAGTATGACTGGCTAGACCCATTTAGCTCCAACAAAACAAGCAATATAAGTGGAACCACTATCACGTGGGGGTCAACATTTTAAATGTTAAAAAGAAGTTCTCATAGTTGAAAAAGTTGAGAATCATTGCTTTACATTACTAAACAGTCTAAACAAACAACCAAACCAAAATTCCCATAATGTAACTCACTACTGTGAGCCTATTACAAACCTATCTCAAAAATTCTGAGGGGCTTCAGTTGATTTCAAAGTCATTTCAGCATACGTAGCAAGTTATTACTTCGTATCTTTGTTTTCATTTGTAAATGTACAATCCCTTGCAAAATATTAACATCCTATAGGTTTTAACACTTTCCATTTATAAATAAGAGTTTATTTATAATAATATTTACAGAATAGAAACAAAAACACATGAAGCTCACAAGTTACACAAAGAAATAGATGTACAATGAAAACAGCAATTTTGACTGACAATAGGCAAAATTTCATAAAAGACTTCATAAGAGAGATGGTATCTATCCAAAAGCCAACTTTAGCTCTCCAACTCTGCGGTGTCACCCACACTGAACTGGAGTTCTAACTCTTCAGGAGTTACTATCCTGGAAACTGGTGAATTACATCTTGCTAGTGTTGTGGAGTTAATGATGGATTTATCCATCACAATGCCTCCACCCAGGATTTAGACTTAATTCCTGTGGAGTACCTAACGCTGTCTCAATCTAGATTCACATTCAGTTTGCTGTGAAGCAAAAAGCGAATTTGTTCTGCCAGCCTAGAAGAATTCCATCAACGCTCCGTTGATGCATGGGGATGTGGCAGGAATAAATAATGATCTGGACAGCAAAAGAAAGATGCAACAAGAGCATCAGGGCACAAGTGCCAAGAGAAGCAAATCAAACGAGGCATGCACATGGCTAGCCAGAGGGACGTGCACAACTAGTGCAACGCTAAGGAGAGGAACGAAAAGAAGTAATCCATAGTGAGAATCCATCTACCGAGGAAACAATCCAAGAAGAGGATGACTTTCATTACTATCCGTAGAAAAACAAAACAGTCCCATGGCAAGCCAGGGCAGGCGGAGGGGGACGTTGGTAAGAGATCACCACCTTGACGTTCTGGTCAGAGTTCTCGATGACAATGGTGAACATCTGCTTCAAACAGTAATAAAACTAAAGCTACGTAATCTAGACAGTTTTATTTGACTAAGTTAATACAAAAACAGTACTTCAAATGAGTTAAGACAGGCAAAACAAAACATAAGCATTGTCAAATAAGGCACATGTAAAAATCTACACACATTATCCAGTGAAAGACAGTATTATATATATTTGGAGGTAGAAATAATTACAAAAATACTGACATATCTAAAGCATTAGCAGATCTGTTACAAACAATCACCAACTAATCCCCATTTGGAAAACTGCTTTGTAAAATATGATTATTCAACATCTTAAGGACTATGTTTCTGTGGCAATTATATATTTCAGGTTTGAGCATTTGGAGAATTCCTTTAGTGGCAAAAATCTTTCATACCATGAGAAATACAATATGGATATTATAAAAAGTTATAAATGTTCATAAATCCCATGGTCTTCAGTAATGTAAATGTCCTTGGGTGCACCAAGTTGGTATTTTCTCCTCAATTAGAAATCCTTCTTTTAGAGACCTAATGAAGTCTTTAGTAATGTAGCTATATCTGCAGGTACATTTCCTTCATCACCTGCAAAGGAAAAGAAATGTGAACGTTCAGAGGTGAAACATTTTATCACTGTACAATGAAAAATAACCTAAGTAGGCAAAGGCCTCTCTCCGGCATCATACTGGTCCTTGAAAAGTGGCATCAGTCAGGTTGCAGCTGCTTATGACTGACTCAGACAAGGAAAGATAAAAGAGAATAAATGTTATAAGAGCTGATTGCTACGTTACACTTATGTCTGCCTCCCTTTCAATTGAAATAGACACATACACACCCCCACATGCGTGCACACATGTACTATGTGACTGTGAGCAAGTCATCTCACTTATCTCAAATTTTCCTTATGTGCAAAATAGGGATCATGATGGTACCTACCTCACAATATTGTTGTGAGGATCATAGAAGATGTTTTTGAAAACCCTGAAGTGCTAAATAAATAACAGACATTACCTTTAATTACATATTATAAACCATATTAAAATATATAATAAGTAGCATTAAGCTACTAAAGTTTTCTAAAATTCTTATCACTAAACTATGTTTCAAGCTTTTTATACAATGCTCACTTACAGTTTCCAATTTGTAACTCAAAAAAGTCTGAAGTACAAAATTTACTAAAGTAGAAAATGGTACATTTCTGCAATTACTCTTACTAGTTTATTTATCTAAGGTGCTTAACCATGTGCAGCAAACAGTTTTTCATGAGGCATACTAACAACTTACCTTCATCTACCGTGGTCATATCTTGTTCTAGTTTCAATTTCTGTTGGTTGATTTTGAGCATGGACTCTTCTATTGTCCCTTGACTTATTAACTTTATAACTTGTACTTCTCTAAAATCAGAAGGACAGTAGAAGATTTTTATTATCTACATTTATAGTTGACGGCACCTTGCATATGTTATTATAAAAGTCATTTCAGAGCACTTATAACAGACGTGTTAAAATTCCATGGCCAGTCTAGGTACAGAAGTCAGGAATTCCTAGGAGACCTCTGTTCTAGTCCCGTCTTGGCCAGTAACTCCCTTCTAACCAGTCACACACCAAATCCTGTTCACTGGTCCTTAGTTTTCTACCTCTAAAATAGAGGGGAAGGGGAAAGGACTAAATGATATCTAAGGTCTCTTTGAATCTTAAATTAACATGAACTCATGAAAAAATTAGGTCTTTTTATTTCTAAAAACAATTCAATAAAACATTTTCAAAGAGTTGGCAAATTCTATTTAAAATAAATGAAGAGCACAGGGGGAAAAGGAGATGAACTGATGCAGAGTGAAACGAGCAGAATCAGAAGAACACATGATGAAGACAATAACTTAGAAAACAGGTGTGAAGGCCTACAGGACTTATTTCTTGGTAGAGACACAACATACTAGAAGAAGCGTGAGATGAGGAAAACATCTTCAGATGTGGCCAAGATTTATTTACATGGCTATGCTTGTTTGATGAAAGATTGGGGGTGGGGAAGTGCAGCAAAAGGAGTAATAAATTAGTGGGAAGCGAGAGATGGGGGAAAGAAGCAGGAAGAAGAACCATCATTAAACTAGGGATTTTCTTCCTTTAAAACAAAATGTCCATATCAGAAGTTCATGGTTTCATATATGAGAGAAATGATTATTTCTCTCTTACCACTTACTACTGGGGAGATCCAGGCCTTTTCCCCTTTCTATTTCCTCAATTCTCTACTAGGTCAAATCAGCCCCTAAAAAATGGGACAGGTCAAAGAAGACAACAGAATAAGTGGGAGGCGGAATAGGATGGAGGGAAATATAGTCAGTCTTTCACAATATGACTACTATGGAAACGTTTTGCATAACTATACACATGTAACCTATATTGAATTGCTTGTCTTCTCAGTGGGGGTGGATGAGGAGGGAAGAAGAGAGAGAACTGGAACTCAACTTAAAAAACAAATGTTAAAAAATTGTTGTTACATGCAACCGGGAAATAAGAGATACAGGCAATGGGGTCTAGAAATCCATCTTGTTTCGCAAGACAGTAAAGAGGAAGCGGGTCATGGAAAGGACAGCGGAGGACATAAGAGAAGGCAGACTGGGGGAAGAAGTAATCAGTGTGCACACCATCTTGGGGTGGCGGGCAGGGGAGGCGTGGGGAGAAAATTTGGAACTCAAAATCTTGTGGAAATGAATGTTGAAAACTAAAACAAATAACTTCTGAAAAAAATTTTTTTAACTTCCCTGACAAATTATCATCCCATCAGTGCTTGAACATTTCCACTGATGCTGAAGATACCACCTTACTTAAAAGTCCATTCGTTAGAAAACCCTGACCACAAAAGTCCCCGTCTGTAACCTCTACCCACTCTTGACGCTCCCTTTGCCCTTGGAATTCAAAGAAACAATTTAACTTTCTTGGTATTTCTCAGGTCAAAACCTACCTTAATAAACTGAAGCATATTTCAGAAGGGAGAAGAAGAGTTAACAAAATGGATTAGTGTGTAATAAATTCCCTAAACTCTATTGGGCCCCAAACAGTATTTTTAAGTTAATATTCCATTCAGGCTAGATGTAGTATTTCATTTTCAATTTCTCCAGGCTACAAATGCAATCTATAGTAATGTGTTTTTAACCAATTAAATCAAAACAAACAATATCTGGTAAAATTTTTATTATATCAAAGCTACCTGTCTAGTCAAATCACAGATAATATTGCTCTGACCAATGCTGGTTGGATAGGAAGGTCACTGGTATCTTATAGAAAAACTTGATCCATGGTGTACTAAACAAACAAACAAAAATCACCAGCAACAACAAAAAAACCCTGCTGCTTTCAGCTGACACGAACTAGTCTGCAACATGACAAATTAGTGCTCATATCTGTGTTAATAAATTTTATTTCTATGGAATTAAATGCTGATGTGACCCTGTTTTGCATTTTCACAGAAACAACAAACTTAGGTATGGTGGTGTGTATACAATAAAGTCATACCTTTTTTGGAAAAAAAAATCTGATAAAGAGTATAAAGACCTTTGCTTACTTAAGATGAATAGCTCGTAAAGTTTTAACCAATTAACAAACAATTATACCTAATTAACTTATTCAGTGCCATACCAAGCTACCAAAGGATTACTTGGTAGACCCATAAAAGCAAAAGGAGCATGTTAGTGTAGTGTCTGATAAATTGGAAAGATCCTATTACTGTAAAAAAATATTTGATAAAAATGAGTGGGAAAACTAGAAAGCAGTCGGTCAGAAACTGGTACTCAGATCATCTTGTACCATTTACAAAAAAAAAAAATTCACATCATCATAAACAAATTAGAAGAAAAAATACCTTTCCCAATTATGGGTAGGGAAAAATTTCACTAAAAAAGGAACAGAGAAAAATACTGAAGATAAAATGTACAATTTTGATTACATAACATTAAAAAGGTTTTACACAAACAAAATTAAAAGGGAAACAATTAACTTGAGGGGAAAAACCTTTGCACTATGTTTTTTTTTTTCCTTTGGCAGTATGTTTCTGATAGGAGTGATTTTAAAGACATTTAAGGAACTGATCCAAATTTACAAGAAAAAGACTCATTCCCTAACAGTCAAAGCATATGAGCAGGCAATTTCCAAAGAAATAAATTCAGGCTATTAACACCTTTATGAATAAAATACTCCAAATCCCTATTAAAGAACTTTAAGGCACCCCAAAGGTTCTACCTCACAACCATCAGATTATTTAAGATGACAACAGGGAAAAACAACCACTGTATGGCCTACAGGAAAAGGCCATATGCATTGTTGGAGCTGTGAATGGGTCGCTAATTTATAGAAAGTCATTTGGAACCATGCTCAAAATGGCACTAAACTATGCTTACCCTTCAACCAAGCAATATCACTATCAGATCTAAAATCCAAAGAAATCAAAGAAAAAGGACTAAGCTATTTTGTGCAAGTACAAAAATATTTATAGCTTTATCTCTTTGTCATAGCAAAGTGCTGGAAACTTAAGGAGGTACCTATCAATTGGGAAATGGCTGAACAAGTCAGTTTTTAAAAAAATATAATAGGATATTATGATGTTATAAGAAATGATAAAACAAGATGGTTTCAGAGGAATCTCTGATGATTTGTATAAAATGATGCAGAGTGAAGTAAATAGAATAAAATAACATTGTAAACAAAGACTCAAGAACTCTTATCAGTGTAATCATTAACTATGATTGACCTGTGCAATAGCATGCTACCCACCTCTTGACAGAGATAACAGACTCAGCACACAGAAACAGAACATAAATTTTCTGACACAACTAGTGTGGGAATTTGTTTTGCTTGAGTATACATATTGTTAAAATATCTTTTTCTTTTTTTCAATTTGGGAGTGTTAGGTTGCTGAAGAAGGGTAGGGGAGGACAGGACAGGGCATGGAAGGGAAAATTCAATATACTTACTTAGTCTGACCTACTCTATGGCATCGATCCTCAGCTTGCTTGTCATTGTATGGATTACAGTCAATATCGTGAAGTATGACAACATTTGCAGAGGTCAGATTTATCCCAAGTCCACCAGCTTTTGTTGATAGCAGAAAAATAAAGATGTCCATGTCTGTATTGAACTGGTCAATTAGATGAATCCTAAAAATTAAATCATGAAGTTAAGATGTCAAAATATAAAATAACACTGTTGTACTGGAAAAATTTATGTAAAATTGTTATGTAAAATTCTGAAAAATGATGAAAAATTCTGAAATGTCTATAACAGTACAAATGAAAAATTTTTTTTTTGCCTATAACAGATTAGTATATAGTGCTAATGAAGCCTAAGATAAGGCTTTATTATTGACGGCAGCCACATACAGTAAACTGGCTACTTCAAAAGGTTTTGTATCACTTGAAACAAAGGGAGAGATAAATAGCTTAGTATGTATGAATAAACTCAATCCAGCTCTACCTAAAAAACAACCACCACCCACCTCAAAGCACACACATTAATCGGTGTCATCTTCACACAGTAATATCTTTTTGATATTTTAAGCTTTGTGGATATTACATAATATCTGTATAAGTTCTGATACTAACTTTACAAAACAAAGTATGTCCTCTAGTAGTCAAAACTTTTAATGCTGCCATCTCCCTGAGCTCCACTTCCTATCTCCTCCAACTAGCCCTTTATCCAAACTCCATCTTCATAAGGTTAAAGTGGCCAGCCAGTTCAACCCTCTGGAAATAGTGACATGCCATTTAACAAAGAGCTGGACAAACGTTTTGTCCTCTGTGGTGATATAGCCCAAGACACTCTCCATTCTCTAAACAAGATAGTGCTAGTGGATAATATAATCATAATCACAGGGGCTTGAGCCAAAGGCAGAGCTAAAGGCCATCTGCTGATATTCTTTGGTTGGGTCTAATATCTGTTTCTTGAGTGTTATTCCAAGGTTTGCAATGTTAGGAAATTTTACTAAGTTCCAGTTCAGATTTTAGCTTTGTAGGAATATTATTCCACAGGACTTATAAGAAATAGTAGTATCCTCAATAGAGCAACCGTTCATAAATATGGTACTAGTAGGCTGCCAAGGAGAAATAATACTTTGAAAAGATTTAATAATTACTATTAGAAAAAGGACTCCTCAACTTAGGGGAAAATATTCTAAGTTCTAGAAATGCTTGGAATATTTCCTATAACATTTTTCCAAAAAACATTTAACTGACATGAGCAAAATTTTAAAATTAATAATATAGCACAAAGACAAGAAATCTGAAATATACTGTTTATAGTTGCAGTTTTTAAAAGACTAGACACAACCAAGTGCATAGTAAATGTTCAAAACACACTAGAAGATATGTTGTCAAAGAAATAAGTTTATAATTCTACAAGTAAAAATACCAACCTTTCCGAAATTTGAGTCTTCCCATCCAACCTAAGATATCTATGCTGGTGGTGTTTTAGAAGAACCTCTAAGATGTCCAGCATCATTGTAAACTGGCTAAATAATACAACCCTGTCACCCTATGAAGAGAAAGCAGACACAAATTAATAAACATAATTATAATTCTTATTAGCTTGCAAAGATTTGCAGTATCTGGATTTTTACAGCAATCACTAGGTACTTTTATAGCACATATCTTTTATTTCTAAGGAACGCAACACAAGGAATGCAACACTAAGCCTACTGGAGCTTTTCCTTCTTCATGGTAAAAAAAAAAAGTGAGAATACATAAGGACCTATCTCAATGCAACAAACATTCATTGATAATACAAATTCTACGTGCTAGGGATTAAAAAAAAAAGTTTGCCATCAAGAACTTATATTTTCCCAGGCCAAGGTGAGTAGGTCTGAGTAGGAGGGGCTACAGAGATTTAACATGTATATAAATATATGTATATATATATATGTAAATGTATATAAGCAAACGAAGTAATCTGAAAAGGAATAGGATACTAAAAGGAGAGAGGAGGAAAGAAGGAATCAGTGAAGTTTTCATGCAGTAAGTGACAACTGAGTTTGAAGAATGAAAAAAGTCTGAAAAGTCGTAAAGGGTTATGCAAATAAACAGATGCAGGAGATGACGCTACCAAGGTCTGGGAACAGTTAGTAATGCTGTTAGGATGAAATGTAGAATTTGTAAGGGGATGAAATAAAGCTTAACTGGAGCCAGACTGGGCCTTAAATAATAGGCAGTTGGACTGCCTTGGAGGCAATAGCAGGGGACCACTGAAGGTTTTTTGAGTGATGTACTTATCTGTACTGTAGGAAGATTATTTTGACAGAAGATGAGAAAGATTAGAAACAGGAAGGTCAATTATGGAGTTATCAGTCTAGGCACCTGAAGAGAGGAGGAAAGAATTATGACAATAGTCATATGAATGGGAAAGAGGCTAAATCCAAGGTAGTTTATTGAAACAGAATCCAAAAAACTTGGCTCTCACTTAAATGTGGGGGATTGAAAGAGGGATAAGAGTCCAGGAGGACTTGACCTGGGTGGCAGAAAAGCCAGAGGTGCCATCCAAAGAAAGAGCCAAGGCTGGGACAGAGTGAACAAAGGATCATGGTCTGGAGAAAATGAATTTGAGATGCTCATAGGACATTCAGATGGGGACACGGCAAGGAGCGTAGTTACAACTGAAAATTAAGACATGTGGGAGTCATACATCAGGGAGGACAGAAACCCAAGAAGCTGATTCAATAAATCACCAACAAAACACCCGTCCAGACATAGACAGGATGCCCCAGGGCAGAGCTCTGGGGGATGCCCGTGCATGGGGCGTCAAAACCGGACCAAGGATCTGACACGGAAGAGAACCGAGAAAGAAGTGTCACGAAAGCCCAAGGCAACAGTTTCCTGAAAAGGACAGCTGAGAGTCAAAATCAACCAAGAGAGCAAGATAATACTGAGAAAAGCCCACCATCAAGCAATAAACCCACATAAATCATCAGCATTTCTGTAGATTAACAAGTAAATGGAGCAAAGATAGAGAAATTCCATTAAAAATATCAAAGGATAATATAAAACACTCGGTAGTCTCCCTACATGACTACCTGGAACAAAATACAGACAGATCTATACTGGATGGGTCTGTACTGGATATGAAGCAAGAGTAAATACTCACGGGTAAGGCAAAGCAATATAATAAACATGACAACACTGCCTAAATTAATTCATTCACTCAGCGCTGCAGCAAGCCACAAAATAACACTTCACAGAGCCGCACACTAGTACGATTCACCCAGAGAGCAGGAGAAAAGGTCCCTGGGTTTAGCAGCCAAAGAACAATGTGGGTGACTGGTGCGCTGGCAAACCAAGCTGCGAGGGCGAGAAAGTGGAAGGTGAGAAAGAAGAGGCAGCAGAAGCAGGCGGTTCCAGGGGTTTAGCACTAAAAGGGAGGAGAGACACAGAACGACAGCTTGAACGGACGGCAAGATCAAACGAAGGTCTTTTTTTAATTTTAATTTTTCAACAATTTTCAACACAGGACAGTGTGTTTTAGCATTTTTATACGCAACAAGAAGGCAAGAGCAGACAGGGAGAGACTGAAAATGAGAGTGAGAAAGTAAACGCACTTGGAGGAAAGGGAGAGGTATGGGAGATAGAATTTTTGGCAAAAAGTCAGTGCATAAGCAAAATTTTCCAAAAGCAAAACCAGGTTACTTTCACACCTGGTTTTGCCTTTTTAAATCTTATCTTTTAAAATCTTATTTAAATTATGCCTGTTTTCAGTTACTGAAAAATTGTGAAAACTGTATAAGTATTTTAACTTACACACCATATGATGCAATATTATTAGTGATTTGACTTTGGCTAACATAATACAATGAACTGCAACGCAATTGTACTAACATCTAAGACTTGAAGTACATTAACTGTAAGGACACGTACTGGACAAGGTTCTTGCCCTCAATAAGAGTAATTTTACCATTTTAACAAAATTCTAAGACTATACTCAAACAGTCTGTAGCAATCAGTAATATCCCATTATCTGACAAAAAGCAGTACTATTAGTAGTTGTAGATTTTAAAGATCAAACTAATAATATTAATACTGAAGGCTGGAGAATGAGGAAGTGTTGAATGACTAATTTTTGCATAATACCTTTTCTTTTAATTCAGACAAAATGCATTCTAGTTTCTTGAATTTTCCAGAGTCCAAAATGAGATCCATGTCTAACATAAAGTCATTGATATGCGCATACTGTTTACAAAGTAAATGTAGTTCAAAGTCTGTCATGACTTCCATATCTTCAAAAATCAGGTCAGGATTAGCTTCACAATGTGTAGGTTCCTCAAAAGAAAAGAAAATCTTATTTCAAAGTATACTTTACAATATGATAATATGAAAACTAACCTTAATTATTTCCTCAGTCCCTTGAAAGGCAGCACGTTGTAGCCTACAGAGTCAAGGAGATGTGGGTTCGAATCCTGCCTGATGTTCACTAGCTGTGTGGCCTTGGACAAGCCACCATGTTAAGCCTCACTTGTCGGCTACAATTTAAGGAGGTTCGTCGCAGTGACATCTAAGGTGTGTGCCAGCTCCAAATTAATTCCATAAAATTAATCAAATAATTAAGATGAATGCTAGTGTACTAGTAAGGACACTGCTGATACTGATCAAATTATACAGCATTCTAATGCAACTCATTCAGGATCAGACAAAGAGATAAAGAGAAACTGGTTGGGCGAATCACATGAGTCACTGACAACAGGGAAGTGGAAGACTTCAGTTGTAAGCTATTCCTCTGTTCAGACACTGAGATGATGTTCGTCAAAGCACAACTCCCCCATGCAATTTTACACACTGATGTACACTACCCAGTGACCTTTTAGAATACATTTTACATCAGTGACCTAATGCAGTAAAAGTTAGGAAGACGACAATCATCAAATAACCAGCGTATTTATACTTTGGAACCCAGGGTCACTTCTAAATTATAGAGGGAAGGGCAGCAGAGTAACATCTTAGTGGCTTATCTGCTTATTTTTTACCTAAGGTCATACAGTAAACAAATTTGGGGTTTTAGTTTAGGTGAAGTGCTGCGAACTGGAGAGTAAAGAGGATCATGCATTCATCCTTACCTTTAACATCAGCTGTGACATTATTTTGAGTTTTTCAGCTGTATAATATTGACGATGTAATAAAGGGTGATTGGCCATTTTTCTTAGTTGCATCATCACATTGCCCATCTCTGAGCTTTTCTCTGCAAGTCAAAAAGTACAGACTGAAATCTAAATCTAATAATTATTTTAAATGACAGCAAATAGTCAATTTAAAAAAATTCTTTTAGTTCAGTGAGATAAGGAACAAACAAAAAAAGTCATCATGCAACTATAAAAGCAACAAACTCCCACAGAACGGTATATGAAGTATACTGTCCAAATCAGGTCATACCCATGCCATGGATAGATTTCTTCATTTTGTTAAAAAGGTTAAAGTACAGTTGTTCCTGCTTTTCTGACATTGCACACAGCTCAACACAATCCTTTTTGGGAGGTAGCTGCTTAAGGACCTAAGAAAACCAAATAGAATTTGTTTAAGGAAAGATTTCCTAGTTTAAATAAAACAAAATATAATACTGCTAACCAACACACACAGGAAGACATTACCTCTTCTTTTACTCTTCTCAGAATAAATGGCTTTATAATTTGCTTAGCGTGTGCTATTCTCTCCTTTTCATATATACTTTGTTCTTCAGCTGACTTCTAATGGAAGAAAAAATCATCCCTTTTAGAAAAGAAATTACAATACAGGTGGCTTATTTTAAAGCACTGAAATACACTCATGGCTATAAGCCTCTTGGCTTCTCCCACATGTACATTCTAAGAGGGCCTTCTCTCTTTCTCCAAATACTCCAAACTGATGATAGCCAAGATTTAATATTTAGCTTGTAATCTGCTTCTTAAAGAAGACATGGTTAAGTATTAATATTAGAGTTTGAACAACAAGCAATTGACATTTCTGTTACATAGGGCTATGTTTAAAATCTATGTGCGAACTCAGCACTTTCCTTCAGCAACAAGGACAAATAATGAAGACTTTTTTTTGTTCTGCATATTATTGGCAAAAATGTGTTGCTCCTCTGGCTTGAGACTTTTAATTTTCCAACATTTTCCCCTTACAGTTTATACTAGGTAGAAAAACCATAGCTAACAGTCCAATTTGGTAGATCTTTTTCACCAAAAACCACTTCTAAATGGTTCAAACTTTCCCTCCAACAAATTAAAACTAAAAGAGATGAATGAATGAATGAAAATTGGCCCTGGATATATAAATATGTGAACATGTACTCTCTGCTTACTGCTTTGGAAGAGAACATTCTTCTGATTTCACTGGTGCTACTGCTGAACATATGAGGCATGACAAAATTCAACAGAGACATGAGTTCCAATAGATTATTCTGAACAGGAGTGCCTGTAAGTAGCAGACGATTCTTTGCCTATGAAAAAGAGAGAAATGGAAATTGGGTGTTTAAGACACAGACACACTCTCACTCAACTCTCCCTCCCTGCCCCCCACTACAATAAACACATGCACAAACACCTCCCTAAAACCTCATGGGTAAATGTGCTCGTAATTTGTTCCAGGAGGGACATCAGAGTTCACCTAGTTCTAACTTCTATAAGATGTTATATAATTTCTCCATGGTCATACAACTAATTAGTAGTACAGCCAATTTGAAAACTCCAGACTCTAGTCTCTGGTCAGTAGTTTCTCTACCATAGCAGTATATTTCCTTTTCTGCTAAAAGTAGTCAGAGAACAGAAATTGTTCAGATTAACATTTTATGTCTAAACTTGTTCTGCGTTTAAGCTGACCGCGTGAAACAGCCATCAACACTTCCACCTTTGCCCTTTTCTTCCAAGGAGGTATAGCCCTCCTGTCAGGTACTGAGGGAAGAGGTTTTATACTTGATGTTCTTATGTTGTATCTTACATAAGAGTACATACATTTGATTTGCAAGTTTTAAAATTTTATAATTTGTTAAGAACAGAGAAGGAATTCCATACGTTAATGGTCATGAGGTGCTGGTAGCGCACAGAGCCCATATTCTTCAACATGTGGCCCTCATCGAAGATTGCATAGTTAAGTTTCAGCCGTCGAAATAGACTGCGGTCATCTGAACTGCTAATTGCACAATTGTACCTATTGCAAATAAAAATTGGAGGACAGCATTCTAAGAGTTTAGACAATCCAGCGATTTGTGAATCCCATAAAAATTTCACCCAAAAGGAAGCACTGACTCATTTGCATTAATTAGGAAAAAAGTGGAAGGATTTCCCTTAGAAGTGACTATGATAAAGACAAAAACTACTAATAAAAGAATAAAAAAGGAAAAAGAAAATTCTAAGCACATAATTTATTCATTAATGCTTCAAATTATATATTACACAGCTAACAGTAGTCAGTCTGAAATGGAAAGAAAAAACTAAGGACAATTTTAAAAACTTAGACAACTTAAAGGCTTTATCTAACAGGGTAAAGCCAGTTATGTGTTTCTATGATAAAAGTCAGGTTCTGTTTCTTTGAAATATATTATGTTTTAATAGTGTTTATGCACAATTTAAAAATTATATGGTAACAAAAAAATAGAAAATAGGAACACACTGCTACAGGATCAGATTAGAAGATGAGTTCTTGCTTGATCTAAGGACAAATTGACAGGAATTATGTCAAAAATTTTGACAGAATGCGGCAAGAAGGGAACATCCTTCTGACTAGAGTTCTAGTCAGAAATGATAAAATATTTTTTATAATAAAATTAACAATTATTTAAAGAATTGAGTGAGTACTAACCAATTATGAGGAAGTATATAGCTGGGCATCAAATGACAGAATAAAAGTAATACAACAAAATGTGCCAAATAGTTAAATTAAATAAATGAACATTCAATATTTAGTTAACAAAAGATGGATGACTCAAATGCTATACTGACACCCCAAGATCACCAACATTCAACCAATGATTAACTAAAAGTCTAGTTTTACACAAGTGTGCCAGGTATTATGTATAAAAAAATATTAAGAAAAATAGCCTCAGCATGTTAGGTAGAATCTATTAAGAGTTGTTATGGAAAACCACAGATAGGACTTAAATGAGATTAAAAAGTATTAAGATCTGGTGGGAGAAATATACTCACTAATGAAACCAATGAACAAAGTAAAGTTATATATTTAATAATCACATCACTGCTTAGTAATTCCTGCCTTCAATGTTTTATTTACATTTTTTTAAAAACCTGAGCATATGAGCTATGAGAGCAGACAGAAAAAATAACTGTGGTGCAATGAAATAGTGCAGTGAAACAGGCTGTCTTCTGCTGATTGAATGGATAACCATGTAACCAAATAATTCGCATTCTCACACCAGGTGCTGCTGACCTGAAAGGTGAGGCAAAAAGTCCTACCCAGAATGGATAAAGCACAACTGAGAATGATCTCAAATTAATCAAAATCAATCACTGCTCCTGCTCTTATTAAATACTTTTATCAAAAACAATATTTTTTCGCTTGTCAATTTCCCTAATAATTTTAGTACTTACGTAGTCACAATCACATTGAAGTCTACAACTTTATTATGAATATCGTATCTAAGCTGTTTGCGATCTTCTTGAGAACCTAGAGATAAAAACGTGTTTGGAAAAATTATCTTTTCAAGTTGTGTTCAATTGATATAGACTATGAATATTATTGATTCCCTATACTTCAAGTAAAATGACAAGGCTGCACAAGGTATTGTACTAAGCTCTGGAGACAGAAAGACAAAAATCAAAGAGTCAACAGGGAATTCTAATGGGGGGACATCTATAAAAAGATTCCATGCCTTCAATTCAACAAGTATTTATTTAAATACTTTATGTGAAGCTTAATGAGAGGCAGCAGTATAGGGCTGTGAGGGTTGACCTTGAATCAGGAAGGCCTGGGTTCTTTTCAGGCCATGTACAAATACTGCCTGTGGGAATGGAGGCAAAGGCACTTTAATACTGATCTGCTTTGGTGGAATGAGTTTTCTTTCTGGGGAAATTCTCTATAGTAATTAAATTATAGGTCTGGATCCCCTCCTATTCCACACACTCAAAAATATAAAAGGCACCATGCAAAGAATAAAAAGCTGAGGTGGTTCTTATCTTCAAGAAATTTGCAATCTGATTATGGGATTACAGAGAGAGATCAGACATGTGTGTGAGCTAAGGTGGACTCTACCATGAGAATGCTAGCAAAAATGCCGCAAGAAAGTCTGAGCTGGGAGAAATCCCTTTTGAGCTGAGATATGGGTGAGATTACACTGGAATACTGCCTTGAAAAATGAAAAGGACTATTACAGGGATGTGGAAGGAGCACATCTAGACATGGGGTCAAGTTGGTGAATGCTTCAAAACAGGAAATGCAGGACTAGGTTAATGAGTAGTTACTGGTCCAGTTTGGCTAGAATATGCAGTGCATGGAGAGGAATAGGAATGAAAATACAACCAGACTGCAGTGAGCTTCAAACGCGATGGGCTAAGAAATTTCTGTATTGTCACATAGGCAAAAGAGAAATAGTGAAGAGCTTTGAGTTGGACTGTAATGCAGTTATACGTGAGCACTGTCTGGACAACTGTGTGAAAGCTGTCTGAAACAGAAAAAGTGACCACAACAGTGGCAGCAGAAACAGAAGGAGGAACAGAGGAAAGGGAAGAGAGAAAGGTGGATACAAGGTTTTCATTCTGGGTATTAGAAGCAATATAAAAGTATATTTACCATAATAAAAGAGGACATCTAGGTTAGAGCACCATAAATTAACTTCTCTTATCCAGTTGTCTATAAAACAAAAAAGTAGCTGTTAGTTGTTCCTACCATTCCATATGTCATCAAACTACTCACTCTATCATAAACTGAAGTCAAATAGGAATTTTTATTATACATAGATGAAAACTATTAACCTTATTCTATAAAAGTAGTTTACAAGTTTGAATTTTGTTATGATTTAAATATTTACCAAGAAGTAGGTCATTAAATTCAATGTATCAGATATACAACATAAAGACTGGTCCTGCAAATGAAATCTTTAGTGCTTCAAGAAAACAAAACTTCCAAGACTTTTCTCTCAACCAAAGTTCTAAGAATCTTGTCAAGATTAGTAAGGACTAAAGTAGAACTCCTAGAACTTTGTATTCTTTATTCATTAGCAGACTAATCACATCAATAAGTTGACCATAAAAAGGACAGAAAATATAGAAAAACTAATTTTGAACACACTAGTCTATAAACTTGTACTCTGTTTACTTTCAGTAATAGGTTTTACAATTAACTCACATAATATTGTGATACAAGTTTATTGTAAATTAGTTTTACTTATAATCACCTAATTACATTTTAGAGACAAATAAAGCAGTTGATTTTCAAAGATAAGAAAAATAACTTCACAAGACATGTGGAACTACGCCTTGCAAAGATAACTGATGAGCATAAAACAAATGTAAAATAAAAAAAACCACCAAGTTAAAAATGATGACAATTTAAACGTGTAGTGCATATAGTAGAAACAGTGAAATAAAGTGTCAAGTTCTTACAAATTAACTGAAAGTATACCTTGTTAGTCAATGCAAAGGTTGGCGTATGGTACAGGAATACGATATGAAAGAGGTCTGTATGCTACTAAGATGCTTAATGCCATTAGATCACTAATATTGTAAAAACGATTCTAAATTCTATAACTATAAAAACCCCAAATGTTAAAATATACAAACAAAATAAAACCACAAACCCCATTATTTAAAATTCATTAAAAATGTATATTAATTTAAACAAATAAATGTTGTTTATTTTTAAATTTTACTGCTGTGTATTTTTCTGATTTTCTTGCTGGATTTTTAAACATAGTAGAAGTTAGCATATATTATCTTGATTCTTCAGTTTTTACTCATTACTTCATACTGGCCCTCAAACTTCTCTTTGTACTCAATTCACATGGGTCTATAATCTCAATGCATTCAGTATTTCTCCCCCAATGGAGCAAACCTTTTGTGCCTGCCATTTCCTACTCAATGTCCACATCCATCCAATGTGCTGTAAATCTTCATCTTCTGCTGATATTGCAAGGGTGCTAGTGAGACACCGGACATTTATCTATCATCCCTCACTCACAATATCTGAGCAGCCCATCTTTTCTTCTAATTACACACTTCTTTGTTGTTATTTTTTATTCTTATTTTTCTTTAGAAATCCTCATGACTCATCTGTAGCAGTCTGTGCACATTTACCCCGTGCCTCTCTACTGTCCTCTGAGTTATACATCCTTTTAATTCTTTGAAGAATCTTACGTAATAATAACAATGGAATATTATTGAAAAGATGGTCCTTTGCTCTTACGGGAAGTTTTGCAACTCAGCTTATCCTCTTCCTGTTCAACTCTGCCCAACTCGTCCATTTGTGCTGTCTGACTCAAGATTTAATGTTAGACAACTTCTGTAGGATGTCCATTTATATCGTCAGGCAATAGATAGTCTTAATCACTTTGCCTACTTCTATGTGAAAGGTCAAGCTAAATTCTTTTGAGTGATTTCACATCTTATGGGAGACTGCAATATTTCAAGACTTGATGCACTCAGCATGATGTCATCTGCAAGAAAAGGACCATGTGGAGGACCATACTACGCATGAAAATCTATTTTAAAATGTGCAGTCTTTGTGACCTCCTCCACCACAACAGCCAACATCTCGGACAAGTATCTTCTCCCTGTTTTATGCCCTGTCTGAGGCTTATAATCAGCCATGCCCCCTTCTTCCTTCCTTCTTCTATCTTGGGTAGCCCAAGCTACATGCGCAGTCCACTCATGGGGCCAATTAGATCTGTGTCCAGCCTGGGCTGGTTTGCTTCTCTTTAGGAAGCCTGGTAGCCCTCTGCTCCTGGGGGCTCATCATGTGGTGCCAAAGTACAGATATCTAATAGGCTGAGAACTACAGAGACCCACCACCCTCAACCTCCCCAGCAGCAGGGATTACAGGCACACCCAAGCTCTATTCCACCTTTCAAAGAATTATGGATGACTCTGCTGAACTAAAGACCTTGTAAGAACTTGTGAAGTAGTATTTAGTTCTACCAGATGAAATAATTTTTCAAAATCAACCAACAATAAGATCTTACAATCTCTACATCTTTTAGTTAGTTATGAAATGGTAAAGATGTGCTACACTGTTGAATATCACTTGCAAAGATCTGCTTGTTCCTTATTAACACCCTCATCAAGGATTCCCTCAATTCATACAGACGACTCTCAAGGATTCTGTTTAGATGAGAAGCTATAAAGGTTAGTAGTTGTTGATATTCTCTCAGTAGCCTTTTTTCAGTATTAATAAGGTCCAATATACCTTTGGTATCTTCCCCTCCTTTCTGAGAAACCTTGCATATACCAGTCCCTCAACATGTTCACCATTGTGTCACCTCCAACACAGATCTTCTCTATACATACGAAGTCTAATATAGTTGTTCTTCTTGTCTTTGTTTTCTTTAGTGCCATTTCAACCAATGTGACATTAGAGTTCCACTGTCCTTAAAGGAGAAAAGTTTGTTATAATTTTTTCCTCATTTGTCTTCTGGTTGTTGTCCTGCTTCCATTTTCATCCTCAAATGCCCTTGGAGTGACTGTTTAGTTGGGTCCCTGCCAAACTTTCTTTAAACTGGTTTTATCCTTCCTTGTTTTTCTTTGCTTTGAAACAATACTACTCATAATGATGCATCATTATTCATCATAAGATTTTATGAACAAATTTATATTGTGACCTGCTGTTGTCTTTGGCAAACACATTAGATGTCTGCTGAATAAAGCCTTCCCTTGGTTCTTTGGGTCTCCTAGTCATGGCAATTAATTTGTTACTGGTTAAATGTCTCAATAAAATCAGTCAGTCAGTGTCAAGGACTCTGTTGTCCATTTTCCATTCTTAATTACCTGTTTAACTCAGGGTTATTTCAATTTATGTCATTTTTTTTCTTACTGTTATTTCCTGTGGGTTTTTTTCCAAACTAATGCTGATCTTAGCTCTGAAAAGTGCAGCTGACTCAGTAATAATACACACCATTAAGAAGTCTTTTCCTATCAGTCAAAGTGTAATCTATTTCATTTGTTACGGTGTTAGCAGGTACTCACCATGTCAGGGTCTACCAATTAATTCTTTTCCCAAAATTTTTTTTTAAAAAAAATTCATGATATAAAAGGCATGAGGTTTCTATGCTACCCATACGTCTTTGCCTTCTCACATTTCTTATTCCTTAATTATGTTTTCCTACTTTACTTTTCACCATTCTCACCTTTGCTGCAATTTAAATAAAAATACTGAAGGGCCTTATAAAACTCTACCAATTTCTCCTCATAACCAACGTAGTATGTAAGCTATAGTCACTTTTACAGTTGTCAACACACACTGATTGAGTGGTAAAGAGAATAAAGAACCTATAGTGTGTGTGCTGATTTTTAAAACAGGGGAGAGAGTAAACCTGAGTGGGGAGGGAGTAAATCTGAGTAAAGTAAAACGGAAGTCTTTTAAAGTCTTTTCTTTCCACCAAGATGGCCTTCTAGGCAGATGTTTAGAACACAGAAGATTCCTTGATAAACACAATCAAAGTGAACTTTGTTCAAAGGTTCTGAGAAATGTCAAACTAAGTAGCAAATCTTGGAACGCTCTTGGTTTGCAGATGGCTTTGTCTACCGGGGCCTTCTCCATGAGACTCATGATCACTTAAAGATCTGCCTAACAATGCACACAGAAAATACTATGTGAATAAGGAAAGCAAATTACTGATGATAAGTAGGCATGTGGGTCGTTCACTCTGCAGGTATATGTCTGTGTATATTCTGTGGGTATATGTCTCTATGGAAAGGCACTGATGAACAACGACCTGAATCTAAACTTGGAAAAGAGAGTGGACTCTACTACATTTGGAAAATTTCAGTATTTTCAGTAATTTCAAACTGTTTCTATTGTAAAAGCTCATCATCAATACATTCCTGGAGATGATATATGGCTACAAATAACAAAATCATACTCTCTAAGCCATTCAATATTACTGGTGACCCAAAGGATTGTGGAAACACATGGTGAGTATTAAACAGGGTACAATACATCACCAAGAAGCTACATAAATTAATACAACATAAAGGAAATATATGATGAGAAAAAATACGTAAGCTATTGTTTAGTAAGGGTCAAGAATAATAGATGATCTACTGGTAGTCACAAACATATTAAAACCACCACAGTTCAATTTCCAATGTATTGGGAAGATCCTATATGGAAGACTTATGGAAAGCCACAGATAAGTGGATGACTTGGAAGAAGGAATACTAATTTCAATGAGGGGAGAAAGTGGATTTTGCAGACTACAGATCTGTGAGCTTGAGTTTTTTGAGGCAAAATCCTAGAATTATTATCAAAGGGATCGTTAATGAACACCAATAGAGAAGAGGTGATTTCAAATAGCTTGCACTGTTTCATAAAGAACAAGTCATGCCAGTCTGTTTATTTCCTTTTTTTTGAAAAAAAGTGATGAAATAGATAAATCAATGGTATGCTGTAGATATAAGTTTGCTCACAAAGGAATGCAAGCTAGATAATAATACAAGCAGGTGGATTAGGAACTATTTAAGAGACTGGATCCAAAGAGAAATTATTAGTCAGTCAATATACATTTATTAAGTGCCTACTATGTGCCAAGCACTGACTGGGCTAAGTGCTGGTGATACAAAAAGGGACAAAAGCTTGACAATCTTTGCCCTCAAGGAGCTTACAACCTAATAGGGGATGGGGAAGGAACATGCGAACAAATACATACAAAACAAGCTACATGGAGAATAAATTGGAAACGATTAGCAGAGGGAAGGCACTAGAGAGAAGGCTTCCAATAAAAGATGGGTCTTTTTTGGAGACTTAAAAGAAGCCAAGGGGGCGGAGCCAAGATGGCGGCATAGAAGCAGCAACATATCGCAGCTCTCACATAGCCACCCCAAAATACCCATAAAATAGGACTCTAAACCAATCCTGGAACTCCAAAACGCACACAAAGATACTTCCCACTAAAGTCAGCTCGGCTACGAGGAACCATATCAGCACTGCGAACCAGAAACCAGCCTGGCCTGAAGCCGAGGCTGTGCCCGGGAATTGCTGAGAAGCTTCAGGTGAGCAGATTAGCGGCAGCTGTGAATGGGATTTGTGAAAGGGGGAGATAAGCAGTCCGGCCAGAAGGCCTCCAGAGCGGAAAAGTGAAAGGCAGAGGTTTTGCACCTCGGCTCTGCAGCTTCCCACCGCGGCCTGCAGACAGCAGGGGGACTGAGCGACTGGGCTAGCCAGGGCT
>CM053583.1:175851995-175889873 GCA_028627135.1 Pseudochirops cupreus | reverse complement strand
ACATAGGAGAGAATAGACTGGGGGAGGGGGGAAATACTGGGATGGCTGTTTTGGGGTGGTGGGCGGGGGAAAGACGGGGAGAAAAGATGTAACTCAAAAAAATTTAATAAAGAATCTCATATAAAAAAAAAAAAAGAAGCCAAGCAAGTCATCAGGTAGAGCAGAAGAAGGAAAGCATTCTAGGCATGGGGGCAGTCAGTGGAGATGCCTGGAGCATCTTGTGTGAGGAACAATAAGAGACCAGTGTTACGTGAGATGAAAAGAAAACTGGAAATGTAGGGAACAGGGTAAAGTGGAGAGATTATGAAAGGCTCTGAATGCCAAACAGAAGGCTTTGTATTTGATCCTGAAGGCAACAGGGAGTAACTGGAGTTTAGGGAGTGGGGAGTAGCAGCTATATTTGTGGAATGGAATCAGACTTGTCCCAGAGCACCAGTAGGCTATTGCGATATTCCAAGCATAAGATAATTAGGGCCTATACCAGGGGCGGTGGCAGTATCAGAAGAGAGAAGGGGCTGTATTCAAGAGGTGTTGCAAAAGTCACATTGATAGGTCTTGGCAAAAGAGTGAGAAAGGGGCTGGAAGGATGATGCCATCCTCAACAGTAATAGGAAACTTAAAGAGGGACTGGTGGTTTAGGGAAAGTATAATGACTTATTAGTACTTATAATTATTAACAGTTTAATGTCAAATCTATAACTGAATGTCCCAGAGATCTAATTTTGGCCATGTGCTATTTCATATTTTTCACTTGGAAAGACATGGACAGCATGTTTATCAAATCTGTTCATTAAACAAATAGGTCAAGAGACATTCAAAAACAAGTGAGATGAAGCCTAAGAGGTGTTGTAAACTTAAAATCTATACTTAGGTTCAGGAAATCAACTTCACAAATACAAGACAGGAAAGGCAGGGCTAGAGAACACTGCAGAAAAAGATGAGGGGTTCTGAAATTACAAGCTTAACGTGAGTCAAGACTGTGAAATAGCAACTAAGAAAACTAATGCAAACTTAGGCAGCTTTAACAGGAGAGGCACAGGACTAGGGCTGTTCTGAATAGATGCCATCTAAAGTAAATGTTCAGTTCTCAGTAACTCATCTTAAGATGAATTTTGTTAAGCTGGAGAGGATCTAGAGAAGGGCAATGAGGATGGCAAGGGGCCTTAAGGTCATGCCACATGATGATCAGTTGTTTTATGGGTTTTCTTCTGTAGAGTTCATTGACTAGCCATTGACAACTGACTGATGAGACATGAGGAAACATGGCACTGCAGCTTTATTCAGAGTAAGACACTCTTCACCAGTAAGTGTATGGAAATGAATATCCACTACAAAATAGTTGGTTGTCTGTCTCTCTCTGTCATTACATGAAAAAATGTTTGTTACAAACCAGATGTTTACATGAGACGAAAAGGAAAATAAGCTAACCAGCTTAAACTGGTTTTATGGCTTTTCTTGAGGCAGTTACTATGTTCTGAGGTCATACATGGCGAAGTAGAACAAAATGAGTTGGTCAATGTTAACTTTTAACAATCCACTCTTAATATGGTCATATAGCAAGGGGAGGTTTAATCTGGAGAGGTTTTAGGAAGGACATGATAGTTGGCTTCAAATCTCTGAAGGGCTAAGTCATATGGAAGAGCCCTGTTAGGAGAAAGAGTTGGAAGCTTTTTTAAAAAGAAGCAAATTCAGTCTTGATGCATGGAAAAACTTCATCTCAAAGAAGCTCTTCTGTAAAGGCTACATGACCACTTTGTATGGAAGCCTGGTCGTGTCTTATCTTGTCTCCAACACCACTGTTCCATTCTCAGCCCAGAGGGGCGGGCCGCAGAGTGGACTCTACCCCTCTGCTTCCACCTACAATCACTGTAGTGCTATCACTGAATGAGTGTTCTAATTCATCTGCTACCCAAGGCAGTCCCTACGCTTAGCAAGCTCCCAATATTCATTACTTTCTCTATTCCTCTTACTTAATTGTCTAGGAGGAAACTGCCTCCCACCCTCCACCTTTTGTTCTCTCATCTCCATTTTCCCCAACTCTATTTCTTCTCTTGTCCTACACTCAACTTGGAGATCTATCTGGCTTCTGCCATGTGATATTTTTTTCCTGGAATTCTTCAGCACTGGCTGTACCATCAAACATATCCCCTGTGTTACCTGGGCCTAGAAGGGGACACGGGATCCTTCTTGGAGCCTAGTGAAACATCCACACTGTCCCTTTGCTGCCAATATTCAGCAGGCTCTCCTCTTGTGAATTTTTAACCCAATGATTAGGAAAAAACATATCTACTGGCCTTCAAGTCACTCTTTTCAAAACGGGTTCAATGGCTGACTCTCATCTCTCCTCAACCCTGAGGGGATATGATATCCATATCTGTTATTTCCTCAAGTACCACGAGCTCCCAGCTCTCCCATGGCCTCAAATCACAGGGCCTATTTCTTTCATCTCATCTCAGGCACTCAACAAATGTTTTACTCCCATGATCAGAAATTCTTGTCAGATCTATTTCTCTGTCTATTCCATCTTTCCTTGTGCCTCTACCCTCCAAAACCTATTTTTTAAGACACTCAGCTCTACCACTCTATCTCTGAGGCATCACTATTACTGATTTGACTTCACTTCCTCCCCTTCTCGATCTCTGCTCAGTTCAACTCCATACCATCTTCTACTCTCAACTCCCATGTTTCCTTGTCCATCTCTCACCAAACCCTGATTTTGGATTACGCTACCATCAGTTTCCCATCATCTCAGTCATGTACCTCAATAAAGATAAAGGAAGAAATCCCACAATGGCACTGACTAGGCATACTACAAATTTGCTAACTAATCTCAAATGGACCCTCAATGCAAAGCAATTCTTTCACTCCCCCTTAACTGATTCTCTAACTTCTCAAAGAAACTGCTACAACTCTTCTCTCTTTAAACTGCCAAACAAATAAAATGTACAGTTAAGTTCAGAAGGAAAGATAGGAGTCCCGGAGGGTCCAGGAAAGCCCACTGAAGGAGGCCACTGACGTTTATTGACTGGAGGTGTAACAGGTTTAGTCCTGCATTTAAGGAAGATCACTTTGGTAGCTATGTGGAGGATTTATTTAGATTGGTTTGAAGCTGAAGGCAGATGAATCAATTAGAAGAGCATTGTAGCAGTCGAGGTGAGACCCCTGTCCTTAACTTCTTAGCTAAGGACCTCAACTCTTTACTAAGAACACAGGTCATTTGCCAATTTCATTCCCAAGCCTGCTGACATCATTCCCCACTGTTTCTTCTTTTCCTTCGGTCTCTGGTAAGGTAGCTCTTCTTCATGCCAAGGCAAACCCTTCTATGCATACTCTTGATTCCATCCCTTCCCTCGATTAGTATGCCCCCCTTCAACCATCTCCTCTCTATTCTTTAGCGTCTTGCTCTTTCTTGGTTTCTTCCCTTCTGCCTTCAAACAAGCCAAAGGCTCCCTTGATGCTTAAAAAAAAAATTCAACTATATTCCCCCACTCCCTTAATCTGTCATCCTTTATCTCTCTTCTTTTTCTTAGCTAAACTTCTAGAAAAAAAGCTGTAACTCAGATGCCTCCAGTTCCTCTCCACTAAGTCCCTTTAACTCCTCTGCAGCCTGGTTTCCAAGCTCATCACTCATGTGAAATGATTCTCTCCAAAGGTACCAATCTCTTAACTATTTTTTCTCAGTCTGTATCATCTTTAACCTTTCTGCTGTATTTTCTATTGTTGATCACCCTCTCTTCCTAGACATTCTCTCCACTTTGGGCTTTCCTAACCCTAATCTCTCCTGGTCAGTAAGTCAGCTAGCATTTATTAAACACTGTATGGAAAATGTGCTCAACACTGGGGATATAAAGAAAGGTAAAAGACTGTCCCTGCTCTGAAGGAGCATGCAAACAATTATGTAAAAACAAGACAGATAGAATAAACTGAGAGATCATCAACAAAAGGAAGGCTCTAGTAGAAAAAGGGGAGAGGGGAGAGTCAAGAAAGTTTTCTTTGTAGAAGGGGTTTTAGTTGAGACTTGAAGGAAGCCAAGGAAGCCAAGAGGCAGAGATGAATGGAAAGAACTCCACGTATGAGGAATAACCAATGAGTAAGTCTGGAGGGGAGAGATGTAGCATCTTATTCAAAGAACACCAAGGAGGTCGATATCACTGGGGTGCAGAGGATTTGGGGGAATATAAAGTATAAGTAGTAGGAAGGGGCAAGGTTATGAAGGGATTAGATTTTATATTTAATCCTGAAGGCAACTGGAGTTGCCAGAATGGGGGGGCAGGAGTTGTGTGTGAAATGGCCTCCCTTCTACCTACTGAAAGCATCTCCTTTTGCTAGGGTTTATCATTCATACCCTATATGTGGGTATAATTCCAAGGCTCCATACTGAGCCCTCATTTCTCCATGCTCCCTCTCAAGTTCCATGGGTTTAAACAGTCAGCTCTAGGAAGATAATTCCCAAATCAATATCTATCTATCTATGCCTATGTATGTATATATAGCCCCATTCTCTCTTAACCTCCAGTCCTACATCACCAACTGACTACTGGACATTTCAAACCAGATGCCTCAGAAACATCAAACTCATGAAATCCAGAGAGCTCATTATCTTTCTGACCAAAACCACCCCTCAGTCGGGCTTCTCCAATTAAGTTAGTAGCTTTGGTGTTGTCCTTCACTGCTCACTCATCTTCCCTCTGCAGAGTCAATTAACCCCCAGACTCACACTCCTTCCTCCATAACATTTCCTGCATCTGATACCTGCCCTCTGTTCACATAGCCACCACCTCTTCTTTCTCCATCTGCCTCCGGTTTCAAACCAATCTAACCAGGCTTCCACAAAGTCACCAAAGTGATCTTCCTCAAGTACCACTCTAAACATGCTATACCCTATTCTACAAACATCAGTGGCCTTCTAAAGTGGGCTTTCCCGGACCCTCTGGGGCTCCTATCTTCTCCTCTGAGCTTACTTTCCAATCATTTTATATATCTTTATTTTTTCTTTATTCTATATATATTATATATATCGTATCACATATATCCATCATAGATAGCCTATAATTTAGATGCTACTCAGATAAAATTTTTACTTTTAGACAATTATCAAAAAAGATGGATATTATAAATCATAAACCAAAGCTGGTGATTATAAGTATTTGTCAAAGAAAATATTTAGCCAACCAGTGAATTAAGATTAAAGCAATTAAATCAAAAGAATTATATAATAAAAACTGACTTTTAATTTAACAATGACACCAAAGTATGGAAATTCTAATAAGTACTTTTGTCTTAAAAATGGTAATTATTTTGTTTTAAAGATACCAGGAGCAACATGATAAAGGAAAAAAGAAGCTAGAAAACATAAAGGTAGAATCATAAAGTCTAGTATATTAAGATTCATTTTACAAGAGAATGTAGAAAGAAACAGCACCACTTACAATCACTTTAAACACATTTTAAAAAACTAAGATGGCTAATAAGCAAAAATGGTGGATCTCCCTTCCCCCAGTAATACCTACCTAAAGTTGAAGCTGGCACAACAATTAAATGAGGACCTCTATTACCTTCTTGATAGAGGTATGCCAGGAAGGAAATGGCTTGAATTGTTTTCCCTAATCCCTGTAAGGTAACAGGAAAAAAGGAAAAATTATCAATAAAGCTTTCTAGTATAAATGTGTATTAACTTCATTTTCCTTAGTGCATCCAGTCAGTAGAAACAAACTAATTACTTTTTTCTCAAATTAGAAAAATCTCATTGGTAACAGTTTTTTCAATAACGATCAAGGTAGAGACTGTGTTTTAGCAAGCTTAACAGGACATAAAAATTGCTTTATTGCAGCCAAATGTCATTAACATTAAAACCTACATTATGTTTTTCAAATAACAAATGAAAGAGGAGCAACAATGCTATATTTAGAAGTTTCTATGTCTATCTGCTCTATTAGTAGTCATTATTTAGTCTGCAAGTACATTTGAATATTTTCATTTAATTTTGTAGCAGAAATATTTATCTTTTAGACGTGCTGATCTCAGGACTGAATGTACTCTACAGTGATAACATATAAATATATACAGGTTGTTATGAGAAGATATTCATAAATGTGACAAATTTCATAGGATGAGAGTAATAATTTAAAAATTCATCTTTTTGGGTATCTGGAGACCTCAACTCTTGTTGTAAATTAGCCACTAACTAGTTTTATAACCTTGGGATCTCACTCCCTCATCAGTAAAATTAGGAGGTTTGGACTACACTATCACTAAAGCTCCTTTCTACTATAAAATTTTATAATCTTCCCCTCCCCTCTTCCCCTCTTATTTAAACTTTAAAAAAATGTCATGGAGTGACCATCAGTACTTAGATTATTATTATTGATGCTGAGGACTAATTTCAGTCTGATTTTCGAGGTATCAGTAGTCTCAAAACAGAAAAGGAGAGGATTAGAGCAGGTGCCTAGAAACGGAGGTAGTTAACTGAAGAGTCAAACAAAACAGAGGTAGAATCCACTGGAATGGTCACCTGCAAAACCAGGAATATCAAAGGATGCAGAAAAAGAAATTCAATCTAGGGACAAAAGAGGAGGGAAACTGAAAAATGATAAAATAAATTTCTCTAAGGTGGAGAGAAATACTTAATATTATAGGGAAGACAAGCTTCAAATGACTGTTTCTACTCATAATAAAATTTAAAAGGAAAAACCAATATGCTACTTACCATTTCATCAGCCAAAATACCATTTAGTCCATGTTTATGCAGCAGTGCTAGCCAATTCAAACCAATTTTCTGATATGGCTTGAGAGACAAACTGAAAAGAAAAAGAGTGATTAATAATGGCATTACCTTTACTTTCTTTGTCTTCTTTACATCAACTTTAGATTTAGACACATCTAATCCAATTTGTTTTCAGTACTAGCAGTAATAAGTTCATTCATTATATCTAAGATGGTATCCTTAAAAAGTTCATTTTAAACAATATATGGAATGTTTAAAGACAAAATATCACATTTCCAGATTAATTCAATAATTAAGATCATGATAGGAGATGCCACTGATTTTTTTAACCATTAAGGTAAAGTAGTAGAGAACAGAAATAGACATTTAGATGGTTCACTGACATGCACATTTATCATAAGTATCCCTAACTTACTAATTTTTATGCAACACAGAACACGTTTTCTTTAAATTGTCTGAAGATTATGAAGAAATACATTTTGGAATGGTAAGGAAGTTGAAATTAAGTAAGTTAAACTTTTGAGGCTCAAAATAAAGGCATAAAGCCGATACAAAAAACTGGAATGACAAAGCCTACTTTGTCTACACCTACATTAGGCCTGAGCCCTGATAGCCACTTTATCCCGATATTCTGGGGATAAGGCATTTATGTTTCCAGTTGCAGGTCAGGAAGCAATTTTTACTTCCTAATTCAAATCTAATAGTTAAATACATACAAGGAATTGAAAAAGAAGTGCAGCTTCACAGTCCTGCTCAGGATTGAGCTTCCCCTATTTCTAATATGAATGGCAGGAATGGTCTAGTGCAGAGGTTCTCAACCTGTGGGTCGCGACCCCTTTGGGGGGTGGGGAGAGGTCGAATGACCCTTTCACAGCAGTCATAGGGGTCGCCTAAGACCATCAGAAAACACATATTTCTGACACACACACACACACATACACTAATACTACTAATCCACAAAGCCTGAAAAATACCTAACACTATAAAATCACATACATAAAAAGCAAGCATTGCTAGTTACATAAGACTATTAAAATAGATATTTAAAAATTTTTATTTCCCCCTTACATTTAAAAACAATTTTTAATATATATTTTTTAAAGTTTTGAATGGCAAATTCTATCCCTCATTCCCTTTTCTCCCCACTCCCTGAGATGGTGAGCAATCTGATATAGGTTAAAAATGTGCAATCATGGGGCAGCTAGGTGGTGCAGTGAATAGAGCACCAAACCCTGGAGTCAGGAGGACCTGAGTTCAAATCTGTCCTCAGACACTTACCACTTACTAGCTGTGTGACCTTGGGCAAGCCACTTAACCCCAACTGCCTCTCCAAAAAAAGTGCAATCATGTAAAACATTTCCATATTAGTTATTTTGTGCAAGAAAAATTGAAAAGGAAGACAAACAAAACATGTATGTGTGTGTGTATAGTACTTCTATTAGGGTACATACATACATATCCACACACATATATGAAGAGAGAGAAACTATACGCTTCAGTCTACATCCAGACAACTTCAGTTCTTTCTCTGGAGATGGATAGCATTTGTCACCAGTCCTTTGGGATTGTTTGGATCATTGTATTGTTGAGAACAGCAAAGTCATTCACAATTCTTCATGGTACAATATTGCTGTTACTACATACAATGTTCTCCTGGTTCTGCTCACTTTATTCTGTGTCAGTTCATGTATATCTTTCAGGTTTTTCAGAAATCATCCTGCTTGTCATTTCTTAGAGCACAACAATGTTCTGTTACAATCAGGTATCACAACTTGTTCAGCCATTCTTCAACTAAGGGGCATTCTCTCAATTTTCATTTCTTAGCTACCACAAAAAGTTGCTATAAATAGCTGCATACATATAGGTCCTTTTCAGTTTTGTTTTTATCTCTTTGGGACACAAACCTAGCAGTGGTATTGCTGGATCAATACGTGTAGTTTATAGCCCTTTAGGCACAGTTCCAAATTGTTTTCCAGAACGGTTGGATCAGTTCACAACTCCACCAACAGTGCCTTACCGTCCTAGTTTTTCCACATCCCCTCCAACATTTATCATTTTCTTTCTTTGTAATATTAGCTAAAATGATCAGTTTACTGTGGTGGTACCTCAGAGTTGTTTTAATTTATATTTCTCTGGATAATAGTGATTTACAACATTTTTTTTGAACGACTAGATAGCTTTGATTTCTTTTTCTGAAAACTGCCTGTTCGTATTCTTTGACCATTTATCAATTGAGTAAAGACTTGTATTCTTATAAATTTGGCTCAGTTCTCTCTATATATTTGAGAAATTAGGTCTTTCAGAATAATTTATCAGATATGCATTTTTAAAGCATTATTAAATGTGATTTCTCAAGCTGAATTTAATGTATCCCCATAGCAAAGAAAACAATGGCAATGTGCTGGAAAAGACATTTTAAAATTAGTCTCAGAATAATGATTTTGTTTGATTAGAGTATCTTTTTCTGTTCTTCTACTAGGGTTGCAAACACTTGAATAAAAGACGCACTCATCTCACCAATATGTTCCTGATGTGGTACTCTTAGAACATTTCTCTATTATGAGTCAATCTGAGATAATTTGAAAAAACAAAAAACAACAACCTTATTGGACAGTGTGGAAAGAGCATGTAGGCCTAATTTCCACTTTTTATAGGTTGCTTTTCAGGGACTCGGTTTCCTCATTTGCAAAAAACATTTTAAATTAATAAAGGGATAGAGCCTGAAGCCGTAATGTCACTAGCATGGGAAACTTCCAGCAGAGAAATTCCATCTACTACTGCCAAGCAGCAGCTTCTTTGCCTCTTAACAGCCCTCAGCTGACTGGAGCAGCGGTGTCAAACTCCAATAAAAATGGAGGCCAGTGACTCGCTAAACTAAATAAGGATCAATACCAGCCACAGGCTCACTTAGCTTTAAAATGTAACACTTTCTATTTTTTATTATATTTTTCTTTGCTGTTGGATAGTTTCCCAATTAAATTTTAATCTGATTTGGGCTGAATGCAGGAGTGCTGTGGGTCACAAGTGGTCCGTGAGCCACCTCTGAACCAGAGATCAAGAGCTTAATTTGCCCAGAATCACATATCTAATATACACGATGTCTAATGATGTAGCATCCAACATGGAAGTGGCACTTTAACCCAGGCCTTCCTAAGTAGCCTGAGAACGTTGGAAGGCAGCTATTTGTGGGGGAAAAAACAAGAAACAAACGTAGCAGTGTCTGTGGAAGGAGACAATGTAATTCTTCTGAAGATATAAAATATGTAAACAGAATATAATAATATGTATTTTTATATATGCTGATGAACATGATATGCTCAAAGAATAACTTTAGTAAGAGTAAAGCACCTAAAATGTTCTTAATCTGTTGAAAATATCAGTTCTTACAAGGCCAACAAACTAAAAGAAGTGTTATCTTAACTCATCTGTTTTGTTGGAATAAAACTAAGGATAGGAGTTTAAATGGAACATGTAACGTATGAGAGAAAGTAATGGCTTATTAGCCTGGAAAAGCAAGACGGAAGCAGACTATGAAAGGCCTGAACTGTCAAACAGAGGCTTTTGTTTTTTAATCAAGGTTACAGATGGGAGCCAAAGGGAACTTTGTGACCTCACCAGAGGAGTACTTTATAGATTCCACTTTGGAAGTTGGATTATGAATGTATTAGAAAAGGGAGATACGAGATGTGTGAGAGATCAATTAGGCAACAGCAATAACCTAGGTGTGAATGGAGAAAAGGAGACCAACGCAGGAGACGTTATCAACTAGATTTGGCAATTGATCAGGGCCAACGAGAAAGATTAGTCAAGGTTGTAAGCATAGGTAACTAAAAAAAATGGGGCTTTCTTCAACACATTAGGGAAAAGATAGTAAATTCTGTTTTGAATATATTCAATTTGAGATTGCTATAGGACATCAACTGGAAAATGTCTAAAAGGTAGTTAATTGGTAACATTCAGAAGACAAGCCTAAGACTGGCTATAATGAACTGAAAGTTATCCATAGATATTAATTAAACCAATAAGAACTGATGAGTTCAGAGCAATGGTATGGTGAGAGAAAATAGAAGAGAACCAAAGACACAGCTTTGGAGAAATATTCAATTAAGGGGAAAAATGAATGATGATTTAGCAAAAAGACTGAATAGTAGAAAAAGAACCAAGAGAATAAAGCATCAGAATTAGAAGAGACTTCAGACATCACCAAATTCCAACGGAAAAGAAATCCTTTCTACATTTCTTATGAATGGTCACTGAGCATCTACTTCAATAACCCAAATCATGAGAAAACCTGTTACTTCACCACTCCACGAGGAAAGAAGCAGGGGCAACAGAGGGCTTGAAGTCCCCTTCCATTTCTCTCCATCCTTCCCCTCAGGCCTGGCCCCACCTATTTCCCCTTTGAGAAAGCATCTCTGGCTGTCCCATGGACTGTACAGATCATGAGTTCTCTTGCTGCTCCAGAGAGTCTGTTCATCTCTTTGATGCTGAGGCCACCTCAGCTTCCTACCTTGCAGGCAGTTACTCAACTGAACTTACATATCAGTTCAAATCACCAGATTCCTAGATAAAGAATACTCTGGGTAAATGGCCCTTTGGTTGAGTTCTCACTTAAGTCTTTTAAAAATACTTCTATGAGCAATGCTTTCTCTGAAGGAAAAAAAAATCCCTCTATATTTGGCCAAATTTATAGATGGTATAAAAGACTATCCTCTCATTCAGAACCACAAAAATTCAGAATGTATATTCTACTTGCTAAAAAACAGGACTCCTACCTCTAGTTCTCCAGAAGGGAAGGATTTGCCTCCTATGTCAAAGGAATTACTCAACCAAAGGTGTTCATTCCTACCAATTTTTGCAAAATACAGATTATCCTTACCATACATTTTAGAAAAGTAGCTTAGACAGGCTAGAAAAGCTAGCCCACAATGGTCTAGAAACAATACTGTTCTCCTAACCCTGGGACCCTGAAGAGTGAAAAACTAACAAGTTCAGGCAAAAGGTTGGTGGCTGTTACTGGAAGACCCAACCCATTTAACAGTTTGGCAATCTCCTCCTCTATCAACCCCACCCTTACCCCCATTATTAAGGATCCCCATCAGTTCTTGCTCTATAGTGCTATGAACAATCATGGGAGAAAGATGTTTAGTCAGAGTTGTGAGGTTACTTTGAGTATAAGGGATTCCATTCAGATTCAAGGAGATATTAATACCAACTTGCATGGTCTTCAATAGCACTGACCAACTCCTGCGAGAGTTTCAGTGTGATGCGAGAAAGAGAAACAGACAACATACAAGACTGAGGAGGAACTCATGAGAAATGCAGGGGTAGTCTTGAGTTTTCCCTTCCTGTCTTTCCTGGTGTTATATGTGGCCTCTGGAAGACCCCTCAGAGTATGAGTTGCGGTATATCTGTGTTTCTCTCAGGAGTTACATGATTTGATCCATAGTCAAATTCTCTACTACTTGGAAGACAAGACAGCAAATTCATGAGGGGAGATGAATGGTTATGGCATATCAGACAAATTAAGTTTCAAAAACCTATTAGATGATTCTTCACAAATTAACTTAATCCCCCACCAACAGGATAGCCTGCCAAGCAGTGAATATCTTTATTACAGCCTGTAAAATAATCTGCTTATTATCTCTATTAGAATATCAAATAAGGGCAGCTAGGCGACACAGTGACTGCTCTGGAGTCAGAAGGACCCGAGTTCAAATCAGGCCTCAGACACTTAATACTTACTAGCTATATGATCTTGGGCAAGTCACTTAACCCCAATTGCCCTGTCGTTTCCCTTCCAAAAAAAAAAATAAAATAGAATATCATATATAAGGATTTGAGAATATGAAGGCAGAGTAAAGGTAGATGAGAGTTTGAAAATTCCTTATATGCTGTTGTTATCTGTAAAAGTCTCACAATTTTTATAAGACCACATAGAGCCTATAACCTGTGACAACTTGTAATGGTAATGGCAATTTGAAGAACCTCTCTACCCCTTAATAAGCCCAAGGAAATCTGAAGACCTTCCCTGCTTTAAAAATAAATTCTGCCCCCTAATAGGCTGAATGTAATCACACAGAGCCTGTGGTGGGAGGAGTTTGCAGAAGGGTGAAGCAGAGCCCACAGGAAGCTGCGAGTCAGCCAGCTAGATGGTTGGGAGGAGAGTAGGCTTCCCAGGCAGATAGACAGGCTTGTGAGTAAATACTGGTCTTATGTAGGTGCTTGTCAGAAGGTTAAAGGATGGTGTGGCTCTCTGTGCCGTTAAGGCTTATTAACTTCTTTGCTACTATGATGGAATCGACTTACTGGTTTGGGGATTCGGTTTTCTGGTGTCTGAATAAATGTCTTGCTTCTGTCTTCTATATGGAGAGTCTATTATATTTCGCGATTGAGCACCATGCAAGTATATTTATAGTGACCGTGGGGGCTATGAATATCATGCTGGTGCTACACAACTGCATACGTAAGACAGTGGAATGGCTCATCTCTTAGTAAGGATGCAGTTGTCATAGAGCCTGTGACCCTTCACCAAGAATGCCTGAGAGGAGCTTAAAGAATAAGCCAATGCATACAATTTTCTCCAGCAATGTAAACCCACACCCACCTATGAGCAACACTCACAGAAAGTTATTTAAGTAATCCAATTCTCCAGAACTGTGCTACACTGCCAAAGTCTCAACTAGCTTTCATTCTTCTTCCTAGTGTGACTATTAAAGTAAACCCAAAACTGTTAAGGAAATTTTTGTCTGGCTAGACAACCCTGGCCAACTGGCCCTGCTAGTCAACCTGGAGGAAAGAGCAGGCAACAGGGCTCTCTATCCTTTGCCTAATTATCTTCCCACACAACACATGTGCAGATAATGCAAAGCTGAGGAGAGCCAATACATCAGGTTACAGAATCAAGATTCAAAAAGATCTTGAACACACTGTAAAGCTGTACTGAAACTCACAGAAGATCTAAAGAAATCTGGTAGTACTAAAGTAGTTTAGTACAATAAATGTAAATTTTTACATGTTTCAAAAGGAATATGAAAAACAGGATGACTTGCAGCAGTTTACATGAAAAAGATTCAGAGGGTCTTAGAGATCTTACACTTCATAAAACATAACAAAAACCCACAACCAGGTTAGGAACCTGAATGAATGAATTTTCTCCAAGATAAAAAAAAAAATCTGATAGGATAAAATTAAGTTAAGATGACTTCACCAACCTGCTTATAAGCCCAAGGCCAGCAAAATAAAACAATATGGCAGATTATACACCCCAAAAGTGTTTTATTAATAATTCCAACTTATTATACCAGAGACGTGGGCAACCTCAACTGGCAGCCCAGAACACCTAATTTGTAAACATATCACACACCCACACCCACTCACTAGTGACTACCAACCACTGTCCCTGCTACCACCATCAAATATTGGTGCTCATTCACCCCTGACATGAGATCTCTTTTGTAAACACTGGGTACTTTAAGAGAATTTGTGGTTTCAGAAATAAAACCTATGAAAATAAACAGTCGCTTAGGATAGATGACTGAATAAATACTCAGCTAAATTTGGCCTGCTTAAGCGGTAGCCTGTCTTGGTCCCCACAATATCTAATTTTTTTACCTTCCTTTTTTTTATGCCACCTGACATTCTACCAAATAGAGATAAGTTTGGAATAAATGTGGAATCTTTTTTTTTCAAGGAAAAGGGTTAAGTCATTCACACAATATGGTTCAATAAGACTGCTTCTCTCAGAGCACTGGATTGGGAGTTAAAGTCTGGGCAAGAACATAGACCTGGCTACTGTGTGGCCTTGAGCAATTCCTTAAATCTCTCTCAGCTCCAATTTCCTAATGGGTAAAATTAAAATCATCTCTAAGGTCCCTTGCAGCTCTCAATCTTTTGATCCCTGAATAATCCCTGGAATCAGGTACACTTAAGTAAAGGTAGTTTTTACTGAACAGAAATTATACGGTGAAAAATTTTGACATATGAAAGACTAAAAGGAGTTAATAGGCCTAAAAGTGAAGCTTCAGGCAACTAGAAAAATATGCCCTAGGAGATTGGTGCAAAGTGTTTTAAAAAAAGTTTTTCCATACCACCAAAAGGCCATTTTCATTACTTTGACATTTTCATCTAAAGAGAACTAGGTGAATTTTAGTTAAGAAGTGTTTCTGAAGTTAAACCTCCTCAAATTGTATGAGGGTTTTTTGATAACTGAAATCATCACAGAGTAGACTCAACTGGGAAGGTTCGGCAAATGAAGGACTCTCCATTATCAAACTGCTATAGAAAAAGGAAACACAACAGGGCCAACTACACTTTTAGAAGGTAAGTTTGCTGATACAGCCACAGTTCTTTCTAGGTAACACAGAGAGTAACTTCTTTTGGAAACTGAATCACATTTTCCTACATTATCCCATACTACTACTACCCTATAATGGCTTAAAAAAAGAGAGAGAGAGATATTGTATTTTACTATTAAAACACATCTTGTGAGCTAAAGTTCACAGGTGTGAGAGGGAATGCAGGGAGCAAGAGCATTTGCAGCATCTGCATAGCTAGGAACCTGGGTGTGGCTCAGGGCGGAAAGGGATGCCGGGGGTTGGGCTCCCAGACAGAGATCAGAAATGACATACGTAAAACCTGAAGCCGGAGGCATCATCCTCCATATCTTGGGACTAGACCCTGAATATGGTAACAAGCTGTTAAAATAATCATGATGATGATGATGACAATAACAATGGAAAAGCAAAGGAGAAAGAACCAAACCATAGTTAGCTATCATGGGGACAGAGAAGATCCGGGTTCCTGCTCAGAAGAAGAAAGTGCAGCTAAAAACAAACAAACTGGAAGAACAAAAGGCCAAGAGTTTCAAAGAAGCTAATTTAATTTTAGAAAAGGCAAAAAGGCAGTTTAGCAGTAACAGATCTTAAACTATCTGGTACTGGCTAAGGGATAGAAAGGTAAATCAGCAGAAAAGAACAGACATACAAAACACAGTGGTAAATAATTACAGTAAAAACTTGTGTTAGACAAATGTACAGATTTAAGTTTGGGGGACAAAAATTCATTATTTAGTAAAAACTGCTGGGAACTTGAAAAGCAGTTTGGCAGAAACTGGGCAAAAACCAGTATCTTAAACCATTTACTAAGACAAGGTCAAAATGGATACATAATCTAAATATAAAGGGAGATATCACAAAGAAAATTAAAAGAACACAGAACAGTACCTCTCACACTTATGGATCAGGAGAACACTTTATGAATAAACAAGAGATCAAGAGTATTGTGTTGTGTAAAATGGATAATTTTGACTGCATTAGATTAAAAAGATGTTGTACAAACAAAACCAATGTAGCCAATATTAGAGGGAAAGCAGAAAACTGGGGGGAAAATTTATAGACAGTATCTCAGACAAAGGTCTCATTTCTCATATATAAAAACTGTCAAATTTATCCATTTTACGGTTGTATTTATTCCATTCACATTCAAAATTATAGTTACTTATTATGTATTTTCCTCTGTCCTATTTTTCCTCACTATTTATCTCTTGTCCTATTTCCCCTATCTCTCCCTCATGTGTTTAATTTACTTCTAAAGGGTTTAAAATCACAAATAAATGCTACCCTAGCACCTCTGTTTTTACATGTAAGAGAATTTTTTACATGTGTGTTCAGTATGAGAAGTTTTCAAACTGATGCAACTGTTTTTTTAAAATACAAATCATATGCAGATTAGAAAAACCAGGAATCGTGTTTTCTTCAGGTTTTCTATCCAGACTATATCAACGATTAAACTTCAATTTAAAAAGATAACATTAGATAACTGAAATAGAGTTCTGTAAACTCTAAAGCACTATCATTTGTGTAGTATTATTATTCTGCAAACATTATTATGGGATAATTACTACAAAGTTTTCAGTATTAGGTTTATTTTCAAGCAACATTTCTCTAATTCTGTGAGCCAGCAACAGAAAGTTCAGATTATATGTCTAAAATTATCATCAGGCTGCAATATACACAAATATTACCTTTGGTTTAGAATGGAAGGTTGTTCTATGTTCCATCCACCTCCACCTTCAGTAAGCCTGGTCACCTGCTTTGTCAATTTATTTGAAATGTCTTCGCATTTGTTCATAAGTCTTATAACTACATCCCTTTCCTGGATCAATGTTTTACAGTGCCATATCAAATCTTCTGACAGCCCATTTGTCTTGCACATTTTTGTAAACTGTGGGGGGGAAAATAAGATAAAGTAATTCAACAGTACAGTTTGACCACTATAAGAAATGCGATTCCTAATCTGTCTCCCTTACCAGGAATAACAAAAGTATTTTTCATACTTTTATTAGTTTCAGTTTTGATTATGACCTAAAGTGCAATGACACAGATCTGTAAGACTTACAAAAACTCCTACCCTAAACTTTCAGCTGAACTTTAGTCTTCCTATTTCCATTTTGCTCAAGAAACATTTCCTTAGATAGACAACTGTCATATCAAATTCAGCCTGTCCAAAACTGAACTCTTCCCCTCAAAAGTGGCTTCACCATTTACTTCTCTCCAAGTCATTCTTTGGTTTTCCAAGGCCTCTGTGATCTGGTATCACCTTACTCGTTCAATCTAATTTCCTTTTACTCAACATCAATGCTCTTCTCTAACAACTCTGCTTACTGTGTACCCCATACAACACATTCCCATGCTCCTGCTGTTCCCTACTGAATGACCTTTCCCCTTCTCTGTTTACAAACTAAGCTAAATCCATTCATCTTTCAAGGCCCAACTGAAGTCCCACAGCCTCCATAAAGCCTTCCAGCCTACAATGATTTGTCTATTATGAATTCCTAACGTCTTTATCGTACATACTAAGACCCCTAGCTTCATGTTGTTAAGATTTATTTCTCTAACTAAATTAAAATTTCTCCACAAGAACCAGTTAGACACATTCATGTCTAACATCCAGCCTAATTTGTCTGAGGAGAAAAAAATGCATAAGGTAAAGGAACATGATTTGAAATCAGGCTATCAATTCCTGGGCAGGTAAAAATAAATGAGCTATCCCTCTTGGAAAAAAGTAAGCTTTTTCAAGACCAAAGACTATTTATTATGCTTCATATCTCCCAAGAATAAATCTGTGCTGAATCGAACACAGGAGACACTGAGCACCTCAGTAAGCACACAAATATATTGACTGAATGAAGGACTTAGGGTAATGCTCACATCAAATTCAACTAGAAACCTATCAAAGAGGAAAAATATGTTAATATTAAAAGAATTCACACCTTTTGAACTAACATAAGCCTTTAGGTATTCAGGATGATTCAACAGTCAAGACAGTTACTTTGTCCTTCCTCTCCCCTCTTTAAAAGGGAGAATTAGATGAACAAAAGTGAAAAAGAAAAAGAAAAAGGAAAAAAAAAAGCTCAAATTAACTACATAAATTGGTGAAAAAAATAAGACAAAAATGCAAAGTGAGATCATGTTAATAAATCTGATATCTGAATTTCACATATTTTGTTGCATCTCACATTGGGTAGCCCCCAAAATTAATACGTTTGTGTGCTCATACATTAAACAGGAAAGTCTTTTAGACTGACAAATTAATTTTCACTTAAGATCAGTGTAAGCTGAACTATAATTCATGAGTTTGCTAATTTCTTTCCTATTGCTGCATGGAACTCTAAAACATCTATGCTGTGAAAAGATCATCTTAAATCAGATTTATTCTTCATTTTGATCTATTACACTGCTTCGATGCTGATAAAATAGCTTCCAAATGTGCTACAATATGGAGCAATTTAATAGTAAAAATGAAGAACCATTCAATAATAAAAGAGATAAGCTGTTTTAAAGAATAAGAAAACGTTTAAATCTGTATTTGTTTAAAAATGAAAAAACTGAATATAAATATAAAAAACTCCTTTTACAAGAATAGTACATACTTCATTTTTAAGAACAGATGATGAAAACCTTATAAAAGCTAAGTGAGATTTATTAGATCCTGCAAATAGATACTTGCAAAAAATTTTTTTTTCTGAACATAGCTACAAAAATATAAAGAACATTATTATGATACAAGATTAAAAAATACCCAAAAGTGCCTTAGTTGCCAAGAATCCTGGTTGGCAAAAATGAAAATCCTATAATCTAGAACTGTACAAATGGAAGTAAAATGAAACCATCTGTTGTGACAAAAACATTGTGATTCATGTCAGCCCATTTAACACATTTCTCCAAGTACATTAGCCGGTTACAGGAATCCATATCATGAAATGGCCAACTTCATGCAAAAGCTCAAATGACAGAATTTTAGCACCTAGTAACACATTTCTTAAGCATATTACCCTTATGAAAATATACTTGGCCGGCATTTTAAACATGAAAATCTACTATAAAGGGCTGAGAGATGACCATTATTAACACCAGTGAAATCAGAGGCATTTTGTGTGATGCTTTTGTAAAGTTGCTGTAAAAATGCTGGGCTCGAAGCAAAGTCAGAACAGTCCAGTCTTAGTCCAAAACTCTCTAACTACTTGTTTGAACACTTGACCTTTGATTTTCCTCTGAAAATTATAGTTGGATTAGATCCCTATCAGTTCTAAAATTCTATGGTTTTGTATTTATATACATTAACCTATGTAACTCCTCCAAGCTCCAAACTCAAAGTATTGCTGTGAAGAAAAAAAAAATATACAACCGCAACAAAACTTCATTTTATTTTTAAGGCTAAAAAGACACTGTTGTTAACAGCAAGTAACTGAAATACCCATTTCTTGCCACAAGGTGTCACTATTTCTACATAAAATATCAAGGCTCTCTAAGAAAGCAACATTGTTCATTAAAAACATGGTCCTTCCCCAAACATTGCAACCCAGAGCTAAACAAGTATAAAAATAGAACTTATGATTCCAGAACAAAATAACTCCACGGTCATAGCAGATGCAGGTATGTCGCTGGGATCAGTACAGTGTGCTGAGTTTCAATCCAACCTGGTACCTGTGAAGCACACAGTGCCAAGGCCGTCAAACCTAAGTCACTGAAGAAGGGGCCCTACTGTTCACCACATGTTTCACTCAAGACTCAGGGCACTCTGGTCAAAAGAGCAGGTCACTAAATAAACCTGTGAGAAGTTACAAAACGGAGCTAGTCACTAGCTATCTCTTGATAAAAGACATTTAACCTCATGATATTCCTACTGAACTCACCTTCTGACAGTAGTTTAGAAGAAATCAAATATTAAAAGTATGGTTCTGCTACTAAGTTAACATAACATTTTAATTTATAAAAATGTAAACCAACATTCTGGATACAGTCTATTTCCAAACCAAACTCATTTTTAAATAGTGACAAATACATTACATGTACTGAAAATCCTTCATATTAACTTGGCACATTTCAAAATATCCTTATAAAAGAGGAATAACCAAGAACATGTAATCTTACTATTCTGCAGAGAAAGCCAGAAACTCATTAAAGTCAAGTATGATGTATAAAGTTGGTAGAGCTTTAAAAATATAAGACTGTTCATTTCCAATGAAATTATCTAAGCCCTACTACAACAAAAATGTATTCATTAGGGAGTTGATCAAACACATTCGTAAAAATTATTTAAAATACATAAACTTACCAAAAACCCTTTTTTTTCCCCATTAAGTTTTGCCTTGTGGTAAAATGGTTCAAAATTCTTAAATGAGTGTTGAAGCAAAAGAAATTCAGCTTTCAAAACTATAAAAATTTTATTTTTGGTGGTGTATCATCATAAAAAAGGGACCTGAATATTATGTAGTCACTAAAATGAATAACTGATTTTGGGGAAGATAGCAAACCAATGCAATTTTTAAAAGTCACTGAAATAACTACGTGTCTTATTGTCCTGTCATATTTTCTCCAACAAAGAGCCATGATTTGTCATTTAAAAAATGAGTTGTACCAGATCTAATCTCTTCCAGCTTAAAATTTCATGATTCTGAGAAATACTTTGAGCTGTAATCAATGAAGGGGATAGGTCAATTAGCTTTGTAAAATCTGTACAAAAGAATGAACACAACACACTAATTTAAGTTTTTATTTTAAAATGTGTATTAAGAAGTGGTAAAAAGGAAACAGTATACATACACAAATATTAAACAGAGGATGAAAATAATTTTCCTAGTTAGAACCTAGCAGAACCTAACAATTTAAAAATGATCAATACTGAGTTTCAGTGATACCTTTTAATAATAGTAATAAAAAAAATTGTTGAATTGAACTCCTTTTGACTACTCACTGAAACAGAAATGATTCAAGCATGAAGCCAAACTATAAGTACTATTTTAAACAATATCCATAATAATGTTCTGGCCTCTATATACTTTCATGGCAACTATGGAATAGAAGTAACAAGTTGCTTTTCCACTCTCCTTTTTGTGAGTAATAAAATACAAGATTTAAAGCTGAAAGGGGACTTTATGCAGATATTAAATTTTTAGGGGGGGATTAAAAGGAGCTATAGGGAAGGGGGTGAAGAGAAGAGAAAACCAGACTTCTGATTTCACTGGTGTAAGAATCTGCCTTTATCAATAAAGGCTGGTAATTCTCCAAACTTGCATGGGAACCCCAAAAGACGAAGGTAATTTGCCCAGAGTCACACAAACTGCTCTCTACTATGCCAGTCAGGCTCTCATTAGAAACACCTTCCATTAGTTTACATTTTTCTTAGAGAAAGCATGTGGCACGCCGGAGAGAGAGGGGGGCAGAAACAAGTCAGGAAGCCCTGCGTTCAGAACTTTCAAGCCATACTCTGTATGAGCTCTCTCTGTACTTTCTATATGCCTGAGCTACACATCATTGTTTAACTGCACTGGAAGCAATCTCTGTACTGATGAAATCAGTTTAAACTAAAAGAGACAAAAAATCTCTTGTTGATTTTATTGGATTGAATTGTTGTTTTACAAAAGTCCAATAATGAGCTAATTTTTTCAAGTGTTCCTAAGGCGGTTCTAAAAGTTCTAAAGAAACCAGAACCCCTTAGATTTTCACCAATTGGCTTTCTATAATATGAAGACATTTAATTTGCTTAAATCTGTAAATTGTAACATTTCATTTTATTACGTATACACAAATCATCATTAACACTTTTGCCCTGACTTTGGTCAGAGTATTATGCCTTGAAGCATAATGTTAATTTTATGATTAAGGTGATTAAAAATTATAAGGAAAGAAAATCACAACCTAAGTAGATATCTAATATAGTCTAAGTAACGTAATACCTTTTGAATTTAATTTTTTAAGCAGGTAGAAAATATCATGGAGAATTTTAAAGCATCACTTAATTCTCCTGTAGCATCAATACAGACAATTAGCTGGTAAGGAAGAGATGCTTTCTGCCTTTTGGATTTCTGTGTATTATTTAAACATACAACAGTATCTGGCCCGTCCACATCTGCCGCAATAGTACAATTTATTTTTCTGTATTGGTATATTTGGGCATGCAGCTACAACAACTAGACATATGGGTGCTGACAATTGCATTCTTAATTAAATAATGAATAATGGCATGACAAGCCCAAGCAACTTAGGTCTATAATAACCTATTACTCCTAAGAAAAGAAAACAGCAAAGGAGAGGAAAGAGAGCCCTTTAGCAAATACTTTTGTAAAGAAATCACTCAGACAAAACCGAACAAGTTTTGAAAGGATCTGCTTTGACAGATGTTCTGTTCAAAAGCTAAGGCTTCAGGCAAAACGAATTTCATTATGAAATACTTGTTTATAATGATGCGTTTCTGTATTTTTCGAATATATATTTTTTTTTACTATTTTTCATTTTTTCCCAACACAAATAATCACTTTTCCCCTTCAGAATACTTGAGTTCACAAAGATTAAACATAATTAATAGCTATAACTTTTGCTTTCTATCTTAGAAAATAAAGTTTTATTTCTTTTTTTAAAATTTTTTAAAATTATTACAGTAAGTTTTAACTCAATCATATGTATTATTGCTGTACAGGCCTAAAAAACATGTTATATGACTTTTAAGTTCTCACAAAAATTTCAGCAAAACCTAAAATAAGCCTTAAGATATCCTTTCATGCATTCTGCATGAATAAGATTTGAAGACATTTTGCTGAAACACATGAAACTTAAAAGCACAGGTACAACACATAAGAAAAAGAAACGAGATATCAGAAAATGAACGGGTAAAGTGTACTTACCAGTGGTTATGTCTTCTCCTCACCTAAAGTTTCAATTCTAGACTTTCACACACTTTTTTCTATCTTTTGAATTAAAAAAACACTGAAGCTTGTTGGGCTCCATTAAATGGCTGCATTGCTTAACCAGGAAAAACACATTAAAGACTGAGTTGCTTTATAAAGAAAAATAAAATAAACAATTGCTTCTTTTATGGTGAAGCTTGAAACACTTAGGCTGGCATTTTGAATCATGAAGATCCCCTGGGTGTTGTTGCTGCTCCTCAAGAAACTGCTGTAAAAATCTGCCACATTCTTGCCTTCTGTATGGTTCTTTAGCAGAAACAGATCAGAACAGGCTAGCAAACAACTCCTTCCTAAATGTAAGCTCTAATTTCTTCTTCTGCAGTGAAATGAACCAAGTTTCTATGCAAAAGAATGAGTGACAGTATTGCTGGCCAATCAGCTTGGGTTTTTCAGGAAAATCACCCCTTAATTCATTCAAAATTAGGTCATATGACACTATTTGAAATGCTATTGGCTTAAAACAAATGTAGTGTGTGAATCTACTCAGGATAAGGCCACCCATCTATGCTTTTCTGGGCTGAAGGTACCTTGACTATAAATGTACTGTGAATAAAAAAAAAGGCAGGAAAAAAAAGAATGTAGACTTACCAGAGCTTCCCAACTGTTAAAGGGCCGGAGCTCTGTTATCTTCTGAGCCTTTTTCTGAGAACACTGGGGAATCAAAGTGAGTTCCCCAATGGAAGCCCCTTGCAGGAAGTGAAGTATTTTACCTTTGTAGCCATCCTCCATCACCTCCTCACCACTGCTATAGTCCTCATCCAAAGAGCTCCCGACATCAGAGCCTGAATCGTATTCAGAGTCCTGCATTTCCTTTTTAGGATGGAAAAAAGTTTTTTTGCCTTTCTTGTTAAAACCATTCTGAGCTTTAACAGCACATTTTTGTTTCATCTTTGTTTTAGAAGTATTTTTAAGGTGATTCTGACTCTTTCTTGGGACAGCTTTTCCATTTGAAACTTCACTTTTTGAAGGATACTGAACATCTGTAAATGTAATAAAAAGATAAACACCACCATAAACTAAGAGTGCAAACATCACTGAACTTTAGCTTTCTCAGACATGAGAGTGGAATCGTCTAAACGGAATCTTTTTCACTTGAACACAAAGATTCTACTTCAAATCATTATTGTTAAGTTCCGACAAGCTATATTTTTAATGGTGAAGGCTGAGCTAAATTTTGCTTAAAATGGACAATAATTCAGTAACATTAAGTGTTGTTAAACATTTTAGGTAACGACATCATAAAGCACCTCGCACGCAGTAGGTACGATCTTACTGGGCCGAGCTGGCTAATGAGCGTAAATGAAACTGAGTAATGCAACTCAAGACTGAAATCGATGAAATTCTCTGCAAAACAAGGCAACCCCCTTTGCCACTTTCTGTCACTATTTACTTTCCATCCGCTTTCGCCAGGCAGCAGGAGGGATCCAGCAGCAGAAGAGCGGTTGTCTTCCAGTTGCTTGTCAGGATTCCCATGGATTGTATTACCCTCCCAACTACGTCTGATCTCAACTAACAACATTGTCTTGAGGCAGCTTGTGGCACAGAAAATAGGCCACTAACCTTGGAGTCGAAAGGTCTGAGTTCAAATTCTGCCTCAAGACACTAGCTTGTGGGACCTCAGGCGAGTCACTCGTATTGCTTCTCAGAGTCCTTAATGGCAAAATGGGGATGATACAAACATCCCTCAGGGCTGTTGTGCGGGTGAAATAAGATGAACGAGTACTTAGCATGTGCTCGGCACATAGTAGGTGCTGTGCGAATCCTAGCCGTCACTCATTGCCGCAGTTGATGGGAACGAGAGCTTTCTTCTACTTCTGACTGAAGAGCAGCACATGTCTGAACAAAATGAGCACAATTCCCACTATCGCCTCTAACTACAGTGATGGCTTCATCTCTGCTCCCTTAACAGCACAGATGAGAAGGCGTCAGCTATTTCATTCACTTAGCTTCTGTTGGAAGCAGTCACTCATCTGTTACAGAAGGCTAATAACTTATTGTTGGAAAAGAGGAAAATTGTGTTTGCTTAATTTGTTTTAATAAGTTATCTCTATAGGAGAAAAGAGATTTTAAAAAAATGATAGATGTAAAAAAAATTTTACACAAGTGAATTAACCCTATTAAAAATAAATTTCTTCTTATATTCTTACCCATTGCAACCTTATTTGTAGCTGTGAAATCTGTATGCTTCACGATGGTATACGGCAGAGATTTTTTACCTTGTTGATCTTCAGCAAACACTCTTAAAGATTCCAAAGCTTCATTATACATCCATTCATGTTCCTTAAGTACTTCTCTTAGTTCCTAGTAATAAATGCATGTGTATTTTCAAAAATCCTAATTATAAAAGCCACAAACATCAGCTTACATCTTTGATTTTCTTACTTTATTTTTCTAATGTTTATAAGGGTTGTTTCCCATGCTAGTTTTGAATCAGAGAAAGGGTTAGCTCCTAAGAGTAATAAACATGCTTTTAAGTTTTGTAACCTTAAATGTTTGTGTACCTCATATTTAATTATACTTAAAGAACGCACTCTGTTAAGTTCAGCAATTGGTCAGACATATAAAAACTGACAATAGATAAAACTTTTAAAGCTTAAAGAAAAAGCATAGTAAGATTTCCCTTCTAAATTCTTTTTAAGGAGAAGACAAAGGATTCCTCAGGACCAAGTATTACTTTTTAAATCTTTAAAATTCCCACAGAACATTTAGTATCATGCTACATAAAATGCAGACTTAAAAAAAGAAGTCTGCTGAAGGCATGAATTACAATTCAATTTATATTCTGTGTACAGAAGGTAGATCAAAAACTCTAAGGTTCATTCTATTCTAAATGTTGAAAGACAGAGAACTCTCTAGGCCCAGCCAAATGCCGGAACATGGATCCCCGCACATGGAACTTCCGTGTGAATGGTCCTCAGTAGTGCCTTCACTGCATGGGAAGGAAAAGATTGTACCTTGCTCCATATTTCAACACATAAAGCAGACAGATGGTCCAAAGTCATGATCCTGCGTGTAAGTCTTGTATTACTTTTTAGAAGTGACATAATTGATAATAATACCCTGAAGAATGTGTCAGAGTAAATTCCAGGGGGTGTGCGTGTGTGTGTGGTTCATGTGTATGAATATATACAGACACATTTAAAAAGTATCCAGCCATCTGTTTTTTGCACTTAATTGTCACTGAAATGATTTCTCTGATAGCAATGAGTATCATCTGTAACTAGACAGAAAACTCTGTGGGTCATTTACAGCTAATGCAAATAAAGACCCTGAAGCATGAATTCACACTTCATATTTCCAGTGAGCTGGAAATAATTACCACAGTTTACATAATCATAATTCTAAATAGGAAAACATCTGGGATTCATTATTGGCACCAATCAAAGCCTAGCTGTACAGTAGTGACACTATCACTTTACAGCTGTACTTCATACTCTTTGTTCATAACGCCAAAAAACCCCAAACAAGCAAAAAACCCACAAAAACTTATAACACCATGACTAAGTTCCATAATTTCCTCAAATGATTTACTTCTCCACTTACATTAAATTTATTTCTAAAATGCCACCCAGAGAGGTGTTATAAATACTGGCATAGGAATAGTAAAGTTAAGCTGACTTAAGATAAATTTGTTGATCATCATCTATAAAATGAATGCCAAAGTGGTTAATTTCCATATTGGATGATAAAACGGTCCACATGAAGCAATAATTAGCACATTTATTAAAATTACTTCATATCTTCACCCAAATATAAATAAAAACATTTTCTTACAGTTTCAAATGCTATATTCTTAATTTAACCATTCAGGGAAATATACTTTGCGAGGCACTGAGGGAGTATTAAAACTGAGCTAATGAAAGTCCCTGCTTCTCATGAATCTAAAAGTGAATGGGAAGGACAGCATTTATTAAGAAGTGCCTGCTATGTTAATAAATATTATCTCATTTGATCCTTAAAACACCTCTGTAAGGTAAGTGCTCTTACACTCATCTTACAGTTGAGGAAACTAAGATAGACAAGTTTTATATGACCTGCCATGAGTCAAACAGCTAGTGAGTGTCTAAATCATATTTCAACTCAGATCTCCCAGACTTTAGGTCAGTGCTCCTCCACTGTGCCCCCCAGCTGCCTGATAAACTACTAGTATACAACCATAAAACATACCACTATTTCTTGATTTAACAAAATTATTCTTCCTCTACACATTGAGATTCTGAATGGAAAATACACATTTTTAAGACACTGATAGTTTCTTATCTGTAATATAGTCCACAATGATTTTTAACTATTAACTCTAGTTAACTCTTTGTTGTTTACATAATAAATACAGGTAAGTATTGTATTTAGCCATACTGAAAATTATTCACTAATACAATAATGTCAATAACCAAGTTAACAGGCATTTCACATGCTGGCTCCACTCCTTAAAGTCTGTACGTGGTTAATCTCGAACTCCCAATTTCTCATAGTATAAAATGTTAGACTTAGCTGATGTTCTGGTTAATTTTTCTAAACCGGGCTTTCCCCCTTTTTTATACTTTGTTCTAACTAACAGTTGGAGAGGGGTACTTAGCAATAAAGATGATGTAATCTATGGAAGATGAATTAAAATGATGTTTTTTTAAAACTCTCTAAAAATTAAATGAGCATGCTGTACATGAATCTGTTAAATTTCCTTCAAGACCTACTCACCTCTTTAGCCAAACTGGGAAACTCAGTCTGCAGCTTTGCAACAATTTCTTCCTGCTTGTCCCATTTATCTTCTGGTTCTTCGAAATCCTTAGACTCTTCAATCTATTTATTTGGAATCAAGAATTAGGAATTTTTTTGAGAAGGCAAGAATACAACGGCCTTTAATCAAGGGCATTAATGTTCTAACATGCCTAGAAAACAGAAACATTTAGAGACCTCAGAATGGCAAAGATAGTATTTTAAGTTTATTTTTTTAATGTAAAGAGGTTTTAAAAAATAAAGTGGGTAATTAAAAATTGCTAGAATATCTTGATCAGGTGTTTCAAATACCAATTTACTTATAAAAACATTGATTTATTTATCAATAGTTCTTTATTTAAATGTTTAAAATAATACCAACTGGATTATTTTACAGGAATTTGATATATTTTGTATGATAAGCCTTCAGATCTTCTTAAAAAACAAAACAAATCCAACAAACCAACCCACAACAAATTCTTGAAGGTCCATGATAATAGAAGAAAAACTTAGTATGGATAAATGAAACCTACAATTAAAAACATTACATTTTACTCATAACTGCATACTCCTCCATTCAGTTTCAATCACTCATGAAACTTACTTTTATCTCCTCTGTCCATTTTTTGATTGGAATTAATCACACATATAAAGGATTCAAAGAATGCTACACCAAAAGAGAAGCAAAATGGCTATAATTTTTATGGTTCAATGGCAGACTCAAATAGCCAGTGTCAATGGAGAGAAAAAAGAAAATGTCCAAAAACTGCAGTCAACTGCTTGATTTTATCTTGGGAGCTTAAATTCAATTAGTACTCAATCAACAAATATTTATTAAGCTCCTACTAATGTGCCAAGCAGTATATTAGGCATTGGGATACAAGTGCAAAGAATAGACCAATCTCTATTCACAAGGAGCTCACATTCTAATGGGAGAGGAGTTTAGGGGAGGGAGGGAGGGAGAGAGAGAGAGAGAGAGAGAGAGAGAGAGAGAGAGAGAGAGAGAGAGAGAGTGTGTGTGTGTGTGGGTGTGTGTGTGTGTGTGTGTGTCTCAGATGAGGAACCTCCCTCTACCAATGTAGGCTGGCACCTTCTCTGCAATTAATAATCTTAAAGAGATTCTACAGATGGGTTAAGAAATCTGTGCCAAGCCAACTAGGTAGCATGGTAAATAGAGACTGAGCCTGGGGTCAATAAGACCAAGTTCAAATACGACCTCACTCACTTATTAGCTCCATGACCTGGACAAGTCAAGAAACCTCTGTCTGCCTCAATTTTCTCAAACTGTAAAATGGGAATAATCATAGCAGCTTCCTCCAGGGCTGCTGTGAGGATCAGCTAAGATAATATTTGTAAAGCACTTAGCATAGTGATGGCACGGAGCAGGCACTTAATAAATGCTCCTTTCTTGCCTTCTTTCCATCCTTCTCTCAGTCACGCAGCTAGTGTGTGCCAGAGAGGTGAGACCTGAAAGCAGATCTTCGTAGATTCAAAGCTGGTTCTCTCATCCACCACCAATCCTACCTTTGATATGTAATTACATACAGACTAAATATATGTACAAATACATATGCAGACCAACATTTTATACCACCGTGCACCATAAGGTCAAAATGGGTACATAATTTAGACATGAAGGGTGATACCATAAGCAAATTAGGAGAACAGGGAATAGTTTATTTGTCGGATCTATGGAGAAGGGAAGAATTTATGACCAAACAAGAGACCGAGAATTACAAGTTGTAAAACAGATAAGTTTGATATTAAATTTTAAAAGGTTTTGCATAAACAAAAACAATGCAAACAAGATTAGAAGGAAAGCAGAAAAGCTGAAAAACAATTTTTATTGCTAGTGTTTCTCATAAAGGCCTCATTTCTAAAATACATAGAAAACTGGGTAAAATTTATAAGAACACAAATCATTCCCAACTGATAAATGGTCAAAGGATATGAACAGGAAGTTTTCAGATAAAGAAATTAGAGTTATCTATAATCATATAAAAAATGCTCTAAATCAATACTGATTAGAGAAATACAAATTAAAACTCTGAGGCACCACCTCACACCTATCAGATAGGCTAATATGACAAAAAAAGGAAAATAATACGTGCTGGAGGGGATGTGGGAAAACTAGCATACTAATTTACTGTTGGTGCAGTTGTGAACTAATCCAACCATTCCGGAGAGCAATTTGGAACTATGCCCAAAGGACTGTAAGACTGTACCCAGCAACATGACTACTAGGTCTGTTTTCCAAAGATATTAAAAAAAGAGGGGGAAGACCTATCATACAAAAATATTTATAGCAGCATTTTTGGTGGTGGCAAAGGATTGGAAATTGAGGGAATGCCCATCAACTGGGGAATGGCTGAACAAGTTGTGATATATGATTGTAACGGAATACTACTGTGCTTTAAGAAATAGCAAGTTGATTTCAAAAAATCTGGAAAGACATGAACTGATGCAAAGTGAAATGAGCAGAACCAGGGGAACATTTTATACAGTAATAGAAATACCAAACAATGATCAACTATGAATGACTTAGCTCTTCTCAGCAATACATACAATGATCGAAAATAATTCCAAAGGACTCATAAAGAAAAATGCTATCCACACCCAGAGAAAGAATTGATGGAGTCTGAATGCAGAGGAAAGCATACTATTTCTCACTGTCTTTATTTTTTTTCTTTTGTCTGTGTCTTCTTTAACAGCATGACTAATCTGTTTTGCATGCTTGCACATGTATAAGCTATTATCAAATTGCTTACTGTCTCAAGGAAAGGGGAGGTGAGGGAAGGAGTAAGTCTGGAACTCAAAATTTTTAAAAACTGTTAAAAATTTATCTTCACATGTAATTGAAAAAATATTATTTTAAAAATACATATGTATATACAGACTAAATACAAAGTAATCAAATATAAGATATTTTGGGAAGGAGAGCAATTGGAAGAATTGAGAAAGACTGCTATGAAGATGGTGGTGTTAAAGTTGCAACTTGAGGGAAGAGATGGATTCTAAAAGGCAAAAGTGAAAAAAGAATACATAGGAGAAAAAGCCAATGCAAAGGTATGGAAATGGTATGGAGTGCTGTGTGTGAGGAACAAAGAGATGATTATTTTGGCTTCATTATAGAGTACAAAGTGGGGAATAGGTTGGGGCCAGTTTGCATGAACTTTTAAAAAAGTAAACAGAAGTTTCTATTTTATCCTAGAGGCAAGAGGGATTCACTGAAGTTGACTGAACAGGTGAGTGACATGGCCAGATCTGCCCTCAGGGAAATTCATTTTCGGCAGCATCATGTAAGACAGTCTGAAGTGGAAAGAGACCTGTGACTAGGAACTAGAGAGCTGTTGCAATAATCTAGGTGAGAGGTAAGGCTGAACTAAGAAGGTGGCTTTGTGAGAAGAAATGGTGTCAGAAGAGAGAGGTGTTACAGAATAGAAACAGCAAGATACAGGAAAAGGGAGAATGAGAATATGCCAAGGTTATGGGTCTACAAGACTTAAAACCATGGGAACCGATGAGTTTACCAAGAGAAAGAGTAAAGAGAAAAAGAGGACCTATGACATAATGTTGGGGAATGCTCACAAAGAGAGGGTAAAGGGAATGATGAGTCAAAGAAGGAAACAGGTCCCCCAAAGAAAGACTATTTAAAAGGTTATTAATACATGCCTACTATCCATCAACATTGTTCTGGGTGTTATATGGAATAAAAATTAGAATAAGCCAATCAACAACAATCAACAAGCATGCCCTGTCCCCTGACCAAAGCTGTCCTGGGCCCTCTTCTCACTCTTCGTCTGTATTATTTATGCTGGTGATTTCGTCAGTTTCCAAGGATTCAACTATGGGATTCAACTATCATTTCTGTGCAAGTGATTTTCAGATCTTTATCCAATTCTAATCTTCCCCCTGACTAGTCCCATCTTCCTGCCTACTGAACACCTAAAACTCAATGTCCTACAGACACCTGAAACTCAAACTTGTCCAAAGCTGAACTCATCATCTTTTTCCTTAAACTCTCCTCTTTTCCTAACTTTCCTATTACTGTCCAGGGTATCACCACTGAGGCTTATAAGCCAGATGTCATCTTCAATTCCTTATTCTCTCTTACCCTATCTCCATATCAGTTGCCAAGTCCTGTTTCTTCTGCTTTCAAACACATCACTCTTCTATGTGCCCTTCTCTCCTCTGCCATTGCAACCATCCTGACATAGGCTCTCTTTATGACTTCATGCCTGGAACTATTACAGTAGTCTGCCAGTTGGCCTCCCTATCTCAAGTCTCTTCTTATTGCATATCTGGCTCAGTATATTTTCAGTGGATGCCAATACAGTTGGAATTCTCTCCCTCACTTCCACCTCAAGTCTCAGCTAAAATTCTAGCTTCTAAAAAAAAAAAAATTCTAGTTTCTGCAAGAAGATTTTCCCAATCTTCTTTAATGTTAATGCCTTTCCTTTGGAACTATCTCCAACAGATCCTGTTTATACGTGGTACATACATGATAAACATAGATATCCTCATCTATACACAGGGAAGTTTGCACATTTAGAGTGGGCACTATTTTTGCCTTTCTGTATTTTCCCAACACTTAGCACAGTTCCCAGCACAGAGTTAATAAATGACATGACATGTAGAGTCTTCTACATGCCAGACACTGAACAGGGCATTGAGGATACAAAGTAAAAAAAAAAAAGCCACGAACAATCCCTGCTCTTGAGATTATCTATGGCCAGTGTTAAGAATGCCCCACTGGTGAACAGCCAATACACCACATACACATAAACCAGCATTCTCCCTCAAGAATTTCTACTTACCTCACTGTCTTGTACTAATTAATTCTACTCTTCCTTAACAGCTAAGATAAACTCTGAATATCCAAAATAGAACTCCCCACTAACTAAACTCTCAACTCTCCTTCAAACTTCTCTATTTCTTTTAAAGACACCACGATCCTTCCAGGTCAACCAATCCCAAAATCTTGACATCCCCAGCCAATCTGAGCTCTGGCTTCTGATCCTAGCTCTACCACTTAACTACCTGTACTGTCAAGTCACTTAACCTCTTGGGATCTGAATTTCTTCCTCTGGGAATTATACAAGGTGATCTCTAATGTACCTTTCCAGGTATAAATCTATGATCCTATGACATTCATTTCTTCTCCTGAAAGTCCACAGCACAGATATATTAATAATAGGCATATATGTATATATACATACATACATATTATTTATATTATATCGATTATTCCATTAAAATGAAATTTCTTTCAAAGGTAAAATGTGGGTATGTATATGTGTGCATACATGTATGTGTGTGTGTAATGTGCGTGTGTAGACATGCCCTGTCAATTAAATGCTGCATTTTAATATGACATCATAGATAATTTGGAGAAAGGCACAGTCATTTTAGAACAGTATAAGAAGTCCATTTTATTCTCTATTTCATTTGCAAATGAATGAAGGAAGTGGGAATATTCAGACTGGAGAGGATTCAGGGATGATACAACTATCTTTGAGTAGAGCGATCTCTTGTGGGAGAGGGATTAGATTTGTTCTTTTTAGCCCAAAAGACAAAACCAGAAGCGATGTGTATAAGTTGCAAAGAGACAAATTTAGGCTAGACATCAGGAAAAAACCTCCTAACAGCAAGAACTTTACCAAGGTTAAACAGGCCTCAAGGGTGGCAGTTTTCACATGGAGGTCTTTGAGAAAAACTTGACGTCCACTTGCCAAGTATGTTATGGTAGAGATTTCTTTCAGGTATGGATTGTGCTAGAAGGCCACTGAGGTCCCTACCAACTCTTAAATTTTGCGATTCTGGGAACTGTACTCTGATATACAAGAAGTAGTAGTCCCAGAACTAGTTATCTATTTTATACTCTATTTCTCTTGCCTTCCAAAGCACCTAGAACAGGGTTGGTTTCAAGCAGTATAAATTGCTACTTGATTTAAAATATACATATAAATGTGTGTATATATTTTTCTCTCTCTCCACATATCATTCACACATACACGGAGCATGAAGGAAGTTAGGAGTATTATCAGAAGTTGTTAAATTTAACACTGTTCAGAATATTTGGTATTATTAATTATTTCAGGAAATCCAATAGTTTCTGGAAACAAAGGAATCTAATGAAAAAAATAGAAAATAATTAATCTGTTATACATTTTAAGAAGGCACATTCAACAGGTTATTAGTCCTAATCATATCATTTTGTAAAAGCTTTATCTGAATTCAGCTTGAGAGGGAGAAAAGGAAGATGGAATTCCCTAAACTGTAAGTCTTGGCTCAAAATTTAATCATAATCACAAAGAAGGAGAAAATTAAATTTATCTACTTATTTTATTCTTTGATTCGGCTAATTCCACACACAAATGACCCCAAAGCAGCTACAGATGGTGGGGGCAGCAAAAAGGCTGGCTCCCCAAATCTAAACTGATTAGTCATCCTTCAAAAGCAGACTTTACACAGCCGCAGCAGTAACTATTCTATGACCATTATTATTATTGGTGATGGGGCTTCCAGTGGTTATTTAATAATGGAATTTATACAACTCTGCAAATCATTCTCCTTCAATATAGGTCAAGAAATTGGAGAGTAGCTGCTAGTTTTCTCATCAAGATCCACACAATTTTATTAATCCTTTACTAGCTGTCTTCTAGAAATGAATGAAAAGTTCTCTAGACCTCAAATTAAAAACTCATTTCTTATAAAACAAACTGATGGAACTTTCTAATAGCGTGCCTAAAAAATACCTATGCCTTAATCAGGACACTTATTTTCATTTCCTAACTCACTGAAGATTTCAAAAAGACAAAGCAGCCTTTAGATGACAGTCTTCCCTTGTCACCAGTCACCACACTGAGTGAGTTAACAACCTACAAGTTTTTCCTTTTCTACAACAAATTTTAGTAGGATGAAAATAAACGGACACATATCAGACTCTGCTACACGTTTTGATTTGCAAGTATTTTCATCTTATTTTAAAAAATCAACCCAGTGTGTCCTATGATTAAAATCACAGGATCAAATTGCTATTTTATTATCTCACAAGACACCTCATAAGAGTTGATTTCACAAGAACAGAAAAATTTATTTCCAGAGTAATGATGATAAAGCATGGTGCCTAACACAAGAAAGGTGATGGATTTAAGATGTAGACTTAAGAGGCACACATTTTCCAACACAGAAGATGTGAGAAAGTGTTTCACTTGATAATGAATATTTCTTTTTTCCTTTGCTTTTTTGGGGGGGGAAGGCAGGGCCATTGCGTTAAGTGACTTGCCCAAGGTCAGATAGCTAGTAAGTGTTAAGTTATTGAGGCTGGATTTGAACTCAGGTCCAGTGCTCTATTCACTGTGCCACCTAGCCGTCCCTGATAATGAGTATTTCTTACAGAAGTTTTTTCTTTTTTATTCAATGGGGGAAGGGAATAATGGGGAGAAATGGATAAAGCAGGGAGAAAAATGCATGAGTCACTGAGGCATCTTTTTTTTAATGCACTGTAAAGAAGGAAGTATAGGATGCTTTGATTATAAACTCTAAAAAAGACCAAGCTATACATAATAGAGATCTGAAGTTTCATTTACAAACATATAATCCTTTTTCTGTTCTATTATGTGTGCATGCACACACACACTTCTGTAAAAATGCTCATTTCATCTAATGTTTATTAAGTTCAGAACAAAATTAAAAAAAAAATACAAGTCTGAAGGTGCTAAAATCTTACTTCATAAAAGTCTGTTAAACCAAATAAAAGTTATAAGGTAGCAGCAGCTACATTTATAAACTCAGAAAAGCAAGAGTCATCCACAATATAACTGGTGAACGACAAACAGCAGGAATACCACATTAACCCAGCTACTTGTGCTTTTATACCTGTTAAGCTATTTGATAAGTTAGGCTTCAGAATTTTTTTCAAGGCTCAGACCACTTTGGATTATTCCAAGATGCCTTTTAATGTCTTCATTCAAAGTTCCTATTTAAAAAATGATCCATCAAAACTGTGGTTAGTTTCCCAAAGAACATTAATTGAAAATGAACTGTTGCCATGTTTCTAACCATTAAGGTCTTCAAAACATTCTGTAACTCTAAACAAACAAACGAACAAAAAATACACGGAGGAAACATCTCACAAATGATTGGTGGAAAAAGGGAAACTTTCTTAAGGAATTATTAAGCAAGAAAAGATTTACTAAGGAATTGCTCATTTCAGACTTCATGTTTTCAAAAATAGCATCAGCTATTAGAATATTCTGAGCCAAAAAAATATGAGTAAAGTATAACTTACAGGATTGAACCGTTTCCTTTTTACAGTTTGATCATCATCATCATCCTCATCATCTTCAGAGGTGTATGAGGAAGATGAATCTAATTTTCTTTTCCGAGGTATACCTTTAAGAAACAGAAAAACCACACTAAAACCTTGTAATGCTGCAACAAAACTATACAATTAACACTGTCAATCATAAGTAAAATCCCATTACAATTAAGGGTCTTCTATATTAAAGCTATTTCCCTCTATCAGAAGTAATAGACAAATACAATAATATTTTTTCTAATTCCTGTCTACTCTTAACATGACTGGCCAACCAGCAGCTTTTGGGTAACAAAGGCTCATGTAAAGTTGCTGAAACAAGTCAAAAACAAAAGTTAAAGAAGCCATTATGAATTGTATGTGTGTGTTTTTATACATATTTTAAAGTGCTAGTATAACAGAGCCAAATACTTTGAAGTCAGTAATCAATTAGTAATATATTTCATAACATTTAAAACTAAGAATAGAATATTATATCTATGATACTGATACAGTTTAACTTCTATCTTTTACCCAGGTAGGTCTTTAAAAAATATCCTGTCTGCAGTTCTTGACCTTGATGGTGAATTAATAATGTTGAAAAGAAGTATCTAAACAGGAATGTCAGCACACAGTCCACTTCCCTCTCTTCTACTTTTTGGGGTCATTTTGGGGATTATTTCAGAGTTTTGTGTTTTCTTGGCCAGAGTCCAAGAATGGAAGTGTGGAGATGAAACACTGAAAAATAATTGTGATATGATGTCAAGACAAAAAGAGATCAGATCAGATAATAGGAAAATCTTTTTTGAGGTGGGGAGAATTATGGAAGGCAGCACAGAGGCATCTGATCTGAAGGACAGGCCATTCTAAGTATAAGAAACAGTATGAACAAAATCACAAAAGTGGGAAAGCAGAGGACGTGTGATATAAAAAAGGATGGAAAGACAGGTTGGAACCAAATCACAAATGCCAGAAACCTAGGTTTTATTTAGTAGACAATAAGAAATAATAATAAATTTAAAGAACTATTTCTGAAGAGCAGACTGACATTATCAGGCTTGTACATGAGGGCAGTTAATTTGGCAACAATGTGTAAGATAAATTGGATGGGGAAAGAGACAAGCTTAGAAGCTACTTCATAAGGATGGTTAGGAGAAGAAAGATGGGAGATGGTGGAGATGAAATCAGAACTTGGGCATAAAAAAGGAAGTAGAGAAGAGTCCAGGATATCTTAGGTTACTGGAATAGATGAGTAGAGAATGGCAGTACTATTGATAAGTATTAAGTTCAGCAAAGGAACGGAAGAAAGTTTAGTTACATAGTGAAGATGTAAAGCTTAAGGCGGTGGTGGGACACTCAGGTGGAGAATCAGTAAACAATGGGGAAGACAATAAGAAAAGAAGAAAGGAGGGCTAAGGAGAAGAGGAGGGGTAAGAAAAGGAAGGCAAAAGGGGAAAGGGGAAGAAGGAGAGAAAAAGTTTTGAGGAACCCTGAAGCTAACAAATGGAAAAAAGTCTCAGTAGTTTTTTGGAATAGTTTCAATAAAATGCTAAGCTTAAAAGACAGAATGCTAAGAAGTAAATGTCCAGAGTCTTTGAAGCCAAGACGGTGTGTAAGAGGCAACACAGGTGAACTCTCTCGACATGGTCCCCCAAACAACGCTAAAGTAACAACTCACATCAAATTCTGGAGCGCCAGAGCCAATAAAAGGTCCGAATGGGATACTTTTCTGGCCTAAGAAATATTAGTTCAGGGCGGAGCCAAGATGGCGGCGTAGAAGCAGCAACACATCGCAGCTCTCACATAGCCACCCCAAAATACCCATAAAATAGGACTCTAAACCAATCCTGGAACTCCAAAACGCACACAAAGATACTTCCCACTAAAGTCAGCTCG